>CM029021.1:125864245-126234245 GCA_016801055.1 Panax notoginseng
ATTTTAAGTTTGAGGGCATTTTAGTGTCGTATTGCATATAGTTAGTTATCTGCATAGTAGTTCAATTTTTTTTGGTGTTAGCATTGTGTTTTTTTTAGGTTGCATATAGTACATGGTAGTTATTTGCATATTCATATATGTGTTGCATTAGTATGTGTTCATGTAGTATAATTGCATTTTTTTTTTTTGCATGAATCTGTGTGATTAGTTGGTGTGGTCGTAGCTCGGCCTATGATAAGATTGGTTTTGCATGTTAACTTGAACAGTGTTGATAATTGATGATGAGTTCTAATTTTAATCATGATGACAATCTGAGCCTGTCTGAAACTTATGTAACTGGTTAGCACTTAAAGTTTAACTGTTTTAATCCACTTGGTTCAAGGGTTTCATAATTTGTTTCTGAGTGAAAATCTTGGTTAAAATTTAAGGAAATTAGTGAACTGGCGGTAAAGGTTGGAATGACGTAAAAGCTTGAGTTTGGGAGAATCTATGGGGTATATATATACAAAATGAAAATGAAAAAAAAAAGAGAAAAATGATGAAAAGAAAAAAAAATAGAAAATACAGAAAAAGAAAAAAAATGAATAAACACCGTGGCATGCTTGTCTAGTTTTGTGGCCTTTGTTACTTGAGTAAGTAAGCCCGAGGGGATTATCTTTACACCTAGCGCCCTAAGGTCTTAATGACTTGGGAGTCGTTGGTCGAAAGCTTGTTAAGGTAGCACTGAAAAGCCTAAGGGAATAAGACATTGCACAGCCATGAGAAAAAAAAAACACGAGAAAGAGCAAAAATGCCCTCGTGATTGAATAAAAGTATAAATAAATCTTGTATTTACCCTTAGACTTGGTAATTGCTTAGTTTTAACCGGAGTTGTCATGTTCACAAAAGTAATTGAATTGGAACTGAAATTTTCCTTCTAAGAAGTTTGTTATGTGATTATCTTGAATTGTGGTTGGTTAGAATGGTTAGCAAGCACACACACACAACATGGGTGATCACAGGTGTGGATTGACTAATTGGTTAGAGTTATGGATTTTGACTTGATTGGATATATTGTTTGAGTACCAATGATTACTTTGAGGCCTGTTGCTATATATCATACTGATTTATTACTAGGTTCGTATGTATATTAGGAAGTAGATCATGCATATGCATTCATGTAATTGATTTAGTTTGTTTATTTTTAGTTCTTTTGTATTTTTGCTTGAGGACAAGCAAAGGTTTAAGTTTGGGGGTATTTGATGAGTGAGTTTATTACACATGAATTGGATATATTCGGGCTTAATTTATTGTTATTCTCAAGTCTTTTAGAATAGTTTTTAAGTATTTGTGTCCATTCATGCATGTTTTACATTGTTTTGTAGGATTTGGGACAAAAGTTACTTGGATCGACGTTTGGGGTGGCTAGATGCGCGTTTTCGGCTTGCCATTTACATAGCAGTCACTTCAGAGCCAATTTGAGTATTTTTACGGACCTTATTTCGAAAAACTTAAAGAATGAAAGTTGTAGATCTACTTCTCCTCTTTCCGGAATATCTTGAATCATCGAAATCGGAGTTCGAACGAAGAAGTTATGGCCATTTTCCCAAAGGACGTCGGAGCAGAAAATGTCAGAACTTGTACCAGCGCCGGGGCGCTATTTCTCTATGTAATTATAGCGGCGGGGCGCTATAAGGTAGAATACCAGCGTCGTGCCCAGCGCTGGGGCGCTGGGGAAGGGCTTGGTGATGGCCTAGATGCGTTTTGGGCGAATTTTGACACCTTTTTGACTCCAAATTGGATTGGATTTGTTCCTAATCTAAAAATTTAACTTGTAACCTATAAATACATGATGGGAGGCATAAAATAAAGGGGGATTACATAGAGTAGACTAGATTAAACACTCCATTAGATAAGACATTAACCCTAGTTCTTATTAGTTTTGAAGATTGAAACAACTTGGAGATCATTGAAGATCAAGAGCAGGAGCAAGAGGGGAGCATCAGATTTGCTGACAACAGATTCTATTATCTTCTCTTATCATACTTTTATCTTTTAATGTTTATTCAATTGTGGATTCTTGGTTTTAATTAATTAATTATGAACTAACTCTTTTATTAAGATTTCAATTGAACTTTTTATGGCTATAAATTAGTTATTTGATTTATTCTAATTATTTGTGTTGAAGTGAATAGTTCATCTTGCTTTGAGCTTATTGATTAATTATCTGATCAATAATTACCGTGTTACTCTAGAAGGAATTGGGAAAGGAATTCTAGGGTTAGAACTGGGCTTGGTGACATGTGACTTAGTTATTTGCACAGTGAATAATTAGGTTTGTGAATAGAATGAGAATATCTATTTGCCGCATGTAACATAAGAGGAATTGGGTTTGTAGCGAGTTTAATTCAATTATTTTGCATAGAGATATAGTAAAATTAATCTGGGTTAAATAGAAGGCAATTGATCACTCGAGAGAGGGCTTTTGGCATTTGAGAATTCCTGTTAACAATTCAGTAGATATAATAATTGGGATAGTTGAATAATTAATTTATAATTCATAATTAAGGATATTGGAGTCTTAATTCTTATTTATCTGAATTCCATCAATTCTTAGTTGTTTATTTGCTTTCTTTTAGAATAATCTTTTTGTTTTGTTTAATTTAGTTTTCTTAAATCTAGAAATCACAATTATTGGTTGTTTAAATATAATTGATTTGGTTAAGAATTAGTATTTGGTAATTTTTATTAAATAATTCCTCGTGGGAACGATACTCTACTTTCACTTTATTACTTGTTGACCGTGTATACTTGCACGTACTCATTGATTGCGAAATCAATCAATAAACACACACTCACAATATCAGTAATAACAGATTTGGATTGATTGATTATTGGACTATTATTGATCTGTGTGCACATGATGTATTAGCATGTTTTTGTGATTTTTCTGAGGCCTATGGATATACGTGAGCTATTGGATGCTGGAATTACGTTCATTTAGTTAGTTGCATTTGCATGAGTTGTCGTTTTCATATTGTTAGTATTGTTTTGTGTTTGTTGCTTGAGGACATGCAACGATTTAAGTTTGGGGGTATTTGATGAGTGGGTCATATACCCATAATTCGGATATACTTGGGTTTAAATTGTTGTATTTTTGAGTCATTTAGGAATATGTTTATTGGGTTTAGTGGTTGTTTTGCAGATTCGGGAGCTGCAGGGACGAATTGAGAATTTGGAGCAAAGAGTGGCAATATGGTAATTTTAGAGAAGTCCAGCGCCGGGGCGATGGAAATTACACTAAGGACAGCGCCGGGGCACTGAGCCTCGGCTGGTTTTGACTGGGACGCGCGTTGACTTTTCGGCTGAATTGATTATTGAAGGTGATTTAAAGCCTAACTGGATTGGGATTGTAAAAACCTATAAAACGAGATTAAGTGCTCTTCCGAAATTAGGGATCTATCAAATCTTATTCATTCATTCATTGGTGGCTACATGAGGATTACTTGAAGACTAAGAATTGGCTACAGAGTTTTCTTTTTCTTCTCTTTATTTTCAATTTGTAATTCTTTAAGGATGATTTGCAAACAATTATTGGTTTTTATTTCCGTCATGAACTAATTCCTTTTATTAGGATTCCAATGGAACCTCTTATGGTTATGAATTGATTATCTAATTTATTCTAATTATTTATGTTAAAGTGAATTGTTTGTCTTTCCTTGTATTTATTGATTAATTATCTGGCCAATAATTACCGTGTTACTCTAGAAGGAATCGAGAGAGGAATTTTAGAGTTAGAACTGGGCAGGGTGACATGTGACTTAGTTATTTGCACAGTGAATAATTAGGTTTGTGAATAGAATGAGAATATCTATTTGTCGCATGTAACACATAAGGAATTGGGATTGTAGCGAGTTTAATTCAATTAATTTGCATACAGATATAGCAAAATTAATCTGGGTTAAATAGAAGGCAATTGATCACTCGAGAGACAGCTTTTGGCATTTGAGAATTCCTGTTAACAATTCAGTAGATTTAATAATTGGGATAATTGGATAATTGATTTAATAATCATAATTGGGGAAATTAGAGTCTTAATTGTCATTTATTTGCATTCAAATAATTCTTGATTCGTTCTTTGTTTTCTTTTAGAATAATTTCTTGCTTTATTAAAATTAGTTTTCTTAGTTTTAAGAATCACAATTTTCGGTTGTTTAAATAAAATTGAATTGATACAGTACTAGTAATTGGAGTTTATTAATTGGAATTCTCTGAGGGATCGACACTCTAATTTATCACTATATTGTTTGTTGATCGTGTATACTTGCACGTTTGCTTTGATTGTAAAATCAACCAACAACTACCCGGCTTTGACTTGTCTGGGACAGCATTTGACATCATCACTACCGTTGAAATATACCTTTCTATAGGACATATTCCTCCCTCAACTGCCTCGTCGTACTCCTGATTCATGATCTGAATCATCAATCTTCGATCCATATCGAATTCCGGTTGACCGCTATGTACAGGGTAATTCAAAACTCGATGTTGGGTTCTTCCAATTGCTTTCCAAAAAGAGAAATTCATATCATATATTTTAGCCTTCTTAGATCGAACATCTCTTTCCATAATATCCACGTGTCGTGCGGCTTATGCCCATGCATCACTTATTCTCACTCGTTCAGTTTTTTCTTCTTTCAGCTCAGATTCCATCTTTATCATCTTATACTCTGCCAAAGAATGCTTCTGTTCAAGCATCACATATCGGGTAACACAAGCTTGAATTGTTACATCCTTTTGCTCCACGACCGCCTGTCGTTCTTCAGTCTGCTCTTCTATCTCATGAATACGATTTTGAAATTCTACATTTTGATCATATAATACCTCTAATAAACTCTCCTCAGGTACCTCTTTTTCCTCTTCTTCCTCACTCTCAGCTGTTACCTCTGCGACTATCTCGGGTGCAACTATCAATTCTTCACTCACCACATGGATATCTCTAATTCCTTCTTCGTCTGACATCACATTATCTTGGTTAGTGATTAGAGGTATCCTCACAGTCTCATTCACTCCATTGTTAGCATTCTCAGCTGCCATTCTTAAATACTGCCATAAAATAAGGGTTAATTAAGCAAATTAACGTATCACATAATATCCCGATATTATGACTGACCAACAAATAAGCTTAGGTATGACACACTAGCGAAGGATTTACTCATCTCTCCCCTCCTAGTTATATTCCCCGATCTCCGCTAGAGACCATATCCCTAAGCTCTGATACCAACTGTGACAAATGTCCCATCAGTGGACAGCACCTCACATTGGTACTTATCAGTTTGCCACCGAAGAACGACGTCCCCTATAGAGAGTCTGGCTTCGGTGCATCCCCCATCAACAGGAAGTCACCAGCGAGAGGCTCGGGGCTCTTTACTTATAGCTCTGATACCAACTGTGACATTGGACACCATCATGTGTCAGCACCTCACAAAGGAACCTATCAGCTTGCCACCGCAGAACGGCGTCCCCTACGGAGAGTCTGGCTTCGGTGCATTCCCCATCAACAGGATGTCACCAGATAGAGGCTCGGGGCTCTTTACTTATGGCTCTGATACCAACTGTGACATTCATCCCAACGTTGGATAACACGTCACAATGACACGTTACATAAAGGTATAGTCAAAAACTGTTTTAGAAATTAGAATCTTTGGGAAGTGCTCAAGGAAACCTTCGTACATGGGAGGCCATGTGTCTAGGTTATGATAGATATCATATGGCCATAGAATTATTCTTGGTTGACCCAATAGACCCCAAAGAAAAATGAGAAGATTACTATCATATTCTTCCCAATGGTGAGTCTTCTCTTGACTTATCATTATCTCTACTGTTTCTAATTGAGAATTATACTTCAAACAAACACCAAGATTATATAGGTAGTGCTCATAAATATACTCAGCAAGCGGATGAGCACAACACTGTCTTATGATGACACGAGATTGTATGTCATTATACATCTTGTATGATAGTGGCAAAACACACTTTCAACGTTGGGTTCGCCTCACCCTATATGATTCACCAAATATAACTACTAAAAGATGTATACAACACACTTGTCTATACTGTTTAAGGAGAACTCCACAGCTAGAGACCACCGTTCTATTCCCTTGTTACCCCCGCTCGACCCAGCTACACTTTTATTACCTGAAAGGAATTGTGAAGCAAAAGGGTAAGCACAACTAGCTCAGTAAAGAATATCATGACTAAAGATAATTAAATTATCAATAGCCTTCATCAATAATAAATCAGAGATTTAGAACATATGGTAGATGATAAAAATTTCAACCATAGTTTTCGCGGAACGAGCAATCCATTAGAAGAGTCAAATAGACTACAAAGTCTATTATCTTCTCCATTTTAAAAATCCACCAACAATATTTTATCCCTGTAACATCAATCAACAATTCTGGTCCACAATCATATGAATAACTCATAATCATAATTGTAGTTCTAAATTCCTCTTCTCATCCAGGACGAATATAATTTTCATCACCTATCTTTACCTGAAAAATTAAAGATCATGGTTACACCAAATCACATTTCCTATTCATAATCATACTAATAACTTCATCTTTGCACTACGGCCAAAGATATTCATTTGTATCACCAGTTGGTCATGTTCATCTCAACACCTGTTCATCTTTGCACTACTGGCCAAAGATATTCAACAACATGTCATCTTTACACTACGGGCCAAAGATATTCATCAACAATTCATCTTTGCACTACTGGCTAAAGATATTCAACCACAGGTCATCTTTGCACTATGGGCCAAAAATATTCATCACCAGTTCATCTTTGCACTACAGGCCAAAGATATTCAACAACAGTTCATATTTGCACTACAGGCCAAATATATTCATCAACAGTTCATATTTGCACTACAGGCCAAATATATTAATATCTCAAAGAAATATATAATCATTTCAGAATTTATATAAACAATAATTATAACCATGTTGATCAATTCACCTTTGCACTTAAGCTAAAGATATTCAATTATAAATTTAATGGTCATGATCATACCAGTCAATAATTTAACTTTGCACTACTGGCCAAAGGGAACCCATAGTCATGATCATACCAAAAATTTACCCATCTTTACACTCAAGTCAAAGAGAAATATCATCATTAGGATTATAAAAATGTTATATATGATAATAAAATCAATATAATCAACATATAGATTTAATCTCAAGAATAATATTCATAAATCAACTATAATTTGGTCAGAAAAAGAAACCAATTTTGTCTTGAATAGTAACTCGTGAATAGTAACTCATGAATAGTAATTCGTGAATAGTAACTCATGAATAGTAACTCATGAATAGTGACTCGACATGAAAAAGATAGAAATTCTACAATAAAATCCATACTAATATTTTAGTATAATGATATTGAAATAATAATATTTCTTAAGCTTATAAACAATTTATTTTAATTGTTTACACTTTACTAAATAATACATTTAATCATCCTAAAATGCTAAACTCATAAGATTTCATCACCAATAACCAAAAACTCTCATCAAAAATTTGCATATACCTCATATAGGATTCTCAAGCCATAAAATCCTATTTTCCAATTTTTTTACTTCACATAACATATTTAATTCATTTACTCATAAGTAGTCTATTTTTATAAAAAATATTAATTCAGTTCCAAAAATATTTCTTTTCTGGGATTTAGCAGAATATAGTCCCATATTGAACATATATTTTTCTCATAATTTTTAAAACTCATTTACTATTTTTCATATGGCCAAAATCGCCGAATATTTAGACATTTATCATAAATTGTACTTTTATCCAAAAATTCTAAAATTCACAGAGTACACTGATATTATATAGATATACTTCCAATAAAAATTTTATCAATTTTGGAGTTAACTACAAGAAGTTATAAGCGGTTACTTTTAAAATAGTTTTTTCTCATAAAATTCATAACTCTTAATCTATATATCCAAAAATTACCATTTTTGGACACAATCAATAAAACTCATCAAAATATTATTTTAAATTTTTCTAGAATTTTTTGAAGGTCAGAAGAAGTACGAACTGAAAAATATAATAACTCTTAAAATTCCTTACCTCAAAAGAGCAGTACTTCGGAGGAAAAACCGGAGGAAACTTCTACTAAATAGTAACTCTCAAGTATTTAAATACTCTCAAAAATATGCTTGATAATATAGAGAGAAAGAAAACTTGTTTCTGGTGTAATTTTCAATTCTACCATAAGCACCTATTTATAGAAAAATGCTAGAACACCATATGAGACTAAAATAATAAAATATATTATTTTATTTCTTCTTTTCTATGCATGCCCACATGTTGGATCAGCCACCAGCCATCTTTGAACAAAGCTAGCAGCCCACATGTGTTAAAACACAAGTGGGTCCCACCCATAAATTAATAAAAATTATTTTATTTTCTGAAACTTCTATAATTCGTAGAAAATAGCCCGGTTATCAGAAAAATACAAATCTCACGATTTTTTATAGGAAATTCAATTATCTACAACTTTGCAGAAGAAAGTTTTTCCAAATTCCAAACAGAAATTGACCGAAATTCACATACAGACGATTTTACAGGCTATAACCAAATTTCAGTCAAGAAATGGGGTCCACCGACACACAAAACATATGTTAATCATTTAATGCAACAAAAATACTCTTTTTTCTCATATACTCATATCACACATTTATTGTAAAATATCATTATTATATTATAATAATATAATAAAATATTATTTTATCAGAAAAGATAAAATATCAATTTTCAACAATTGTCACTTTAAAAATTTTCTCCATCTATATCCACATAAAATGAAAATTTTTCTTATCATATAATCAATAATTAATTATTCACAAATAATATTACAGAATCACGATCTTGACAACCAGGCAGTTCTTAGGAAAGAAGGGGTTTTCCAATAAGAATTTCTCCTTACTGGCGCGCAATTAGGTGACCAAACCTCTCCTTAGACAAAACTTTCTAGACATTGTCAATAATGTTATCTAATAATATTATTTAAATAATATGAATTATTGATCTGATAATGGGAAAAACTGTGCAGTAACAATTATTGAACAACAATAATATAAAATATTAACGCAACAATTATTGAATCAATAAAATAAAATATTGAACAGTAATTACTGTAACAATTATTGAGTAGTGCCTTCTTACGTAAGAATCAGTAATTCAAAAATACTGTGCAAAATCGTGTGCTACTGTGCAACAACGCGTATTACTTTACTTTACCCACCGGGTATTCCAATAGTGTTAATGGTAACAACTACGCCGTTATTTATAAAAACTCAATTTTTGTCGTTTTCTTCATCCGTCAGTTATTCGTTATGGGGCCCACAAATGGCTGCGCCGTCGTACGAATATTCTCCGACATCACGACCAAACGAATATTCCCCGACAATTGAATATTTTATAACCACTTGCGTATTTTGAAAAATTCATATCTCACCCTTAATTTTAAACTTTTATCAATTTAACCATTTACTGAATAGTTATTATAAGAAAAATTGAATACTTTTATTTCATAAAATTCGGGGTCTTACACATACTCCTCCAGAGTGGGAGTCAACTCCTGGGTTCCAAATTGAAAAACCTGCCTCTCCGATACCCAGTGCTCCAGCATGCCATCCACGAATCCTGTGGGAACCTGAAACATCAACAGGGTCATAGTATGCTGTAATAAATGATCTACGGTCACCCTGTCTGATGGTGACATGCTATCATACCAAGATCGCATACCAGATACCACCAATAATGGTGGGATATGATCAATACGGCTAACTGTTGAAGAAAACATCTGCACGGGCCATGTCATAAGACCATCCAAGGGTCAATGCTGAATATCTCTGAACATACATACATATGCATACTTTGATAATAGATGGCAATATGATATAGGGAATGGAAAAACTGTACATACATTCCTAAGTATATCATCATCTAATACATCATCTCTGTACCGCTACAAATATAGGGAAATGGGGCACAGACGCCCTACTACTAACAGAGGCCTATCAAAAGATATAGCGAGAATGGGGCACAGCCACCCACTAGCTAACAGAGGCCTATCAAAAGAAATAATGAGAATACACATCAGAAGAAGATAATGGTGTTGATGCCCACATCATCAATCCTGTCCACCTGATATAACTCCTCTTGAGTCACTGGAACTCTATCAACAGGGATATCAGGCAGATACAAAAGAGGATCTGCGCCGAAAAAACTAAATGGGTCACCCGAGGGGCCAGCTCCTGAGCTGGAAGGATCAAACGAACCTGCCTCTGCCGGATCTCTGGCCAAATGCTGGATGAATATATGTGCCTAGTCCAATTACCGGGTCAAGCTATCAATCTGTGTCACATGGGTCCCTGGAGTCTTTAACTCTATCTCCATCCTTTGCAAGTCACACAAAATGGGCCTTTGCGTTGACAATATCGCACTCGTACCCGCATATGATCTTCTACTCAATGCGTCAGCTACCACGTTCGCTTTTCCAGGATGGTATTAGATGGTATAATCATAATCTTTCAAGAGTTCAAGCCAACATCATTGTCGCATGTTGAGTTCCTTTTGAGTGAAGAAATATTTGAGGCTTTTATGATCCGTAAAGATATCCACTTTCTCCCCATACAAGTAATGCCTCCAAATCTTTAGTGCGAAGACAACAGCTACCAACTCTAGATCATGAGTAGGATAATTCCTCTCATATTCTTTGAGTTGTCGTGAGGCATAGGCTATGACTTTCCCATGTTGCATGAGAACACATCCTAACCCTTTGCCCGAAGCATCACTGTAGATGACAAATCCCTCCGAATCAGATGGTATTGTCAGAACAAGTGCTGAAATGAGTCTCCTCTTGAGTTCTTGAAAACTCTTCTCACATTCCTCGCTCCAACCGAACTTTTTATCTTTTCGAGTCAGCTGAGTTAATGGAGTAGCGATTCGAGAAAATCCTTCCACGAATCTCCGATAATAACCAGCTAAACCGAGAAAGCTACGTACTTCGGTCACTGATTTAGGTTGCTCCCAGCTTTGAATAGCTTCAATCTTTGCTGGGTCAACAGATATTCCATGACTTGATACCACGTGCCCAAGGAATGCTACTTCCTCAAGCTAGAACTCGTATTTCTTCAACTTGGCATAAAGCTTGTACTCACGAAGCTTTTGGAGTATCCACCTCAAGTGTTGCTCATGATCTTCACGGCTTTTGGAATAAATAAGGATATCATCAATAAAGACGACCACAAAGTGATCCAAATATTCCTTGAATACTCGGTTCATCATATCCATGAAGGCAGCAGGAGCATTAGTCAATCCAAAGGACATGACTAAGAATTCATAATGCCCGTACCGAGTTCTGAAAGCCGTCTTTGGAATGTCATCGGTTCTAATCTTCAATTGGTGATATCTGGAACGAAGATCAATCTTTGAAAAGAATTTGGCTCCTTGCAACTGATCAAACAAGTCATCAATACGTGGCAATGGGTACCTATTTTTGATGGTGACATGATTCAACTCCCGATAATCAATACAAAGTCGCATACTCTCATCTTTCTTCTTCACGAATAGAACAGGAGCACCCCAAGGAGTACTAAGACGAATAAATCCAATGTCTAACAATTCCTGCTGTAACGACCCCAAAATAGGTCCATTCCATCCAACCCATTCTGAGTCGTCAAATACATGGTACAAAAAATAACTATAACTCTATTACAACAATTGTCGTACAAAATACAACAACACATATGCTGTGAGTTTGAATACAAATATATACCAAATGTGACACATGTCCCAACCGTGGACAACACCTCATAGTAACACCTTACATAAAGGTATAGTCAAAAACTATTTTAGAAATTAGAATCTTTGAAAAGTGCTCAAGGAAACCTTCGTACATGGGAGGCCATACTTCTAGGTTATGATAGATATCATATGGCCACAGAATTATCCTTGGTTGACCCAATAGACCCCAAAGAAAAACGAGAAGATTACTATCATATTCTTCCCAATGGTGAGTCTTCTCTTGACTTATCATTATCTCCACTGTATCTAACTAAGAATTATACTTCAAACAAACACCAAGATTATATAGGTAGTGCTTGTAGATATACTCGGCAAGCGGATGTGCACAATCCTGTCTTATGATGACACGAGATTGTATGTCGTTAGACATCTTGTATGATAGTGGCAAAACACCCTTCCAACGTTGGATACACCTTACCCTATTGGATTCACCAAATAAAACTACTAAATGAACTTTTTAATACTGCTTCGGGAGAACCTCCACAGCTAGAGACCACCGTTCTATTTCCCCGTTACCCTCGCTCGACCCAGCTACACTCTTATTACCTGAAAGGAATTGTGAAACAAAAGGGTGGGCACAACTAGCTCAGTAAAGAATATCATGACTAAAGATAATTAAATTATCAATAGCCTTTATTAATAATAAATCAGAGATTTAGAACATATGGTAAATGATAAAAATTTCAACCATAGTTGCAGCGGAACGAGCAATCCATTAGAAGAGTCAAATAGATCATAAAGTCTATTATCTCCTCCATGTTAAAAATCCACCAACAATGTTTTATCCATGTAACATCACTCAACAGTTCTTTTTCACAATCATATGAATAACTCATAATCATAATTGTGACTCTAAATTTTTCTTCGCACCCAGGACGAAGAATATTTTCATCACCTGTCTTTACCTGAAACATCATGGTTATACCAAATCACAGTTCCTGTTCATAATCATACTAATAACTTCATCTTTGCACTACGACCAAAGATATTCATTTGTACCAGTTGTTCATGTTCATCTCAACACATGTTCATCTTTGCACTACTGGCCAAAGATATTCAACAACATGTCATCTTTGCACTACAGGTCAAAGATATTCATCAACAATTCATCTTTGCACTACAGGCCAGAGATATTCATCAACAGTTCATATTTGCACTACAGGCCAAATATATTCATATCTCAAAGAAATATATAATCATTTCAGAATTTATATAAACAATAATTATAACCATGTTGATCATTTCACCTTTGCACTTAAGCTAAAGATATTCACCTATAAATTCAATGGTCATGATCATACCAGTCACAAATTCAACTTTGTACAACTGGCCAAAGAGAACCCTAGTCATGATCATACCAATAATCTACCCATCTTTACACTCAAGTGAAAGAGAATATCATCATTAGGGTTATAAAAATATTATATATGATAATAAAAATAATATGATCAACATATAGTTTTAATCTCAAGAGTAATATTCATAAATCAACTATAATTTGGTCAGAAAAAGAAACCAATTTTGTCGTGAATAGTACTCGTGAATAGTAACTCGTGAATAGTAACTCATGAATAGTAACCCTGACACAAAAATGTAGAAATTCTACAATAAAATCCATACCAATATTTCGGTATAATAATATTGAAAGAATAACATTTCTTAAACTTATAAACAATTTATTTTAATTGTTTACATTTTACTAAATAATGCATTTAATCATTCTAAAATCTCAAACTCATAAGATTTCATCACCAATAACCAAAACCCTCATCAAAAATCTGCATATACCTCATATAGGATTCTCAAGTCATAAAATCCTATTTTTCAATTTTCTTACTTCACAAAACATATTTAATTCATTTACTCATAACTAGACCATTTTCATGAAAAATACCAAATCAGTTTCAAAAATATTTCTTTTCTGAGATTTAGCAAAATATAGTCCCATAGTGAACATATATTTTTCTCAGAATTTTTAAAAGTCATTTACTATTTTTCATATGGCCAAAACAGCCGAATATTTAGACATTTATCAAAAATTTTACTTTTGTCCAAAAATTCTGAAATTTACATAGTATACTTCTATCATATACATGTACTCCCAATAAAAATTTCATCAATTTTGGAGTTAACCACAAGGAATTATAAGCGGTTACTTTTAAAATAGTCTTTTCTCATAAAATTCATAACTCTCAATCTATACATCCAAAAATCACCATTTTTGGACACAATCAAGAAAACTCATCAAAATATCATTTCAAATTTTTCCAGAATTTTTGAAGGTCAGAAAAATTACGAACTGGAAAATATAACAACCCTTAAAATCCCTTACTATCCCTTACCTCAAAAGAGCAGTACTTCTGATCGGTACAAGGCTGAAGGAAACGTGCACTGATGAATAAAAACTCACAAAGTATCTAAATACTTACAAAATACACTCAATAATTTAGAAAGAAGAAGAGAGAAAACTTATGAATTCTGTTGTATTTTTCAATTCTAACTTACCCTCTATTTATAGGAAAATATTAGCACGCCGAAGCAGACTTAACCTGCAACCTGATGGCTTTACCTGCTACTATTCCCACCTACCACATTTGAATAAAAATCTAAGCACATTTCTTCACCAACCAAGAGTGGGGCCCATCAATTCTAGAATTTTTTACCAAAATGATAAACTCCGAAAATTCAACAATTTCTGAACCAGTCATCTCGTAAAATTCATAACAAATTATTCGTTCATTTTTAACGATTCAAAATTTGTGGACATATACTCAACTTATATATGTATAACATATCCAAAAATTACAATGATCCAACGGTCGGATTAAAAATTATAACCCCCGCAAAATATCTCAAAAATCCTAATTTGATTTTTATTACCTCCATTCCGACAAAAATACTGATAAAAATCTCAATATTAACTCCTTCATTTTTAACCACAATAAATATATCCAACATTTAGATCCACATAAAAATAAATATTTCCTTATCATATGAATCAATAATTAATTATTCACAAATAATATTACAGAAACACATTTATGACAACCAGGTCGTTTCCAGGAAAGAGGGGGCTTTCCAATAAAGATTTATCCTTATTGGCGCGCAATTAGGTGACCAAACCTCTCCTTAGACAGAACTTTCTAGACATTGCCAATAATGTTATCTAATAATATTATTCAAATAATATAAATTATTGATCTGATAATGGAAAATACTGTGCAGTAACAATTATTGAAACAACAATAATATAAAATATCAACGCAGCAATTATTGAATCAATAAAATAAAATATTGAACAGTAACTACTGTAACAATTATTGAGTAGTGCCTTCCTTCGTAAGAATCAATAATTCAAAAATACTGTGCAATCAGTGTGCTACTGTGTAACAACGCGTATTACTGTATTTTAACCACCGGGTATTCTAACAGTGTTAACGGTAACAACTACGCCGTTAATTATAAAAACTCAATTTTTGTCGTTATCTTCACCCGAGAGTTATTCGTTATGGGGCCCACAAATAGTTACGTTGTGACACCCCCAAATTCCGGTACTTTATTTACTCAAGATTTGGTGTTCACGTAATCAAAACATTCATTTCTAACTACCCAATTTTAATAAAATTGAATAACAAAGCCTGCCCATACAGGATTAAACTTAAATAAATCTCCCAGGTTAACTAACCTTTACAAACAATCATTCATGCGAAAAATTAAAATAAACTTCATTACAATCTTTAAACCAAGTCTGAAAATAAACTATTCAACTATTACAAGTCTTCAGCATTGTTTCGTCTTTCCTTTCCCTTTACTGGTACTAGGTACATCACCAGTTTCAACCTTAGCTGTAAGAAATTTTACAGGCAAGAGTGAAAAAACAAGGCCCACTTGAAATAACAATAATTAAATCATTAAACTTTTACATCATTTGTCAACATTAAGCTCAATAGAATTTAACAATATATTCTATTAACTTTTGGAAAGCTTTAACCTTTACTGAGGGTCTAATGACCGCGAATCATGTCCACAGTTATAAGTAATTTTTCAACTTTAACTTTAACAGTCATAAGACTATAAGGACTTCACGTACTTAGGGGGATCAACCCTTCGTACAATGTATTGTGCACAATCATTTCAACGCTAAGCGTAACCTCTTATAAAAGAGTTGTTCTTCTCAATATTTAGAATACAAGTCCGTACCAAAGTGAGTTTGGTTTGGATACATCATGGGGTAATTTAGAATTCAACGGTAATCAACTAAGGTTTAGTTGATTACAAACGACATAACTGTATACTATGGAATAATCATAGTTTAATTGATGTTTATAAATTGACATCATGATTTAGGGATAATCTAATAGCATACAATTTGAATAATTATAACCTACCTTGCTTGAACAATAATAAGGCAAGGTTAATTGAATAATAAACATCCACAACATGTATATAATTGTACATGCTAAACCACAAATTAAGTACAAGAATAACTTGCTCCAAATAAATTTACACTATTATATGATAATCGAAATTGAAACAATAATTAGTTCAATAACACCAATGATTAGAAAACTTATACAATAAATAACTTGCTAAATATCAAAAGTTAAGGCTTAGAAACTTGCTCAATGAAAAAGTAGGTTTAGGAAACTTGCCTTTAGCACAAGCTACACTTTTACCACTTGAATTGATACCCTAAACATATGTCATATTGACATAATTAGTCCTAACCAATATTGTACATTTATATAAACAATTACATTCATCATATGGGTTGAATTACCCATTCACATAATCAATTATTTTTTCAAGTAGATAATACTTAATAACATGATAGTTCATAGTCTAATCATACTGAAATTATCATTTAACATTATTATGATAAACACATAACATTTATTTTTAAGTTTTGTACATTTAAACAAAACTGTCAGACAGTTCTGCCAAGCCGCGTCGCGGCGCCACAGTTTGTACTGTGGCTCGCGCTGCGGCGCTGAGTCGGCGCTGCGGCGCAGCGATTATACTATGAGCCGGCGCTGTGACGCAGTGATTGTGCAACAGGCCGCTTACGTCATGGTGATGGCGCTGCGGCGCCAGCAATGAACTGCTGGGCCACGCCGCAGCGCGAACTGTCAGCGTCGACTGACAGCTTCGGCAACCATGAAAGAAAAAACCAAATTGGCCAAAAAGCTCGAATCTAATAGACTGATTATCATGAAAATTGCATATAGACATCATATAAACATATTGTGAGTACTCCTAACATGTTTCTATCCATCAATTAGCACAAACATCAATTATACAACACCCAATTTTAATGTTTTTGGTAAAAACACCATTTTTGATATTTTCCATGAAATTCAACACTGTGATTTTGTTATTCAATCAAAACAGAAATTTCCAAGCATCATGATTATGATTTTTCATACTCTAGCAATTCTTATAATCAGTTTATCAATTTAACAACAATTAAAACCTTAATTTCTATTTTAAAATAGCCATACTCATATATATATTTCATATGAACACTGTGATATATTTCTTCCACAAAACACATATATACATGAATTAAAATCTCTATAATCATGCATAAACTCATAAAATAACTATATAATCAAGTACCATACCAAGTTATACATGTATATCAACAATTCATCGCATAAAATATTTTACAGAATTTTTTTTTTTTTTTGGGAAGAAGAAAAAACATGAAACTTTTAGAGAAAGAGATTGAGCTCCTACCTTGGATTAGGAAGATGATAACTATCTTTTTCTCCAAATTCTTTTCTCTAAAACCTGTTAAAACACTCACTTGCTCTCAATTTTCTCTCTGTGTTCTTCTTCTTCTTCTCTCTTCTTCCTCTGAGTTTTTCTTTCTTTCTCTCTAACCTCTCTCCTCTATCTTACGTATTATAATATAACGTATAAGATATAGTGTATATATTAAATATATAATATAACTCTCACATAACTGACATCAGTTATTTTTATTTTGAAAATCAAAAGCCATAAGGCTTGTTTGGTTAAGCTTAATAAAAATAACCTATTAATCCTTACTCCTTGTTTGGTACACTGAATTAAAATATAATAGATTAATCATTATACCTTGTTTGCTAAAATCCTAATAGATTAAAGACTTATTATGCATTAAGCCTTGTTTGACAAAACTAAATTAAACCATTTTTTTAATTTATTTTAATAACTCCTTTATAGCAAGGTTATTAGCCACACCTTTATTAAATTAATAAATCAATTAAATATTAATCTATTAAATTACTTTAACACATAGATAATTATAATTCTTTTTACAATTATAATTTCATTTAATCAACTAATATTTCAAACTACAATTTCTTATTTAAATATTATTATTTATTTAAAATCATTATAAGCTCTCTAGCTTATTAAATTAAACTCTATTATTATAAAATCTCATAATAATTAATTTATTTAGCTCCTTAATTATTTACTCAACAAATAATTAATTAAATCACATCAACTCAAATTACCATATAATTCAATAAATATTTAATATTGCCAATAAATATTTAATATTTAATATTTAATTATTTATTCAACAAATAATTAAATAAACCACATCACTCAAATTGAACAATTATTTATTCAACAATAACATATCCATTAAATACTTAAATAAATCCATAAATATTTAATATCACACTTTAAAATTATGGAATGTTACATCATTCCCTCCTTACAAAGATTCTGTCCTCAGAATCACAATTCAAACAAATCATTCGTTACATTCTTCCCTACTTATAAAGATTCTGTCCCCAGAATCGAAGACACAGATTAAACAAATAACTCAGGGTATTCCTTCAACATTTTCTCTTCGAGTTCCCACGTAGCTTCTTCAGCGTTGTGGTTTCTCCATATCACCTTCACAAAAGGTATCACTTTATACCACAAAATTTCCTGTATTATCTGGCAAAGTCAATACAGGTGCCACACTTAACTTCTTCTTCAAATCTTGGAAACTCTCTTCGCACTTCTCCGTCCAAACTAATTTTACAATTTTTCTTGTCAAATTTGTTAGCGGAGTGGCTATCTTAGAAAAATCTTGAATAAATCTTCTATAATAACCAGGCAGTCCCAAGAAATTCCTCACTTCCAACGGTGTTTTTGGTTGTTCCCAATTGACTACTGCTTCCACTTTCGACGGATCCACTGAGATCCCATCTTTGTCAATCACATGCCCCAAAAATTGTACACGGTCGAGCCAAAATTCGCACTTAGAGAACTTCGCGTACAGTTTTTCCCTTCTTAGTGTCTCCAATGTCAGACGTAAGTGTTCCACGTGTTCTTCTTGAGTTTTGGAATACACTAAAATGTCATCAATGAATACCACTACAAACTTGTCTAGGAATGGTTTAAACACCCTGTTCACCAAATCCATGAACGTAGCAGGTGCATTGGTTAAACCAAAAGACATCACCAGAAACTCGTAATGTCCATACCGAGTTCTGAATGCCGTTCGTGGTATATCCTCCTTTCTTACCTTCAATTGGTGATAACCACTTCTCAAATCTATTTTCGAAAAGTACTTAGCACCCTTCAGTTGATCAAACAAGTCATCTATTCTTGGCAACGAGTATTTATTTTTAATAGTGACTTTGTTTAACTCCCTATAATCAATGCAAAGACGCATTGACCCGTCCTTCTTCTTCACAAATAAAACTGGCGCTCCCCACGGCGATACGCTTGGTTGAATATATTTCTTGTCCAGCAGCTCTTGCAACTGAACCATTAGTTCCTTCATTTCTACCGGAGCCATTCTGTACGGGGCCTTCGATATCGGTGCTGTTCCCGGTACTAAGTCGATCACGAACTCAATTTCTCTGTCAGGCGGAAGTCCTGGCAAATCCTCTGGAAAAACGTCTTCGAATTCCCTCACTACTAGTATTTCTTCCAGCTTTACCCCTTCTTTTGAGTATCGACTATGTAAGCTAAATAGCCCACACAACCCTGACTCAACAATTTCTTGGCCTGCATAGTCGTCAGACATTTCATTTGTCTAGGCGACTTGCTACCATAAAATACTACCTTTGACGGAGTCATAAGGTTTACATACTTCTTTTGGCAGTCAATTACCGCTCCGCATTTGAACAACCAATCCATTCCCAAAATTACATCAAATTCCCCCAGTCTAATCGGAATCAAATCTACCAACAAGACATTCTCCTTAATGTTCACCCTACAGTTCTTGTATACGAATCTAACAGGGATTATTTCCTTATTCGCAATTTCTATGTTCAAAGGAAAATTCAGTTCTTCTCTAGGCAATTCTAACCTCTTAGCAAATTCATCAGATATAAACGAGCAAGTAGCACCCGAATCAAATAATACATATGCATCAATATCATTGATTGGGATAATACCTGAAACTACATCCTTTGATTGCACAGCATCTTGCACAGTCATGTTAAAGGTTCTAGCTGTGGGTTTGATTGATGCTGCAGGACCCGTAATAGCCCACGCACCCCCATTGTTATCTCCTTTGCTTCTGGTTGTCACTCCCTCCTTCTTCTTAGGACATTCATGTAAGACCCCGAATTTTATGAAATAAAAGTATTCAATTTTTCTTATAATTACAATTCAGTAAATGGTTAAATTGATAAAAAGTTAAAGTTATGGGTGAAATGTGAAAATTTTTCAAAATACACAAGTGGTTATAACATAATCATTGTTGTCGGGGAATATTCGTTTGGTCGTGGAATATTCTTTCTGTCGGGGAATATTCGTACGACGGCGCAGCTATTTGTGGGCCCCATAACAGAATAACTGTCGGATGAAAAAAACGACAAATTTGAGTTTTTACAAATAATGGCGTAGTTGTTACCGTTAACACTGTTGGAATACCCGGTGGTTAAAATACAGTAATACGCGTTATTGCACAGTAGCACACGGTATTGCATAGTATTTTTGAAATTATTGATTCTTACGTAAGAAGGCACTACTCAATAATTGTTACAGTAATTACTGTTCAATATTTTATTATTGATTCAATAATTGCTGCATTGATATTTTATATTATTGTTGTTTCAATAATTGTTGCTGCACAGTATTTTCCATTATCAGATCAATAATTCATATTATTTGAATAATATTATTAGATAACATTATTGGCAATGTTTAGAAAGTTCTGTCTAAGGAGAGGTTTGGTCATCTAATTGCGCGCCAGTAAGGAGAAATCCTTATTGGAAAGCCCCCTCTTTCCTGGGAACGGCCTGGTTGTCATAAATGTGATTCTGTAATATTATTTGTGAATAATTAATTATTGATTCATATGATAAGAAAATATTTATTTTATGTGGATATAAATGAGGAATATATTTTTGTGGTTAAAAATAAAGGAGTTAATGTTGAGGTTTTTATCAGTATTTTTGTCGGAATGGAGGTATTAAAAATCAGGGTTTTTGAGATATTTTGCGGGGGTTATAATTTTTAATCCGACCGTTGGATCGTGGTAATTTTTGAATATGTTATACATATATAAGTTGAGTATATGCCCACAAATTTTGAACCGTTAAAAATGAACGTATGATTTGTTATGAATTTTAAGAGGTGGCTGATTCAGAAATCAGGTTATAAATCATTTTTGGTGGAAAATTCTATAATTGGTGGGCTCCACTTGTGGTTGGTGAAGAAATGTGCTGAATTATATTTCAAATGTGGTGGGTGGAAATAGTAGCAGGTAAAGCCATCAGGTTGCAGGTCAAACCTACCAAAATTTTCCTATAAATAGAGGGCTAAGTTAGAATTGAAAATCACACCAGAAACATAAGCTTTCTCTCTTTCTCTCTCTAGATTATTGAGTGTATTTTGTGAGTATTTAGATACTTGGTGAGTTGCTATTCATCAGTGCAAGTTTTCTTCAGCATCATATCCGATATCCAGTCAGAAGTACTGCTCTTTTGAGGTAAGGGATATTAAGGGATTTTAAGGGTTGTTATGATTTTCAGTTTCGTAATTTTTTTTACCTTCAAAAATTCTGGAAAAATTTGAAATGATATTTTGATGAGTTTTCTTGATTGTGTCCAAAAATGGTGATTTTTGGATGTATAGATTGAGAGTTATGAATTTTATGAGAAAAGACTATTTTAAAAGTAACAGCTTATAATTCCTTGTGGTTAACTCCAAAATTGATGAAATTTTTATTGGGAGTACATGTATATGATAGAAGTATACTCTGTAAATTTCAGAATTTTTAGACAAAAGTACAATTTTTGATAAATGTCTAAATATTCGGCTATTTTGGCCATATGAAAAAAGGTAAATGACTTTTAAAAATTCTGAGAAAAATATATGTTCACTATGGGACTATATTATGCTAAATCCCAGAAAAGAAATATTTTTGGAACTGATTTGGTATTTTTCATGAAAATGGTTTAGTTATGAGCAAATGAATTAAATATGTTTTGTGAAGAAAGAAAATTGGAAAATAGGATTTTATGGCTTGAGAATCCTATATGAGGTATATGCAGATTTTTTATGAGGGTTTTGGTTATTGATGATGAAATTGTAAGAGTTGACATTTTATGATGATTAAATGCATTAATTAGTAAAGTGTAAACAATTAAAATAAATTGTTTATAAATTTAAGTAATGTTATTCTTTCAATATCATTATACCAAAATATTGGTATGAATTTTATTGTAGAATTTCTATCTTTTGTGTCGGGGTTACTATTCATGAGTTACGAATATTACTCTTGAGATTAAAACTATATGTTGATCATATTATTTTTATCATCATATATAACATTTTTATAACCCTGATGTTGAAATTCTCTTTCACTGGAGTGTAAAGATGGGTAGATTATTGGTATGATCATGACTAGGGTTCTCTTTGGCCTGTAGTGCAAAGTTGAATTGTGACTGGTATGATCATGACCATTGAATTTATAATTGAATATCTTAAGCTTAAGTGCAAAGGTGAATTGATCAACATGGTTATAATTATTGTTTATATAAATTCTAAAATGATTATAATTCTTTGAGATATTAATATATTTGGCATGTAGTGCAAATATGAACTGTTGATGAATATATTTGGCATGTAGTGCAAATATGAACTGTTGATGAATATCTTTGGCCTGTAGTGCAAAGATGATATGTTGTTGAATATCTTTGGCCTGTAGTGCAAAGATGAACTGTTGTTGAATATCTTTGGCCAGTAGTGCAAAGATAAACTGTTGACGAATATATTTGGCCCGTAGTACAAAGATGAAATTATTAGTATGATTATGAACAAGAATTGTGATTTGGTATAACCATGATCTTTGATGTTTCAGGTAAAGACAAGTGATGAAAATTATCTTTGTCCTGGATGAGAAGAGGAATTTAGAATCATAATTATGATTATGAGTTATTTATATGATTGTGGACCAGAACTGTTGATTGATGTTACAGGGATAAAACATTGTTGGTAGATTTTTAACATGGAGAAGATAATAGACTTTATAGTCTATTTGACTCTTCTAATGGATTGCATGTTCCGCTGCAACTATGGTTGAAATTTTTTATCATCTACCATATGTTCTAAATCTCTGATTTATTATTGATGAAGACTATTGATAATTTATTTATCTTTAGTCATGATATTCTTTACTGAGCTAGTTGTGCTCACCCTTCTGTTCACAATTCCTTTCAGGTAATAAGAGTGTAGCTGGGTCGAGCGGGGGTAACAAGGGAATAGAACGGCGGTTATCATTTAGTAGTTATATTTGGTGAAGAAAATAGGGTGAGGCGAACCCAACGTTGGAAGGGTATTTTGTCACTATCATACAAGATGTCTAATGACATACAACCTCGTGTCATCATAGGACAGGGTTGTGCTCATCCACTTGCTGAGTATATATACGAGCACTACCTATATAATCTTGGTGTTTGTTTGAAGTATAATTCTCAGTTAGATACAGTGGAGATAATGATAAGTCAAGAGAAGACTCACCATTGGGAAGAATATGATAGTAATCTTCTCGTTTTTCTTTGGGGTCTATTGGATCAACCAAGGATAATTCTGTGGCCATATGATATCTATCATAACCTAGACGCGTGGCCTCCCATGTACGAAGGTTTCCTTGAGCACTTCCCAAAGATTCTAATTTCTAAAATAGTTTTTGACTATACCTTTATGTAAGGTGTTATTGTGAGGTGATGTCCACGGTTGGAACATGAGTCACATTTGGTATATATTTGTATCCAAACTCACAGCATATGTGTTGTTGTATTTTGCACGACAATTGTTGTAATAAAGTTGTAGTTGTTTTCTGTACCATGTATTTGACGACTCAGAATGGGTTGGGTGGAATGAACCTATTTTGGGGTCGTTACAATTCACGAGCAAATTGATCCTTGGATCCTCACGTGAAGCACGTATTCTTCTTTGATTGAGTGCAATTTGGGGCGATGTGACCTTCCTGGCCACAATTGTAGCAAACGCGTTTTCCCATCAAGCACGCACCCTTGTGAAACTTTCCACATGTCGCACATGCTTCAAACTTTTTGTTCTACTGGTTACCTTGCTGGTTTCCAGTACCCATACCCCCATTCCACTTCCTCTTGTTGTTGTTGTTATTATTGTTGTTTCCACTGCTACTACCACCATTTTTCACCTCATTCTCATTCTTCTTCTTCTTTTGTTCCTGGTTAAATTTTGTCACCGCCTCGCCTCCACCTTCAGCGAGTACTGCTTTCTCCATCACTGCTGTAAACATCTTCAATTGGAACAGGGAAACCCTACTGTATAACTATGGCTTCAATCCCTGTTCAAACCTCTTCGCCTTACGCTTATCTGTGCTAACCTGATATGGCGCAAACCTCGCCAATTCATTGAATTTTGCGGCATACTCAGATACCGTCATCGTCCCTTGCTTCAGTTCTAGAAACTGTACTTCCAGCTGACTCTTCAAACTCTCCGGGAAATAGGTCTCGAAAAACAACTCCTTGAACCTATCCCAAGTCATCACTCCTGGCCCTTCACGAGTTTTATTAGCCTGCCACCAATAACTAGCTTCTGCTTTCAACATGAACGTTGTGAAAGTAGTCTTCTGATCATCCCCTACCCTAGAGACATCGAACACCTTCTCTATCTCCATAATCCAAGTTTGTGCTTCAACTGGATTCATGGACCCACGGGATTCAGGTGGTCCAACCGCCTTAAACTCCTTAAACGTTGTACCTTGGTTTTGAGGTTGATTCTGTAACGCTCCTGTCAGTAGTGTTACTAGTTGTTGAACTGGATTCGCATCAACATTGTCGTTATTGTTAGTTCCTTCAGTGGTTCTCTGTCGTGTTGGCTGACGTCTGGGAGGCATTTTCTGTTAAAATAAAACATCTATTAGACCATTACTCAACTTCTTTAAGTATTTCTAATTAACTTACCTCTATAAAAGAAATACCCACATAGCACATAACACTTTGAACAAAATAATAACCTTTATTTATTCATAAACTTTCTGAAAACATAACACAATAGCATCTCTGCTATCTACATTCCTTTCCTGAACTACAAAAGTTTTAGGACAACATCATTATTATCATATCCCATGGTTACTTAACACTAGGGACTTACACATTATTTAATACTTATTACGTACATTACCGACACATTTTCTACGATGATCTATTAAGGTACTTCGTAGCCCTATCACGTTCTTCCTCCATGACTCGAAACATTGTTCTGCGATCTAACATGAATGATGGCAGCGTCTCGAACTGAATCGGATATCCCATGACCCGATCTTGAGCTCGATTAATTGCGGTATTAAATACTTTATCCATCTCTTCCATCTTCATCCTCTTTGCCTGCGCGTCTCTCGCTGCTCTTCCAGTTCGTTGATAAGCTTCCTCGTATGCATCTTCAGCTCTTGCCCTCTTAGCAGCTTCTTCTCTCAGCTTGCTCTCCAGTTCCGCAACCATCTCGATCAATTATTCTTTCTCTCCTTCAGTCTGTATTAATTTCTCCTCGGCGTTAGTCAGTCGTTCTTCACGATCCAGGATCTCATCGTCCTTCTGTGTCATTGCAGTCTGTTGTTCAGCTACTATCTCTTGCAATTCCTCAACTGTATCCTGAAGTTCCACGTTGCGGTCATGCACCTTATCGTAAATATGACCTGTTATCGAGTTAAGTGGAATCCTTTCTTCCTCATCCTCCTCATCTGTCTCCACATCATCCTCCTCATCCCCAACTACTGTGACCAACGGGGCTAACTCCCGTGGCAGTAGTTGTTCCCAAACTACCTGAATGTCGCGAGGCTCCTCCTCTATAGGCATTTGAGGTCCCTCCTCCCTAGCCTGGCTGGATTCTCCGACATTAGTCATCCTGACAACAAAATTTTAAAGTTTTAGTTATTAATCATTCTACTCGACACTCGCGAGCACATAAGTTATAAACACATAAGCACATAAGTGTTTTATTACTTCTTTCTTAAAACTCGATAAGAGTTATCTCCACTATCTTTTCAAAGGTTACTTCCTAAGGCTTTTTTTTTCCCACCTAAGGTTCATAACCTAAAGCTTTGATACCAACCTGTGACACCCCCAAATCCCGGTACTTCATTTCCTCAAGATTTGGTGTTCACGTAATCAAAACATTCATTTCTAACTACCCAATTTTAATAAAATTGAATAACAAAGCCTGCCCATACAGGATTAAACTTAAATAAATCTCTCAGGTTAACTAACCTTTACAAACAATCATTCATACGGAAAATTAAAATAAACTTCATTACAATCTTTAAACCAAGTCTGAAAATAAACTATTCAACTATTACAAGTCTTCAGTATTGTTTCGTCCTTCCTTTCCCTTTACTGGTACTAGGTACATCACCAGTTTCAACCTTAGCTGTAAGAAATTTTACAGGCAAGAGTGAGAAAACAAGGCCCACTTGAAATAACAATAATTAAATCATTAAACTTTTACATCATTTGTCAACATTAAGCTCAATAGAATTTAACAATATATTCTATTAACTTTTGGAAAGCTTTAACCTTTACTGAGGGTCTAATGACCGCGAATCATGTTCACAGTTATAAGTAATTTTTCAACTTTAACTTTAACAGTCATAAGACTATAAGGACTTCACGTACTTAGGGGGATCAACCCTTCGTACAATGTATTGTGCACAATCATTTCAACGCTAAGCGTAACCTCTTATAAAAGAGTTGTTCTTCTCGGTATTTAGAATACAAGTCCGTACCAAAGTGAGTTTGGTTTGGATACATCATGGGGTAATTTAGAATTCAACGGTAATCAACTAAGGTTTAGTTGATTACAAACGACATAACTGTATACTATGGAATAATCATAGTTTAATTGATGTTTATAAATTGACATCATGCTTTAGGGATAATCTAATAGCATACAATTTGAATAATTATAACCTACCTTGCTTGAACAATAATAAGACAAGGTTAATTGAATAATAAACATCCACAACATGTATATAATTGTACATGCTAAACCACAAGTTAAGTACAAGAATAACTTGCTCCAAATAAATTTACACTATTATATGATAATCGAAATTGAAACAATAATTAGTTCAATAACACCAATGATTAGAAAACTTATACAATAAAGAACTTGCTAAATATCAAAAGTTAAGGCTTAGAAACTTGCTCAATGAAAAAGTAGGTTTAGGAAACTTGCCTTTAGCACAAGCTACACTTTTACCACTTGAATTGATACCCTAAACATATGTCATATTGACATAATTAGTCCTAACCAACATTGTACATTTATATAAACAATTACATTCATCATATGGGTTGAATTACCCATTCACATAATCAATTATTTTTTTAAGTAGATAATACTTAATAACATGATAGTTCATAGTCTAATCATACTAAAATTATCATTTAACATTATTATGATAAACACATAACATTTATTTTCAAGTTTTGTACATTTAAACAAAACTGTCAGACAGTTCTGCCAAGCCGCGCCGCGGCGCCACAGTTTGTACTGTGGCTCGCGCTGTGGCGCTGAGTCGACGCTGCGGCGCAGTGATTGTGCAACAGGTCGCTTACGTCATGGTGATGGCGCTGCGGCGCCAGCAATGAACTGCTGGGCCGCGCCGCGACGCGAACTGTCAGCGTCGACTGACAGCTTCGGCAACCATGAAAGAAAAAACCAAATTGGCCAAAAAGCTCGAATCTAATAGACTGATTATCATGAAAATTGCATATAGACATCATATAAACATATTGTGAGTACTCCTAACATGTTTCTATCCATCAATTAACACAAACATCAATTATACAACACCCAATTTTAATGTTTTTGGCAAAAACACCATTTTTGATATTTTCCATGAAATTCAACACTGTGATTTTGTTATTCAATCAAAACAGAAATTTTCAAGCATCATGATTATGATTTTTCATACTCTAGCAATTCTTATAATCAGTTTATCAATTTAACAACAATTAAAACCTTAATTTCTATTTTAAAATTGCCATACTCATATATATATTTCATATGAACACTGTGATATATTTCTTCCACAAAACACATATATAAATGAATTAAAATCTCTATAATCATGCATAAACTCATAAAATAACTATATAATCAAGTACCATACCAAGTTATACATGTATATCAACAATTCATCCCATAAAATATTTTACAGAAATTTTTTTTTTTTTTTTGGGAAGAAGAAAAAACATGAAACTTTTAGAGAAAGAGATTGAGCTCCTACCTTGGATTAGGAAGATGATAACTATCTTTTTCTCCAAATTCTTTTCTCCAAAACCTGTTAAAACACTCACTTGCTCTCAATTTTCTCTCTGTGTTCTTCTTCTTCTTCTCTCTTCTTTCTCTGAGTTTTTCTTTCTTTCTCTCTAACCTCTCTCCTCTATCTTACGTATTATAATATAACGTATAAGATATAGTGTATATATTAAATATATAATATAACTCTCACATAACTGACATCAGTTATTTTTATTTTGAAAATCAAAAGCCATAAGGCTTGTTTGGTTAAGCTTAATAAAAATAACCTATTAATCCTTACTCCTTGTTTGGTAAACTGAATTAAAATATAATAGATTAATCCTTATACCTTGTTTGCCAAAATCCTAATAGATTAAAGACTTATTATGCATTAAGCCTTGTTTGACAAAACTAAATTAAACTATTTTTTTAATTTATTTTAATAACTCCTTTATAGCAAGGTTATTAGCCACACATTTATTAAATTAATAAATCAATTAAACATTAATCTATTAAATTACTTTAACACATAGACAATTATAATTCTTTTTACAATTATAATTTCATTTAATCAACTAATATTTCAAACTACAATTTCTCATTTAAATATTATTATTTATTTAAAATCATTATAAGATCTCTAGCTTATTAAATTAAACTCCATTATTATAAAATCTCATAATAATTAATTTATTTAGCTCCTTAATTATTTACTCAACAAATAATTAATTAAATCACATCAACTCAAATTGCCATATAATTCAATAAATATTTAATATTGCCAATAAATATTTAATATTTAATATTTAATTATTTATTCAACAAATAATTAAATAAACCACATCACTCAAATTGAACAATTATTTATTCAACAATAACATATCCATTAAATACTTAAATAAATCCATAAATACTTAATATCACACTTTAAAATTATGGAATGTTACATGCGTCGTCGTACGAATATTCCCCGACAGAAAGAATATTCCACGACCAAACATTCCCCGACAACAATGATTATTTTATAACCACTTGCTTATTTTGAAAAAAATTTATATATCACCTTTAACTTTAACTTTTTATCAATTTAACCATTTACTGAATCGTAATTATAAGAAAAATTGAATACTTTTATTTCATAAAATTCGGGGTCTTACACCTACAGTTGGGTCTTTAACTCCTGAAGTTCAATAGGAGCCATTCGATAAGGGGCTTTGGAAATGGGTTTTGTACCGGGTTCAAGGTCGATACAAAATTCAATTTCACGCTTTGGGGGTAGGCCAGGAAGTTCTTCGGAAAATACGTCAGGAAATTTATTAACAATAGAAATATCATTCAAAACTGACGTATTTTTGTTTAGATCCGTGACATGAGCTAAAAAAGCTTGACATCCGTTTTTCAATAAACGGATAGCTTTATGGCTTGAAATAACATTGATTGATTTTAATGGTTTAGTTGCTTGAATTTGCATAATAGGTTGGTTAGGAATATGAAAACTAACAACCTTACGAAAATAATCAATTTTTGCATGATGAGTAGTTAACCAATCAATCCCTAGAATCACGTCAAATACAAGTATTTTCAATGAAATAAGATCGACAGGTAATGTGAGGGTACCAATTTGAACCAAACAAGTCTTTTAAACAGTGGATATAATGAAGGTTTCTCCCAACAGAGTTTCCACAGACAAGTCAAAGTCTAATTTTTCCAGAGTCAAATTTAATCGTTGAGCGCAAGTAGGAGAAATAAAAAAATGGGTAGAACCGGTATCAAATAAGGTATAGACTTCGCTAGAGTTTATGATAAGCTTACCCGTGATGACCTCTCTCGGGTTCTTTACTTTCTGGGAGGTCACAACAAACGCTCTCCCTTGCACTACCGGCTTTGACTTTTCTGGGACGGCCTTTGGTGCGTCCATCCTAGCTGAACTTGTCTTCGGTAAACGACAAAATCGAGCTAAGTGACCTTATCTTCCACAATTATAACATGCTTTGGACGGCATCGCGCAGTATGGACTAATGTGTCCCTCCCCTCCACATTTGAAGCATATGATAGGTGGTCGTTCTCCTTCCTTAACAACGGGTGCTGGTGCTGACGTCTTTCCATCATTCTTGAATCTCCTCTTCTTGAAATGTCCATTCTTATTGTTTTGGCCCTGATTACCACCGAAGTGGTTACCATTTCTGGCCTGTTGATTCCCTCCATGCTTGTTGTCACCGCTTTGATGACTGCTCTCACTGGTATTATCATTTTGCCGACTGCTCTCTTTTGGTTACGTTGTCTCGTTATCGCGCTCCACTAACAGAGCCCTATTCAAAACATCTGAATACAAACACAGTTTATGAGAAATAAGATGTTGACATATCTCATGCTTCAAACCTCTTAAAAATATCCGCGTCATTCTCTCTTTATTATCCACTAAGTGGGACGCAAACCGAGACAACTCGGCAAACTTAGCTTCGTACTGCGACACGGTCATATTATTCTACTCCAACTTGATGAACTCTACCTCCTTCATATGACGAATACTTTCGGGAAAGTACTTGTCATTGAACAGTTCTTAGAACTTCTCCCACGACATCTTCAGTACGGCAGGTTGAGTACGCTTTACCGATTCTCACCAGTAATCAGCCTCTCCTCGCAACATAAGGGTGGCAAAGGGAACCTTTTGCTCCTCGAAGCATCCCAAGACATCAAATATCTTGGTGATCTGCTTTATCCACGTTTCCGCCTTAAGTGGTTTTGGCTCTCCAATAAACTCCGGTGGTCCCACCTCCTTGAACTGTTTAGCGGTGACCGTCCGAGAGTTGCCAGTGTTTCCACCTACATTTGGGACAGGAGCCGCTCTCGCCTGATGTTGCATGAATTGCATAAAGCCTCTGAACAATCCATTATTCATCATTTGGTCAGTGTTGTTGTTCACTTGAGGATTGTCGCCTTCCTGATGCACATTATCCTGATTATTGATATGTGGAGACTCAACGGTCTCCTGTGCTCCATTGCTATTCTCAACATTCTCGGATGTCATTTTCAGATACTGCCACAAAACAAGGGTTAGTTGACATGTAACATATTATCTCTATACTTTGACCAACCAATTAAATATCAAATAAAATTAGGTAGGTCATACTAGTGAAGGAATTCTCCGTCTCTCCCCTCCTAGTTCTAGTCTCACATCTTAACCTGGGATCATATCCCTAGGCTTTCATACCAACTGTGATGCCCCCGAAATAGGTATACATCACCTATTCTGAGTCGCCAAATACATGGTACAGAATACAAATACAATCCTTAATATATAACAAGAGAGCTGTGAGTTTTAATATAAATATTGTCTTCTAGACAATATCCACTCTCAGAATAAGTCCTCATTACATTTATTGTCACACTATTTAACAGAATAGTGAGGACTACTAATACTATCATCTGGACCGTCACTCCGTTTTCCGACTAGTCCCGGCTACGTTCTCATTTCCTGAAGAGAACAATGAAAGAAAGGGTGAGCTCAACTAGCCCAGTAAAAATATTATGACTAAGATAATGCAGAATAAATTATCATTAGCCTTAAACAGTGTTAAACTGATACAATATAACAACCATCAAGTTTAACTATAGCGGAACAAGCAATCCATTAAAAGAGTCAAGTAGAGAATAAAATCTACTATCTTTTATGATTTTAAAGGTTTTTCATCACTTTTATCGCTGGGACTCAGCTTAATAAATAATTCATATCATCCCTGCACTACGACCAAGGATATTCATTAGTATCACAACCACAAATTATCCATGAACTACGGGCCAAGGATATTCGTGTATTCATCAATGGTCATGATAAAGCCAACAACTGTCCATCAATGCACTACGGGCCAATGATGACTTTTACTACATCATTTGTAACTTTACGGTTATGAGTATACCGAATAATCCCTGGTCATAATCATACCAAGTCCATCTATGCACTACAGGCCACAGATGACTTTTAACATAATATAAACATGAGGATGATGACAATGATATAAGAATTTAATTAAACAAGTTCAAGAATTAATTTATCTAGGAACTAATAACGTCCAAATTGTCAACATGATACTACTTTGTAATGTAAAATTCAAGAATGCTCAGAAGAATATTTTCATGAAAAGATACTGGATGAAGCGCAAATATCAAGGATATTCCACTAATTACATGGAGTATAGAAGTCAAAACTTTAACCAACTGAGTATAATAACGAATGGAATAACAAAAGAATTCACCATGCATGTGGTACTTCGCATAAACAGGTTATTCCAACAGAATAATAAGTAACGGAACCACGTCAGGTGAAATTCGCACCAACAGGATGTTCCAACAGAATAATAAAGACGGAACCAGGTCCGACGTAAAACGCACAGACAGGATGTTCCAATAGAATAATAAAGACGGAATCAGGTCTGGCGTAAAACGCACAGACAGGATATTTCAACAGAATAATAATTAACGGAACCAGGTCATGTGTAAAGCACAGACAGAATGTTCCAACAGAATGATAAATAATGGAACCAGGTCATGCGTAAAACACAGACAGGATGTTCCAACAGAATAATAAAGAATTGAATAACAGAAGAATTTCACCATATATAGGGTAGCCCGCGTATACAGGTTATTCTAACAGAATAATAAAGAATAGAATAACAGAAGTTCTCTTCATGAATAAGAAAGAAATAATACCCCTTACCGTAAAAGAAACTGGATACAAAGTAGGGAAGTAGCAGAATACTTTTCTATAGTTTCTCTATAATTTCTCTCTCTAGAGTTTCAGTGAATTCGTAAGAAATAATGAAGGAATGGGCTTCTATTTATAGAAGAATGGACTGCATAGTAACTAACTTATGAACGGTCCAGATTAATTTACTTTTAATCGGACGGTTCATATTGATTTAATAAATTATTCTAATAAAACGAAAACTTTTAAATAAAATATAATATATATTATATTTATCAAACATATGCTTGAAAGAAAACACAGGTTACAATCCCGTGAACTTGATTCCCTTCCCCATTTCTCTGGCAACCTTTCAAAATGTCTATATATATATATATATATATATATATATATATATATATATATATATATATATATAATACATATTCGTACTCCCTCCCTGTTAGTCAAAAAAACCTTCCAGCCACCTTTTATTACAATTTTCAAATATGGGCCCCACAGTAGGCCCCACCTATTAATATATTAAATAATTTTTGTACCAATTATTTTGAAAAATGGGCAAATGAGGATCCATAAAATAAGCAAAATTGAGTGACTTCTCACGTAAGCATCAATAATCAATACCGTGTGCTACTATGTCACCACACATATTACTGTACTTTTACTACCGAGTAGTTCAACAGTATTAACGGTAAAACTTCCGCCAATATTTTCATAAAATATTTTTGTCATTTTCTCAATCTGACAATAATTCTGTTGTGGGGTCCACCATGATTGTACCGTCTTACGAATATTTCCTGACAAAAAGAATATTCCCCGACCAATCGAATATTATATAACAACTTGCGTACTTTGCAAAATTTATAAATATTATCCACAACTATAACATTATATCAAATTTACTCCATAATATTCAAAAATGATATTTATAGAAAATTCATCTTTATTTATAAAAGTTGAGGTCTTACAACCTCCCCTTCTTATGAAATTTTGTCCTCGAAATTAGTGTACGTACCTAGTATGTCGAAGAGGTAAGGATACCTTGATATACCGAACTAAATCGTAAATCTGTGCCCATAGCTTTTTACAAACTAACCCAAAATCGTGAAGTGAATCTTGGGTCTCGATCAGAAACTATAGATACTGGCATACCATGCAATCTTACAACCTCATTTATGTACATACGAGCAAGACGTTCAAGTGTATAAGTTTCTCGTATATGTAAGAAGTGAGCAGACTTGGTCAATCTATCAACAATGACCCAAATTGCATCTATGCCTTGAGAAACCATAGAAAAACCAGTAATGAAATCTATGGTAATGTCCTTTTGGTAATTGATGCTCCGCCTTGACCCGTTGACAAGTTAGACACCTTGAGATAAACAATGCTAGCTCTCTCTTTATATTGCTCCACCAAAATGTATGACGAAGATCACGATACATTTTGGTACTCCCAGGATGGATTGCAAACGGTGTGTTGTACGCTTCCATCATGATTTTATACTTTAAATCAGAGTTGTTAGGAATACAAAGTCTGGAGTTGACTCGAAGTATTCCTTCTTCATCGATTCTTTCTTCCGGCATAGCACCTTCTTGGACTTTCTTCCTCATACGCATCAGCTCCAGGTCTGTAGCTTGAGCAGCTTTAACTTTATCGATTAAAGTCAGTTCTACTCGTATATTCGCCATCATCACATGGGTCCCTAGAGTCTTTAACTCTATCTCCATCCTTTGCAAGTCACACAAAATGGGCCTTTGCGTTGACACTATCGCACTCGTACCCGCATATGATCTTCTACTCAATGCGTCAGCTACCACGTTCGGTTTTTCAGGATGGTATTGGATGGTATAATCATAATCTTTCAACAATTCAAGCCAACGTCGTTGTCGCATGTTGAGTTCCTTTTGAGTGAAGAAATATTTGAGGCTTTTATGATCTGTAAAGATATCCATTTTCTCCCCATACAAGTAATGCCTCCAAATCTTTAGTGCGCAGACAACAGCTGCCAACTCTAGATCATGAGTAGGATAATTTCTCTCATATTCTTTGAGTTGTCGTGAGGCATAGGCTATGACTTTCCCATGTTGCATGAGAACACATCCTAACCCTTTGCCCGAAGCATCACTGTAGATGACAAATCCCTCCGAACCAGATGGTATTGTCAGAACAGGTGCTGAAATGAGTCTCCTCTTGAGTTCTTGAAAACTCTTCTCACATTCCTCGCTCCAACCGAACTTTGTATCTTTCCGAGTCAGCTGAGTTAATAGAGTAGCGATTCGAGAAAATTCTTCCACGAATCTCCGATAATAACCAGCTAAACCGAGAAAGCTACGTACTTCGGTCACTGATTTAGGTTGCTCCCAGCTTTGAATAGCTTCAATCTTTGCTGGGTCAATAAATATTCCATGACTTGATACCACGTGCCCAAGGAATGCTACTTCCTCAAGCCAGAACTCGTATTTCTTTAACTTGGCATAAAGGTTGTACTCACGAAGCTTTTGGAGTATCAACCTCAAGTGTTGCTCATGATCTTCACGACTTTTGGAATAAATAAGGATATCATCAATAAAGACGACCACAAAGTGATCCAAATATTCCTTGAATACTCGGTTCATCATATCCATGAAGGCAGCAGGAGCATTAGTCAATCCAAAGGACATGACTAGGAATTCATAATGCCCGTACCGAGTTCTGAAAGCCATCTTTGGAATGTCATCGGTTCTAATCTTCAATTGGTGATATCCGGAACGAAGATCAATCTTTGAAAAGAATTTGGCTCCTTGCATCTGGTCAAACAGGTCATCAATACGTCGTAATGGGTACCTATTTTTGATGGTGACATGATTCAACTCTCGATAATCAATACAAAGTCGCATACTCCCATCTTTCTTCATCACGAATAGAACAGGAGCACCCCAAGGAGAAGTACTAGGACGAATAAAGCCAATGTCTAACAATTCTTGCAGTTGGGTCTTTAACTCCTGAAGTTTAATAGGAGTCCTTCGATAAGGGGCTTTGGAAATGGGTTTTGTACCGGGTTCAAGGTCGATACAAAATTCAATTTCACGCTCTGGGGTAGGCCAAGAAGTTCTTCAGGGAATACGTCAGGAAATTTATTAACAACAGAAATATCATTCAAAACTGACGTATTTTTGTTTAGATATATGACATGAGCTAAGAAAGCTTGACATCCGTTTTTTAATAAACGAATAGCTTTATGGCTTGAAATAACATTGATTGATTTTAATGGTTTAGTTGCTTGAATTCGCATAATAGGTTGGTTAGAAATATGAAAACTAACAACCTTACGAAAATAATCAATTTTTGCATGATGAGTAGTTAACCAATCAATCCCTAGAATCACGTCAAATGCAAGTATTTTCAATGAAATAAAATCGACAGGTAATGTGAGGGTACCAATTTGAACCAAATAAGACTTATAAACAGTGGATGTAATAAAGGTTTCTCCCAACGGAGTTTCCACAGATAAGTCAAAGTCTAAATTCTCCGGAGTCAAATTTAATTGTTGAGCGCAAGTATGCGAAATAAAAGAATGGGTAGAACCGGTATCAAATAAGGTATAGACTTCGCTAGAGTTTATGATAAGCTTACCCATGATGACCTCTCTCGGGTTCTTTGCTTTCTGGGAGGTCCTAACAAATGCTCTGCCTTGCACTAACGGCTTTGACTTTTCTGGGACGGCCTTTGGTGCGTCCATCCTAACTGAACTTGTCTTCGGTAAATGACAAAATCGAGCTAAGTGACCTTCTCTTCCACAATTATAACATGCTTTGGACGGCATCGCGCAGTTTGGACTGATGTGTCCCTCCCTTCCGCATTTGAAGCATATGATAGGTGGTCATTCTCCTTTCTTAACAACGGGTACGGCTACTGGTGCTGACGTCTTTTCATCATTGTTGAATCTCCTCTTCTTGAAATGTTCATTCTTATTATTTTGGCCCTGATTACCACCGAAGTGGTTACCATTTCTGGCCTGTTGATTCCCTACACGCTTGTTGTCACCGCTTCGATGACTGCTTTCACTGGTATTATCATTTTCCCGGCTGCTCTCTTTTGGTTGCGTTGTCTCGTTGTCGCGCTCCACTAACTGAGCCCTATTCACAACATCTGAATACAAACATAGTTTATGAGAAATAAGATGTTGACGTATCTCCGGCTTCAAACCTCTTAAAAATATCCACGTCATTCTCTCTTCATTATCCATTAAGTGGGACGTAAACCGAGATAACTCGGTAAACTTAGCTTCGTACTACAACACGGTCATATTATTCTTCTACAACTTGATGAAATCTACCTCCTTCATATGACGAGTACTTTCGGGAAAGTACTTGTCATTGAACAGTTCTTGGAACTTCTCCCAAGGCAGGTTGAGTACGCTTTACCGATTCCCACCAGTAATCAGCCACTCCTCGCAACATAAGGGTGGCAAAGGGAACCTTTTGCTCCTCGGAGCATCCCAAGACATCAAATATCTTGGTGAGCTACTTTATCCACGTTTCCGCCTTAAGTGGTTTTGGCTCTCCAATAAACTCCGGTGGTCCTAGCTCCTTGAACTGTTTAGCGGTGACCGTCTGAGAGTTGTCAGTGTTTCCACCTACATTTTGAACAGGAGCCGCTCTCGCCTGATGTTGCATGAATTGCATAAAGTCTCTGAACGATCCATCATTCATTATTTGGTCAGTGTTGTTGTTCACTTGAGGATTGTCGCCTTCATGATGCACATTATCCTGATTATTGATATGTGGAGACTCAACGGTCTCCTATGCTCCATTGCTATTCTCAACATTCTCGGATGTCTTTTTCAGATGCTGCCACAAAACAAGGGTTAGTTGACATTTAACATATTATCTCTATACTTTGACCAACCAATTAAATACCAAATAAAATTAGGTAGGTCATACTAGTGAAGGAATTCCCCGTCTCTCCCCTCCTAGTTCTAGTCTCATATCTTAGCCAGGGATCATATCCCTAGGCTTTCATACCAACTGTGATGCCCCCAAAATAGGTATACGTCACCTATTCTGAGTCGCCAAATACATGGTACAGAATGCAAATACAATCTTTAATATATAACAAGAGACCTGTGAGTTTTAATACAAATACTGTTTTCTAGACAATATCCACTCTCAGAATAAGTTTTCATTACATTTATTGTCACACTATTTAACAGAATAGTGAGGACTACTAATACTATCATCTGGACCGTCACTCCGTTCCCCGACTAGTCCCGGCTACGTTCTCATTTCCTGAAGAGAACAATGAAAGAAAGGGTGAGCTCAACTAGCCTAGTAAGAAATATTATGACTAAGATAATGCAGAATAAATTATCATTAGCCTTAAACAGTGTTAAACTGATACAATATAATAACCATCAAGTTTAACTACAGCGGAACAAGCAATCCATTAAAAGAGTCAAGTAGAGAATAAAATCTACTATCTTTTATGATTTAAAAGATTTTTTATCACTTTTATCGATGGGACTCAACTTAATAAATAATCCATATCATCCCTGCATTGTGACCAAGGATATTCATTAGTATTACAACCACAAATTATCCATGCACTACGGGCCAAGGATATTCGTGTATTCATCAGTGGTCATGATCATGCCAACAACTGTCCATCAATGCACTACGGGCCAATGAGGACTTTTACCACATCATTTTTAACAATACGGTCATGATTATACCGAATAATCCCTGGTAATAATCATACCAAGTCCATCTATGCACTATAGGCCACAGATGACTTTCAACATAATATAAACATGAGGATGATGACAATGATATAAGAATTCAATAAAACAAGTTCAAGAATTAATTTATCTAGGAACTAATAACGTCCAAATTGTCAACATGATACTACTTTGTAGAGTAAAATTCAAGAATGCTCAGAAGAATATTTCCATTAAAAGATACTGGATGAAGCGCAAATATCAAGGATATTCCACTAATTACATAGAGTATAGAAGTCAAAACTTTAATTAACTGAGTATAATAACGAATGGAAAAACAAAAGAATTCACCATGCATGCGGTACTTCGCATAAACAGGTTATTCCAACAGAATAATAAGTAACGAAACCAAGTCAGACGAAATTCGCACCGACAGGATGTTCCAACAAAAAAATAAAGACGGAACCAGGTCCGGCGTAAAACGCACAGACAGGATATTCCAATAGAATAATAAAGATGGAACCAGGTCCGGCGTAAAACGCACAGACAGGATATTCCAACAGAATAATAATTAACGGAACCAGGTCATGTGTAAAGCACAGACAGGATGTTCCAACAGAATGATAAATAATGGAACCAGGTCATGCGTAAAGCACAGACAGGATGTTCTAACAGAATAATAAAGAATTGAATAACAAAAGAATTTCACCATGTATAGGGTAGCCCGCGTATACAGGTTACTCCAACAGAATAATAAAGAATGGAATAACAGAAGTTCTCTTCATGAATAAGAAAGAAGTAATACCCCTTACCGTAAAAGAAACTGGATACAAGAGTAGGGAAGTAGCAGAATACTTTTCTATAGTTTCTCTATAATTTCTCTCTCTAGAGTTTCAGTGAATTCGTAAGAAATAATGAAGGAATGAGCTTCTATTTATAGAAGAATGGACTGCATAGTAACTAACTTATGAACGGTTCAGATTGATTTACTTTTAATCGGACGGTCCATATTGATTTAATAAAATATTCTAATAAAATAAAAACTTTTAAATAAAATAACATATATATTATATTTATCAAACATATGCTTGAAAGAAATCACGGGTTACAATCCCATGAACTTGATTCCCTTCCCCATTTCTCTGGCAACCTTTCACAATATATATATATATATATATATATATATATATATATATATATATATATATAATACATATTCGTACTCCCTCCCTGTTAGTCAAAAAAACCTTCCAGCCACCTTTTATTACAATTTTCAAATATGGGCCCCACAGTAGGCCCCACCTATTATTATATTAAATAATTTTTGTATCGATTATTTTGAATAATGGAAAAATGAGGATCCATAAAATAAGCAAAATTGAGTGACTTCTCACGTAAGCATCAATAATCAATATCGTGTGCTACTATGTAACCACGCGTATTACTGTACTTTTACTACCGAGTAGTTCAACAGTATTAACGGTAAAGCTTCCGCCGTTATTTTCATAAAATATTTTTGTCGTTTTCTCAATCCGACAATAATTCTGTTGTGTGGTCCACCATTGATTGTACCGTCGTACGAAAATTTCTTGACAAAAAGAATATTCCCCGACCAATCGAATATTATATAACAACTTGCGTACTTTGCAAAATTTTATAAATATTACCCACAACTATAACATTATATCAAATTTACTCCATAATATTCAAAAATAATATTTATAGAAAATTCATCTTTATTTATAAAAGTTGGGGTCTTACAAATGTCCCGAATCCCCAGTCATGCACTACCGCTCTATAATCGGGATGAAGAGCCTGATACATGAAGTGGATGCTAAACCAGTTCCCTAAAGGCTGTGTAAAGCCAGGAATCTGCATGAAATGCAGATCAACATCAAATCCCTTTGCTCCTCACAAATAGGAAAGAAGGAAGATCAAGATCTAACGTCATACCTCGTTAGCATGCAAATACATCGAGGGATGTCTGCTCAAATCACCCAGAAGCTCTGTGTTTGCTACCTAAATACTCGGAAGCTCCCTACGGGGAACATGTGCAGCAGGAGCAGGGTCCGCAACTGGATCCTCGTCCTCGACGTCCGGCACATCAACCCAGACTGGACGTATCACCGCCTCCTCTAACCTGCGAGGTTGTCTCACAGAACGGGGACAAGGTACTTCAGAAGCCCTCCTCCGTACACCAGAAGTACTCCTACGGGAACTACTCGACTGATTCGGATCCATAATATCTGGACAACAAGTCTCCAAATCACCTCAGAAAGGGTGTGGTATTTTCTAACTTGGAGATTTTCTAAATGCATCTTATGACTACATGCATGCATGCATTTACTTTAACATACAATAGAGTTAAAATGCATGACTACCCAATGCCTACATTTTGGAAAATTTTGTCATAGTCCCCTTTGTAAATAGGACTATCCACATGCACATAGGCATGACTAGGTGGCCATTCCGTAGCACACCTGCCCCAAAGTCATATACAAAATATATGCATTTAAAAATCAAAAACAACATGCATAAGGTTAACCTCAATACCAGGAGTACTTTGCCTTTTCACCTTTTGCTCATATGTCCTCAAATAGGATAAAAATAGCAGAAAAAGGTGCCAATTTGGCTGTCTCAAAAGTCAAAATTTTTCACATCATTATGTTCAGCATGGTTTAATACTAACATTTACTATGTTAAATATTTTTTATCAAGTCATCTGTGCATACATAATCACTACTATGTGTTTAGATGCATTTCATGCGATAAGTCATTTTCCAATGGACAAAAACTGGAAAAGAGTACATGCATACGTTACCAGGATAGTGCAAAACACTTGTACGGTGATAAAATTTGCAGAAAATTGCCCGAACTCAGCAGATCTGAAGGAAGCTCTGGGATTTTCCCTTGCAAAACAAGTAAAAGTGACTTGTGAGACCAACCTGCTGGATTATAACATCCACGGTTGGCCGCAGGCTCATCTGCGGCTAAAACAGGTGCACCTACGGCACCCCTATGTGGGTCCCACCCCTCCAGCTCGATCCAGGTCGAGTTGCAAAGGAGTTCTCGAAAGCTGAAAAGGCCAAATCAGGAATAAAAATGCTATGCGATTGAGCAGAATAGCCTACAATCCTGGTCTTCTCAGATAGAGCCTTGAGTCTGTACATCACTCATTGGTATTCGCCCGAGCACGAGGTACACTATGCCAATGATCTCAGTTGTTACTAATCACATTCGACAATACCCAACACAGGTCCAATTCCACTAACTCTGGGTTTTTACCCTAAAGATCAAACGTGAGTCCCCGATGGGGGTTACAACGTGAGTCCCCGACGGGGGTTACAACGTGAGTCCCCGATGGGGGTTACAACGTGAGTCCTTGATGGGGGTTACAACGTCAGACCCTGATGAGGGTTACAATGCGTGTTAGTCCATTGACACGCATATCAACGAAGGTTAAGCAGCCTTGACGTTATGTCAGCCGATAGCAATTAAACCTATCGAAGATCAAGAACTATTATAGGATTTAATACTCTAGTACTCATATTTCCCCAGCGGATCCCCGGTGGGGGTCACAACGCAGTGTTCCGTTGATTCACACGTCAGCGAAGGTCAAGCAGCCTTGATAGTCTACCCCGCAGGGATTTCATCCGTTGATTCACACATCGGTGAAGCATAAGTCAACGAAGGTCAGGCAACCCTGACAGCATTTGTCGTTGGAAGTAAATCTAACAGAACCCTGACATGACCTGACGATACAAACTAGGAGAGGTCAACATCATTAAGGAGGATTGATGATGGAATATGTTATACACATCCTCAAACAGACAAAGCTTTATCCCCATAGATCTCTTACACATAAGAGGCACTTCTTAGAATCAAGTCTGTATCAAGGATTAAGGACTTTGGTGATAACCCCAACGTCAATATCCTCAAAGATTTGGATCATATATCCAATCTGGTCATCATTACCAATCCCTATTTGAAGCAACAGGGAGCCATCAATCATCCCCAGCAAGTTGGGCAACAACCCCGTACACATGCATCACATACATCATACATTCACATTATGTTGTATTTCAAGTGTCTAGGATTCTTTATCCTATCCATGCATCGCATTGCATCAATATGATAAAGAGGGGTATCTGTAGACACTCGAAATTTTCTGTACACCTGTCACTAACATTGTTGGAGCACAGATTCGTCTTTCAAGAGGGAACCCTAGAAGATCGTTCACATCCAGTCCGGATACTACCGGAAGCTCAGTTTCAATCCCAGAACACACACTGGGAGAAACAGCCTCAACCCCGGAACACACATCGGGAGTAACAGTTCCAACCTCGGAGATAACCCCGAGGCATGCAGATCCAATACCATAACACACACCGGAGAAGACCGCTTCATCTCGGAGATAACCCCAAGGTATCCAGTCTCAGTCCCAACCATGGGAATAGCTACCAACCTTGGAGATAACCCCAAGGAATGCAGTTCCGGAGATAACCCCGAAAATACTTGTTTCAAATGCAATCAACTTCAATCTCAGCGCTCCCAATGAGATACTCAGTACAAGACCTAACAATAACACCAGGAGGATAGGCACACCTCCAAGGTGACACTGAGGACCTTCAACCATTGCAGTAGTCCAATCTCAGCGACAACCCTGAGCAACGTCTGCTTTATCAGCCCAAATCGGAGATAACCCCGGTGAGGGGCAAAGTCATCATCTCGCCAACATTACACCACATCACGTCGTCTCAACATTTTAGACATACATTTCTACACAGCAATGTCCCACAAAAGCTCAGAAGAACCAATCCTGAGTGACTATTGCGCAGGATAGCGGATAGAATTTGAAGCTGAACACCGGAGGGCATCGTCCCATCTTCATGACTTCGTACAACCTCTAATCCCATGTTATTGCGTAACTCTCGATAACGGCGGTCCGAAATAGGTCCTATATACCTCAGTCGGATGCCCGGATTGTAATTCTAAAAGTTCGAGCGGACATCACGTTGCCTACGTACACATACTTCGAGACGACAGGACCCGCGAAGCCTGGGGCACCCCGGGCAGCCTCTGGTACACCTGCGGCCCACCCTCTATAAATAGAGGGCTTAGGGTGGCCATTTTGTAAGAGAAAACGACGAGGAAGCCCTGCCCAATTTGCTCTGTACTCACCCTAAACTGAGTGCTTTCTCATTTTAAATACTTGTGAGCTCACATATAGCTACTTTTGTACCTGTTGAAGTCAGTGTTTATCTACTTTAAAGATATACCAGTCTTTTTTGGTAGCCCACTGTAAGCCTTCTCACATACTTTAAAGCCTTTCTCTTTATCTTTGCATACACCCTTCTTTACGTTGAGAGTCGTGTTGCGTGTGTTTGCCCGAACTTCAGTTCGTGGTTTTATTTCAGTTTGTATATACATATATATTTATATATATGGACGAACATTATCGAGTTATGCCTCAATTGAGCCTAGACTTCGGTCTGGAGCGTTTACTTGCTTTTGTATATATACATTTATATATGGACTGCGTGTCGAACTCTGTTCGATGAGCCTAGACTTTGGTCTGGAGCGTTTAATGCTTTCTTATATATATACATTTATATATAAACAGTGTGTCGAACTCTGTTCGATGAGCCTAGACTTATGTCTGGTGCGTTTAAATATTTTCGTATATATATATATATATATGAACTGTGTGTCGAACTATATTCGATGAGCCTGGATTTTACATCCGGTGCGCTTACTGCTTTAATATATATATACTTATATATATTAACTGTTGTCGGACTTGGTCCGATGAGTCTGGATTTTATATCCGGTGCGTTTATCGCTTATATATATATATATATATATACATTTCGTCCCACCTGGTGTCTACTTCGTGGTGCTTGACCGTTTTTACAGCTTTCTGTACATTTCGTCCCGCCTGGAGTTTCCTCCGTGGCAGTTGACCGTCTTTACAACTTTATTTACGTTTTGTCCTGCCTGGAATCTCCTCCGTGGCAGTTGATAGTTTTTACAGCTTTATTTATATTTCTGATCCCCCGTGGAGGTGCTTCGTGGTTGGAGATCATGTCTATATATATATATATATATATATATATATATATATATATATATATATATATATATATATATATATAGCTTTTATATATATATATACCTGCTTACTGCATTTATATCAATTGCGGCATCATGTGAGACTAGGAATAAAGTAATCACAAGTTCAGTCCACTGAATCTAGATTCGGTTCCCGTGATGGGTATTTTTCAGCTGTAAGCAGCTTGTAAATTTATCTGTGATATTTGGATGTACTCAGATGGTTTTCATACCCACGAGGATTTCAGCACCTTTTGTACATTATTTTCATACAGATGCCTCGCATCTGTAAAATAAAATCAATCCAGCCGAATACAGAATAAAATGAAAGTATCAAAGGCCTCAATTCCTATTGAGCACAAGGGTTTGAAAAACCTCTTTTCTAAAACATCACTGCTATATCTTGTTTAAAATTGAATTTTTACATAAATTTAAACCCTTTGTATATAGGTGCAAATGAGGCATATCACTACTTTCAAATAACAGCACATTGATCCACACACACATACACACACATTCAGATAATAGTTTCTTAAAAAGTGACGATCACCGTGGCAACACGGATGTTGGGGGGGTGCCTAACACCTTCCCTTTGCATAAGTAAGTCCCCGGACCCTAATGAATCTCGGTTTCACCGACCCGTTTAGCAGTGTCACATCACTGGGTCAATGTGTAAACCTTTTCTCGGTTGTGTTGGTACTGCCAGTTAAAAAACTAACTGGTGACTCTTACAGTCCAATCGTCGATATTATACATGTCGGACCTTTTTCACTTATTTTTTCAAACAAATCTCACCTAAAATGAGAACACCAAAGAACAAGTAATGAAAAGGGACAAATAAAAATCTCGACGTCGACAGTTAGGATGAAGTTGGTGAACGTCAACTGTTAGGACCAGAACTGGTACAAATGACCACTGAAGTTATAAAACTCATCCGACCAAGACTGGTAGCTGCTCAAGATCGACAGAAGAAGTATGCTGATTAACACAAGCAGAATCGCGAATTTGAAGCAGGAAATTTCGTGTTCCTGAAAGTTTCTCCTTGGAAGGGGAAAATTCATTTCGGCAAGAAAGAAAAGCTAAGTCCAAGATTTATTGGACCTTTCGAGATACTACGAAGAGTGGGAGAGGTGGCTTACGAGGTAGTTTTACCTCCAGAATTAGAACATGTTCACAACGTTTTTCATGTGTCGGTATTGCGACCGTATAAACCTGATTACAAGCATGTAATCGAGTATGAACCGTTGCAGTTCAATAAAGATTTATCTTATGAAGAGATTCCTATCCAGATAGTCGATAGGAAAGAACAAGTGCTCAGGAATAAAGTGATACCTTCTGTGAAGGTGATATGGAGGAACCACAACGTCGAAGAGGCTACGTAGGAACTCGAAGCTGAAATGATAAAGAATTACTCTGAGTTATTTGTTTAGTCCGTGTCTTCGATTCTGGGGACAGAATCTTTGTAAGGAGGGAAGAATGTGACGATTTGATTGTTTGAGTTGTTATTCTGGGGACAGAATCCTTGTAAGGAGGGAAGGATGTAACGATCTGGAATTTCAAACTGTAATTTTAAATATTTATTGGATTATATAAATATTTATTTGATATGTTTATTGTTGAAATTGTTGAATAAATATTTTATTGATGTGATGGTTGTTAGTAAATATTTATGAATTAAATTTATTAGATAATATTCTAAAATAAATTAATTTATAATGTAGAGAGTTGTAATATAACATGAGATGTTATATTGTTGTTTTAATTTAATAATTTAAAATGGTATGTTAAATTATTAAATAAAATTATAATAAAATTATAATTTTGTGATATTTGTTAAAGTGGAATATTTATTTTTTATTAAAATATAATTAAAGTAGTTTAATTTAGTTTTGACCAAACAAGGCTTAAAATATTAAGTCTTTATTTTAAAGGGTTTTACCAAACGAAGCCTTATGGCTTTTGAATTTTGAATTATAAATAAAATAAATAAAATAATAAATAAAATATAATTATAACCTAAACATTTATTTTGTTACTGATATTCCAATAAGTGAGCATATTAAGGTTTATTAGTTTTTATTTTTACGCTTGGTTATCAGTTGGTTATTTGCAAAGTCTAAGAACATTCAGAGAGTTGTGAGAGAATTTGAGAGAGCTTGAGAAGAGAAGAACAATTTCAGTGTTTAACAAAGAGGATTATCAACCTAATTGAAGGTATTTTTATATAACCTCAAAAATATATGTATATATATACATGTATATGTGTTTCACGGCAAGATTTTCTTATGTTTTGTGAAATCAATTTGTTGAATTGATGATATAAATAGCTGGTAATTGTGATTATACGTGTTTATGATGCTAGAGTTTATGTTAGATAAGAATTTGTATGCGAATTACAGTTTAAAAAGGAAGAAAAGTATTACAGTGAATGTTTTTACATATGGTTTATGAAAATACCAAATTTAGTGGCTAGTTGGTATGTTAATCTACAAATTGAGTCTTGATTATGCTAGTTCATTAAGAAACGAAGAGAACGTAGTTTGAATGAGGTAATTCGGTGTAGAATTGTAATCACAGTGATGATTTTTGTAAAGAATGTCAAAAATGGAGTTTTTATATGAAAATATGGAATTTGAGGATTTGAATTAGTGAAAGTTGTTGTTAAATTGTTCTATGTTGATGAATATGCGAGGAAACATGTTTATGTTTGTTCTATACCAATTATCTATGCTAATATTACTTTTTTGTGGGTGAAATTCATGTTAGTTGGCTTAAGAACAGTGCCGAAAACACATTATGCAAAATTGGAACTGGTGCGTAGCGCGGGCGCGCAAGTGCCGCGCGGGCGCGCTGTAATCCAGCATAATACTGGTGCGGCCGCGCCAGTAGCCAGTCACAGACAGTAAAGTCTGCTATTTCTGCAGACCTTGGACACTCATTATAACTTAGTTAGTGATGTGTTAATGTAATAAACATGTATTAATGTGGTTAAAACAGAACCGTGTCATGTCATTAATACTTTTAAAGTTGTTAAAGGTTTAGTAAATTATGGAAATGACATGTTATGATTTAATGTACACAATGAATGTTAGATAAGTGTTATGAGGTTAACACTTGGAAATTCTGAAATGTAAATGGTAATGTAAGACTTATACTAAAATAATAAGTTTAACTAGAAATGTATATGTTATGGTATGTTAGTAAATCTAATAGATATTGTGATTCTACTAAAATGTGTAGGTGACTGTGAGTTTTAATATTATAGCTTATGCTTGAGGCAAGTTCTCTAACTCTACTTTTACAATTGTGCAAGTTTCTAATTCTAAACCTTATCTTTTACATTGAGCAAGTTTTCTATCTTAAACTGTTATTGAACAAGTCATTTGTTCCTAAATTTCATTTGAGCAAGCTTTAACTCTAATTTTATTGGAATTTCCATTATGATTGATTCATTCTAACTTGTTTATAGTTAAGCAAGTTTCCTAAGTTCTATTCCTGTATAATCACTACAAAAAAATGGGCTTTTAGCAACGATTTTTCGGGCAACGACTTTATAAGTCGTTGCTAAAAGTATATGTTTAGCAACAAAATTTGTCCTTCGTTGCAGATTGTGTCAGGCTTTCACTTTTTACAACGAAATTCATAAGTCGTTGCAAAATTTCATTGCTAATTCATTGGCAGAAAAAAATTTCGCTAGAAATTCGTTGTAAAATTTTCGGCCACTTGCTTTCCCGTCATCGTAGGCAGCGAAAGTTTTTTGTTGCTAAAAATGGGGCTTTAGCAACGATTTTTCAGGCAACAACTTTATAAGTCGTTGCTAAAAGTGTATGTTTAGCAACGAAACTTGTCATTCATTGCAGATTGTGTCAGGCTTTCACTTTTTGCAACGAAATTCATAAGTAGTTGCAAATTTTGGAAACAAAATTCGTTAGAAATTCGTTGCAAAATTTCTAACCACTTGATTTCTCCTCATCGTGGGCAACGAAAGTTTTTTTATTGCTATATTTCGTTGCCTAATATGGACCACATTCATTGGCAACAATTTTTATTTTTGTTGCATATTTTATACAACTTTTTACAACGACTATTAAAATGTTGCCTTAAATTAAGATAATAATAATAATAATAATAATAATAATAATAATAATAATAACAATAATAATAATAATAATAACAATAATAATAATAATAATAATAATAATAATAATAATAACAATAATAATAATAATAATAATAATAATAATAATAATAATAATAATAATAATAATAATAATAATAATAATAATAATAATAATAATAATAATAATAATAATAATAATAATAACGGGATAAATCACTTTTTGGTCATTGCACTAGGGTTCGATTTTCATTGTAGTTACCGAAACTTTTTTTGTTACAATCGAATAAATGTACTCTCAAAAATTACAAAATGGTCATTCCGTTCGATTTCCGTCCAAAAATTTGACGGAAATACTGACTGTGCATACTGACCCTTTTTTTTTGCTGATGTGGCCCGTTTATTTGCTGACGTGGAGGGTAGAAGGCTTGACTTAAATTTTTTTTTTTTAAAGAAAATGTTGCTATTGAGTGTTGAACTCTAGATCTCCCCAAACTAGAAATCTTATATTCTAACAAAAGTCAGTTGACCAACTACCTATTATGCTAAAATTTATGTAACACTAATATTTAAACCACCTAATATCATTTATATGCATGTGAAGATGAGATAATAATAATTGTAATAATTGTAATAATAATAATAATTGTAATAATTATTATTGTACTAATAATAATTATTTTTAAATAATTAAAATTTTATGAAAGACGTTAATTTATAGAATAATAATTCAATAAATTATTAATAAGTTAAATTAACTTATTAATAATAAATTTCATGAACATAAATGCGTTAAATTGAAAGATGTTAATTTAACTTATTAATAATAAATTTTATGAACAAAAGCTAGCGTATTTTACTTTCTTTTTTTTATTATTATTATTTTAATTATTATTATTTTTATTCTCTTCTACATTAATTACGTGTTAAAATTATCAATGTTTTTTTCATTCCAAAGTCCCATGCATATGTCTCCTGCAGAAACTTGACATGTACCCTCTTGTTAGTGTAGTAATATAATGGAACAAAGTTCGCGATTAAAATAATTAAAACTTACAAACTTTGAATCCATAAATTAATGTTACTATTTCTACATTTTTTGGCTCTTCACAAAGTATTTATTGCTCTATTTTAATTTTTTAAAGAAAAATTCCTTCGTTGCAAAAAAAAAATATAAATAAAATAAATGTAGTTTAAATTTAAATAATTAATATAAAAAATTGTGATAAAATTAATATTTTTAATACTTAAATTAGTCACATCAAGATCGAGTATGACCATGGGGCAGTAATTTTACAAGCGCCGAAGCGCATGGCTTATTTGTATTGCATAATTATTATAATAATAATATCAATAATTAAAGTAATTATTATTATTACAATAATTATTTTTTTTATTACAATAATTATTATTTTAATTATTATTGCAATAATTATTTTATTATTACAATAATTATATTATTTTAAAAATTATTTAATTACAATAATTATTTTATTATTATTTAAAATTATTATTATTATTATTATTATTATTATTATTATTATTATTATTATTGTAATACTACAGTGTATTATCCCTTTTTGGTCACTGTATTATTACAATAATAATTATTATTATTACAGTTATTACAATTATTATTATTATTATTATTATTATTACAATTCCTAGAAATGATGCTAGTTAGTTTAAATATTAGTGTTACATAAATTTAAGCATGGTAAATAGTTGTTATAGTTGCTTTTGTTAGAATATAAGGCTTCTAGTTTGAAGAGGTCTAAAGTTTGATACTTGTGAGCAACATTTTTTTTAAAGAAATTTTTAACACTCCACATCAACAAATAACGGGCTCAATATGCACAGTCAGCATTTTCGTCAAATTTTTAGACGGAAATCGAACGGAATGACCATTTTATAATTTTTGAGAGTACAGTTATTCGATTGTAACAAAAAAAGTTTCGATAACCACAATGAAAATCGGACCCTAGTACAGTGACCAAAAAGTGATTTATCCATAATAATAACAATAACAGTAATATAACAATAGTAGTAATAGTAATAATAATAATAATAATAATAATAATAATAATAATAATAATAATAATAATAATAATAACAATAACAATAACAATAACAATAACAATAACAATAACAATAATAATAATAATAATAATAATAATAATAATAATAATAATAATAATAATAATATAATAATAATAATAATAATAATAATAACAGTCATAATAAAAATAACAGTACTAAATACTAATCCTTGTAAAATAATAGCAACTAGGTCCAGGTGCTTTGGTGGTCATTGGATTAATATTCCAAATTGAAGGTCTTGGGTTCAAATTTGTGAATCAACATATTTTTTGGGATAAAGTTTAATATTCGCCACGTCAGCCCGTCCACATATGATGTGTGTGTGTGTGTGTGTGTATATATATATATATATATATATATATATATATATATATATGTAAACAAATATTCATATAAATATTTATAAATTTATCTCTAAATATTCATATAAATATTTATAACAAATATTCATCTGTAAATTTTATAAATTTTAGATGAAATATTTATAAGTAAATATTTATTTATAAATTTTAAAGATAAATTTATGTGAATATTTGTTTATAAATATTTATATGAATATTTAGAGATAAATTTATAAATATATATATATATATATATATATATATATATATATATATATATATGGTAATAGAATTTATCTAATACATAAAAAATATAACATAAGAAGCAAAAATATCACAGCTTGGTATTGAACCTAAGATCTATGAGTTATTGGGTCATTAGGCTACCATTGAGTCATTCTAATTTATTAGTTAACTAAATACATCTCAACATTAAAGTAAATTTTAGATGAAATATTTATAAATTTATAAATTTTAAAGATAAATTTATATGAATATTTGTTTATAAATATTTATATGAATATTTAGAGATAAATTTATATATATATATATATATATATATATATATATATATATGGTAATATAATTTATCTAATACACAAAAAATATAACATAAAAAGTAAAAATATCACAACTAGATTTTGAACCTAAGACATATGGGTTATTGGGGCATTAAGCTACCACTGAGCCATTTTAATTTATTAGTTAACTAAACTACCGCCATAACTATTAGCGGTAGACAGTGTAGCACATAAGCAAATGAGGGACAAATGAGTAATTTCTCATGTCTCTACAGCTTGTAGAGGCATGGAAAAATCTATTTCAATCCGTGTCATCCAATATTGCGATCAACAGTATAAATTATGGTTGTTGAAATAGTACTCGTGACAATCGATTGCCAAGCATGTTAGTTCTGGTCCTTCGACCCAAATAAACACAACCTAATCAAACCTAATTATTATATCTATGCTTTCCAATATTTCCTATTTCTAGATAGAAGTAGGATATACTTACAAGTACTCTCTCACTCCGAGAATGAAAATGATGATTGATTTTATGCGAATTTTAAAAAAAAATGTCAAATGATAAAATTATTCATATTTAAATTCTCATCTAATTGCATATTTTTCTATACATGACTAGTGATATTATATAAATATTTATAAATAATAAAAATATGACATTTAAGACTAAGGATATTACGCATAAATTATTATAAAAAAATTGATTATTTAATATAAATAAATATTTAACTTTAGATTACATAAAATAATAAGAACTTTTATTCTTAAACGGAGGGAGTAACTTAAATCATGAACATATTTTTAAGTCTAAAAATAAAACATAAAAAGAAGAATAGTAATGGTATACCCCTAGCTATTCCTAGTTCTCCTTTTATCTTTTTTTTTTAAATATATTATAAAATTAAATTATAATACTATCAATTCTAAGAGAAAACATAAAAGATGAAGAAAATTTTATTATGTTTTATGAACTAAAACTGAATAAAGTTATTTAAAATGACTTATAAGTCATTCCTAATAAGTTTGTTTGACCCGTATTAATGTAATATCAATTTTATCCCTATTTTATTTATTTTTTTATTAAAAAATAAATTTATAAAAAAGAAGAGTAAAATACAACGTCACTTTAATTGGCGTTAGAATTTTTATTTTTATTTTTTTATAGCTGAAGTCTTATATACTCCTTCATTTCTAACGCCGATGACAGAGAATAAACATTAAAAATATTGATATTTGTAAACAAGAACAATATATCAAAGAAATTAAAAAAAGAGAGATTCCAACGTCAATTAAAGTGATGCTACATCTTACCTTTTTTTTTTTACAAATTTGCTTTATAAAAAAAATTTAAAAAAAGTTACAATGCCGGTTAGTTTGGCATTTGATCACATTTTTATTTTTTTCAAATTTCTTTTAAAAAATTAAATCGTTTTAAAAAATTAAGATAATTTTTTTTAATTAATTTTTTTAAAATGGCGTTGGTTGCCTTTCTAATTTTTAGGAAAAAAAAAATTCAAAAATTTAAGCATTCAGTAGTTTTTCCCAAATTAAATGTGAGAGCCTTTATTCCCAACGGTAGTCGTTGAAGTTTTTTATTTTTAAAAAATATTTATTTAAAAATAAAATCTTTAAAAAAAATTAAAGCTTTTTTTTTAAAAAAATAAAGTTTTAATTTATAAAAATTATTCTTAAATTACATAATTTGGTTAAGAGAAGAGTATATTCCAAGAAAAATTGAATAAAAAAATATAATTCTGAAAGTTAAATATAATTTAGGCAATTCTGCTTTCTCTTGATATACTTTCTCCTAATATACAAAATATTTGGGGATCTGACAAACCTAAATTTGAAGAGGCATCCAGCCACCACGACCCACAGCTGGAGTTTGCGACGGCGGAGGTGGAGGATTAGTGTCAATAATTGCTAAGCAGACGACCCTCACGGTGACGTCGGAGTTTGACAGTGACAACTCGGTGTATTTTCACACGATATCGTGCAAGTTGTTGGAGAATCTGGCGAAACTGAAGCTAACATTTCAGAACAACAGCAAGGGAGAAGTGGCTGAGCCTCAATTGATCTTTGTTTCCAAGTATTTTTCGCTCAATTATGTCGAGGAGCAGAATGCTCTTGTTAAGGGCTCGTCGCCGCTGTCCGCACCTGATCTCCGCCTTCTGATCGACCAACTACAATCTGTTCTCTCCACATCAAGTCGAAAGTCCAACATTATATTCTCTCTCACCACGATGACTTTTATTCTCTCTTCTCCCAATGCTCCGACGCCGTTTAGGTCCGAACACATCTTCGTTCAAGTTACCGACCTTCTCCGGCTGATTTCGAACCATCCGATCGACGCCGAGATCCGAGACGTAATTGGAGAGATTAACACTAAGAGGAAAGAGGCCAAGGAGAAGGAGTTGTTGGAATTGACTGAGAAGCTAAAATTTTCTAAGGAGGAGCTTAGGGCGGAAGAGTGGTTGAGGCAGCGGAGGCGGTGAGAGAATTGAAGGGCTGCGTTGCGAATTCGAGACAATGCTGGGGAGGAGGAAGAGGGGAGAGAGCCAGTGGTTTTTCGCTTATTGAGGAAGGAGTGGATGGAGTTCTTCGAAGAGGTTGGTGAACTCGAATTTTGTTTGAGTGCTGAGAATATCGAGGGAAAAGTAATTTTTCATGTTTTAGTTTGTCTTCAGACTTTGTTTTTTTGCTTTCTTTACAAATTTTGGATGGTAATTTAATTTAGGAGTTTAACTGAATAATTCATGCGTGTGAACTCAATAAACATAATTATGTTGTTTTAGTTACCTTAAGTTTGCCTATTATTAGATTTACTTATTTATTTATTGGTAGTGATTTTGTGGTGATTTTTATTGAGTTTGAGATTTAGAGGAATTGGATTTGGGTTTGTAGATTCAAGAGGTGCTTGTAAGGTTTATGGAGAATGCTGTGACATTTGACCAGAACTCTAATGCGGTTCGTGTAAAGTATCAGTCCTCTGTGAACAGAACTGATGGGGTTGAGCTTTGGACAATTTTGAAAGCAATGGCTGTGAGTTGAACCTCTGCTTTCTGTCTTTTCTGATTCATTATGTTGGAATTTAAATGGTCCAAGTATATTTATTGATTTCAGTGTGTTAATAACAGAAACCTTTATGACTGAACTTTGATTGCTCAATGTTAAGGCTGAAGAATTGAAGTTCATACTGTCTTTTGAATTCTAAGAATGTTGGCTTTGAGGCAATGTTCAGAATAAAAACATCTGCTGATTTCGTGTTTTCTCTCTAGCAGTGAGTTTGTCTTTCATGATTATGTCTCTTTTTTGTTTAGGTGGTTAGAATTATGATTATGGTTTTTGTTTAGAGGGTCACTTGGCTTATCCTTACTGTTATGTTAAGGTTAACTTACATTATATATATTATTGTTCTATATTTTGTGGATGTATAGGATTTCAATAATGACTACTCTACACAGCTATGTCCTGTCATCCTATGTATGTCAGTGTAAATAAATATGTTAAAATTATGTAACAATTGTCTCAACTTTTGTCATATAACAAACAATTTTTACTTTAGTTTTAATCTTTGTATGAAATCTTGCTCATATGCTGCTCTAACTTTCAAATTTAAGTTTCCTAGCATTATATAAAATGAAAAAGAAGTTGCTGAAAAAGAGGCAATAAAACATTCACCAAGAGAGATTAAGTTATCTTCTGAAGGAAAACTTCTGTTTGTACTAGAATGAGAAGATAACATATCACACCAGGGAACATTCGACATTTTCTTTGACCTTGTTTGTAATTTATATTTCTGTTAAACTGAAATGACACTTTTATCTAACTCACAATCCATGGTTTTGCAACATAATGTTACTGCTGGACATTTATATAGTGTGTGTGTGTGTGTGTGTGTGTGTGTGTGTGTGCGTGCGTGCGCGCGTTTGTGTATATATTACTGAACATCTGAATTATCTCAACACTAGATTTAATTTTAAGATTTTGATATAGACTATTTCCCTGTTTGGTGCCCAATGAATCTAACTTTTTCAAGAATTTATTTATCCTTTATCTATTTTGGGACAAGTCACTTTTTTTTCTTCCTTGTGTGACAGATCAGATGTATATAAAGATTGGAGGGCATTCTTGCATGATGTTTTGCAGGAGGGCTAGTCTCATCTTATATATCTTCTCTCTATTTCTAATAAATTATTTTTTGTTGATTTAGAATAAGTATAAATATACATGAATAATTTTCAATTATGTACAAGATTATATTACTTTTATGTGTTCCATTTAAAATATTAGAGTCATTTACAATCTGTTACTTCTGAAAATTTCATACTAAACACGATCGATTTTATTATAGTAATTGAAATTTGGCCAATTGAGATCCTGGATAATTATTCCTTGAATATGTTTGTCTGTGTTTTCCTTGTTGAAGGCACCCTAATATCAGTAGTCAAAGTGGAGCTATATGCCTAGATATCCTGAAGAACCAATGGAACCCAACACTCACCATTAAGACAACTCTCCTTTTAATACAGGCATTACTTTCTTTTCCTGAACCTGATAATCCACGAGATGCCGTGGTAGCTCAATAGGTGTAGTTTGACTCTTACTAGTCATTCCATAATATTCTATTTTTATAGTCAATTCATGTAAAATTTGGAAAGTAATCAGTATAATGTGGTATCCATTTTGTAATGAAATGATTATCGAAAGAGCTAGTTTTCTTTGTTTTAGCTAGCATTTGTTTTTTGTCGTTTTAGCATCAAAAGGTGATTACAGGGCTATAAAGGAAATCACATACTTTGTGTTGAAGGTATATTTTAATGTTTTTCAGTAGGATCGGAGATTATGATGCACATCGATTTATAAAGATTTCTTAGTCAGTCATTTTTTTCCTAATTGGTGTCTAGGTTCTTTGTGTGGCCAAAAAAAGAGAAAGAATAGGTGGTTGTGACGCTTAGTGCTATAGCCTGATGTAGTTATTTCTTACTTGACTGAGCCGAGAATGAGTATGCTTTGATATGTTATTATATAGCATATAAAAATCAAAAGCATGAAGGCAAATTGTTAAAACAGTTATACTGGTGCTTGGAAAGATTGCATAACTAGCCAAAATGGTTTATTATCTGATTAGTCTACAAGTTATTAGAAAATTTACCGAATCTTATATGTTTTTTTTCTTTTTTTATTTGTTGTCCATTTTGTCTTTATTTATTTTTTGCAAAATGTTATATCTAATGCTGACATTCTGTGCAAACACTTAAATATTTTTTTGACCGGTCATATCAACTTATATATGTTGACTCTTTCATAAGTTTTGGTTATGTCTGGTCTAAGGTTATCCTGTATTCTTTGAAAAAGAAGAACAAGGTATATAAGCTTAGATGTGGATTTGTGCTTGTACATTGTATCTCATACTGTGCTGGATGGATTTTGATCACAACAAGAAAGGGTTCTTATGAAACTCTGTTGTAGGTTTGGTTGTAGTACAACAAATGGCATTAGTGGATGCTCAAACACTCATGACACCTGTTTCAGCTCAACTTGGATGTTCTTCCTTTACAAAATTTATCTTCTATATGGACTTAAACTTTCTGTAATATGTTAGATGTAAGTATTTAGATGGTGTATTGTGATGTGAATAACATTAAATGATATATATAATTTTTTTAATGTTTTATTTTATATTGTATTTGTTTGTTCAATTAATTTTTTTTAAATATAAAAAGGCTATAGCGAAATTATGTGTCTCTGGTGATCTATTTACTTCATTTTCCTGACTTGCTATTATTTTTAAATATGTGCAGGAAGACTGCTTCTACGACCTGTCTTACAATACTGAGTATCAAATTTTCGTGCTACGTTTACGGAAGACAAGGGACGAAATTATGAAGTGTACTCTCTCTATATATGTAGATATATACTTTGATTGAAGAACTGTGGTGGTTTTAGATGGTTAATTATAAAGATAATAAATGATTATGTAGTGGATGATTTTATTAAGTTAATAATATTTTAGTTTTTTGTATTTTTGCCATTATTTGCTATGGGGACATTGAGCTAGCCAGGTACACAAAAAGAATGTCAAATTTTAATTTGGCAACAATATAATTCGTTACCAAAGCATTGAACAAGTTTTAATATAGCAACATTTTTTTATACATTTAGCAACAAATTTTCGTTGCTAATGACATTAAAAATATAATATTTGGCAACGAAAAATTAACCTAATAACAACGAAGATGATATTGTTGCTAATACTAAAATAAAAGGTAACATTTTTTTATCGTTGCAAATCATATCAACTTTCGTTGCACATATAAAGAAAGGGCAACATATAATGTCGTTGCTAATTAACGACTTTTGTTGCTATTGAAAAATAACCAGCAACAAACATTTTCATTGCTGATTCAACATAATGTCGTTGCCAAATAATATAATCAACAACGAAAATCGTTGCTAAAAAGTTTACATTCCGCAACGAAAGCAAGCATATGCAACAATTTTCATAATTTATTGCAACGAAAAATGTCGTTGCAAAATAGTGTCAATTGCAACGAAAATGCATGGTCGTTGCAAAAAAAAAATAGTTCATTTCGTTGCCAATTAGCAGGCTTTTGCAACAAAATGGGGTTTTTAGCAACAAAAATTTAATTATTCTGCAACAATACATTTTGTTGCTAAAGGATCGATGTATCTGTACGAAAGCCAAATTTCGTTGCAAAATATTTTACTTTTGGCAACGAAAAAAATAAGTTCGTTGCGGAATAATTAGCAACGCTCATTGCGCAACGAAAGACGCAACGACAGTAAAGTCGTTGCCATAAACCTTTAGCAACGAAATTTGGCACCTTTAGCAACGAAAATCGGTTGTTGCTGAAGCCCCATTTTTTTGTAGTGAATGAACGTAGTTTTTGAACTTTCGTCTCTATTATTAAGCTGTTTTATGATTTTGCATGAGTTATTACCATGTTGAGCAAGTTTTAGTTTCCAGCTTGCTATCAATTAGGGTATATCCAGTAACTAAATTCCTAATTTGACAAGATCATATACCTAGCATATTGTTGTTCAAGCAAATGTTTATCATTTTATTCATTTTGTTCAATACTTATGCTCTCTAGTTATTTTCAAGCATGAGTTAATATATAGTCAGTTCACCTATGACTCTCAATTGTTCTATGTTATATTGTTATAAAACAGCTGTTGTGTTATCAAAAATTATTGATTCAACTAGTCCTCTAGTTGATGATCGTTAAACTTTAAATTACCCTTGAAAGTTTATCCAAACCAAACTTTCTTTGGTGCGGACTTGTACTCTAAAACTGAGAAGAAGAACCCTATTATAGGGGATACGCAATGCGTTAAGATGTTTGTGCACAATACATGGTACGAAAGGGTGATCCCCTTAAGTACGTAAAGTCCCTACAGTATAACTGTTAAGGTTAAAGTTGAAAGATTACTTGTAACCACGGACATAGTTCGTGGTCTTACGACCCTCAGACCTATTTCTTATTTTGACTCTCGTTGTTGGTTATCATTGATAGAGTACTATTCAGTATTGATGAGCCTGTTCATTGGCAGTTATTATTCTATTGTTGATCATTGTTATATCTAGTGAGCATTTGTTTTGCTCACTCTTGCATAAATATAATTATTGCAGCTAAAGTTGAGAAGGTCGATTAGCCTTCAAATAGCAAAGAAAAGGGAAAAATGTACAAGTAATAAAGACTTGTAATTTCATTTATGGTTATGATGATAAACTTTTATTTAATGATGTGACGTAATTATTTTATTTTCGCAATTAAATGATGTTTAAGGTTAGAAAACCTGGGATATTTTTGGATTTAATGATGTAACCCTTTTATAGGGAGGATTTATAGTTTAAATGTTATTTTATTTGGGTAGATAGTATGAATGTATGAAAAGTGAACACCAAGTCTTATGGAAAGGAAGTACCCAGATTTGGAGGTGTTACAGTATCCATAGTATCTGATCGAGACCCAAGATTCACTTCACGATTTTGTGTTAGGTTGCAAAAAGCTATGGGCACAGATTTACGATTCAGTTATGCATATCATCCTCAAATGGAAGGGCAGTCGGAGAGTACTATTCAAACTCTTGAAGATCTATTAAGACTCTGTGTCCTAGACTTCAAAGGAAGTTGGGACAAGTTCTTAACGTTAGTAGAATTTTTCTACAATAACAGTTATTAAGCAAGTATAAGCATGACTCCACTTGAGGCGTTGTATGGACGAAAGTGTCGTTCTCCAGTATGTTAGGACGAGGTGGGTGAAACAACGTTGTTAGGACCAGAATTAGTATATATGACTACGAAAAAGATTCAAATGATCTGACAACTTACACAAACCTCACAAGATCGACAAAAGAGTTATGCTGATCTTCATCGAAGGGACGTGGAATTCAATGTTGGAGATCATGTGTTGTTACGTGTTACTCCATGGAAAGGAGTTACGAGATTTGAAAAGAGAGGAAAGCTCAATCCTCAATTTATTAGTCCATTTGAAATCCTCGATCGAGTAGGAACTGTGGCCTATAGACTCGCATTACTGCCAAGTATGTCTCGTTTTCATAACATTTTTCACATATCTATATTACGTAAATATGTGGAAGGCCCGAACCACATTATTGAATTAGAACCAGACGAGATAGCGAAAGATTTAACATATGAAGAGGTACCTGTTAAAATCTTGGATAAGAAGGAACATATTCTACGTTTAAAGGTTATACCTCAAGTCAAAGTTTTATGGAGAAACCACGATATTGAGGAAATGATCTGGGAGTTAGAATCTGAGATGAAAACAAGTCATCCTCACCTTTTCGACATACCGGGTACGCACACCAATTTTGAGGATGAAATTTCATAAGAAGGGAAGGTCGTAAGACCCCAACTTTTATGAATAAAGATTTAATTTTCTCTAAATATTATTTTGAATAATAAGGTGTAGATTTGATATAATGTTATAGTTGTAGGAAATATTTACAAATTTTACGAAGTAAGCAAGTTGTCATAAAATATTCGTTTGGTCGGGGAATATTCGTTTTATCAGGGAATATCCGTACGACAGCACAATCATTGGTGGACCCTACAATGGAATTACTGTCGGATATAGAAAGCGATAGAAATAACCTTTTTATAAAAATAATGGCAAAACTTTTACAGTTAAAATATTCGGTGATAAAAGTACAGTAATACGCGTGGTTGCACAGTAACACACGGTATTGTACAGTATCTTTGATTATTGATGCTTACGTGAGAAGTCACTCAGTTTTATTCAATTATTGCAACAGTAGTTGATGCATAGTATCTCATATTATTATATCAATTATTGTCACAGTATCATCTGCACAATATTTTATATTATTAAATCAATAAATGAGACGACACAGTTATTTATATTATTATTTGTATTATTGACAATGTCTAGAAAGTTCTGTCGAGGAAAGGGGTTAGGTCATCTAATTGCGCACCAATAAGGAGAAGTCCTTATCGGAAAGCCCCTTCTTTCCTGAAAATGATCTGGTTGCTAATATTGTGAGTTATAATATTAATAATGAATGATTAAAAATGTGTTTATTGAAAACAAGTGATTTATTATAAATTGAAGGTTTTTTTATGAAGTATTTGTTGTAAGTTTGGCTTATTATATTGACCCCCACCTACTCATTTTTCAATATCGCCGGTAGAAAAATATCTCAGTTTTTGTTATATTGGTAATAAAACATAAAACTTTTTATAAAGTTATTCGTTTTATTAAATTATAAATAGAATATATTATATTTTATTTAAAGTTTTTGTTTTATATTGCATAGTACTGCATAGTGTTGCATACTACTGCATAGTGAAATCAGAAAATTCGTCGAAATTTTGCCCGTGAAGTCGCCCGTGATTTCTCCTACTGTGCGTCCGTGATTATTCTTAAATAGTTGATAAGTGAATTTTATATACACTTATCTGGTATCTTTTACTTGAATTAGTTGCTTATATTCATGTGTCTTAGTTACTTTTCATGCATTGTGTGTTCATTTTGTAGGTATTATGTTTGGGAGCGGTGTGAGCGATTATTGGTAATGAAAAGTAAAGAAAAGGCAATCCGGACATCATTTGGGCTTTCATGTTTACTTCATGTGTTGGTTTAGAACTTAGCTTACAGTGTAGAGCGTCTTCATAGCTTTCCGGAACATCTTGAATCGCTCTAATCAGAGTTCGGATGCAAGAGTTATGATCGTTGTACCAACGGACGTCAAACTTCGCTGTTTTGGTTCGCCATTTTCATAGCAGTCCATTCCAGCCCAATTTCAACCTTCATCCGGCCAGAATTTCTCAATCACCAAAGAATGAAAGTTGTAGAGCTCGTTGATATCTTCGATTTGATAGGTGGCAGGCCCCGTAACTCTTCCCGGATCAAAAGTTATGACCATTTTACCATAGCACACTGCAACAGAAAATCACCCGAGCGCGGACGCGCAAATTCCTAAGCGGCCGCGCGACTTACAGTAGCAAAAAGACGCGATTTTCAGCTTTCGCGCGACTTCGAGTGTTGACCAAAGCTGACTTTTCATTAAACAGTGCAATTGAAGCGTAACGAAGAGGGGGATTCAATTAGGGCATATATATTAGACTTATATCAGTTGTAAAAGGGAGATTCCACCCCTTGGGGGCTAAAGCTATCATTATTTCTTTTCTTCTCTTTCTTTTTAGATTATATTAGAACCCTAGAATAACTAAGATTTGGGAATTGAAGCAATTGAAGATCCTTGAAGGTTCAGAAGTGAAACAAGAGAAGAAACTCAGATTTGCTATTCTTGATCCCTAACTCTCTTTACTTCTATTGTATCTTTCAATGTATATTCAATTCTGGATCATGGATTCTAATTCAACTATGAGTTAAACTCTATTTTGGAATTGCAATGGAATCTATTGCCTAGTCTATTTTGACATACTTCATTGTTAGTCTTATTAATTGTTATGAGATTGTCTATTAAGATTCACGCATATTTGCTTAGTTGATTGGCCATCAATTATTATGATAACCCATATGAACTTGAAAAACGAAGTATGGGTTTAGATTTGATCTTGATAGCTTGTGTTTGTATGTTCTACATGGTGATGAAATTTATGATTCGTGCTTAGGATAGGCATATACCGAAGCACCACTCGTAGTCAATTGAGGACTTGGGTTCAAACCCTAATTATTTGTAAATCACATAGACATATAGTGGTTTAGGTAATGTGGGTGTTCATGTGTATTCTATCAATTGTGGATTATATGTGATATGAGTATGGTACATTGAGAGATGACTATATTTCACTTTCGTGTTCTCGACTAACAATCCGTTATAATTAATTTGGTTTAACTAGAAATGTGTTGATTTAAATGATGTAATAGGGGAAATTGTAATCTCATGTCTTTATTATCTAGTCTCATTCTAGGGGTAGTTAGTACTATTTAATTTCATAGTTTAAATATAAAAACTCAAAGCAATCGTTTAAATAGGATTGAAATGGTTATGGGCTAATACTTGGTGAACTTTATTAATTAATTCTCCGTGGGAACGATACTTTACTTATTCTTTATTACTAGTTGACCACGTATACTTGCATGTTGTGCGTAACTAGATATTACCCAACAAGTTTTTGGCGTCGTTGCCGGGGAGTTATTTTAATAATTTTGGCCAACATTAATTTCAATCAAATTAGTCTTAATTTAAACATTTTATTTTATTTTATTTTGTTTTAATTATCTTCTTATATTTCTCTCTTTTCAGGAACCATGGGTGACTTTTCTTATCAATGGCCTTATGTAAATAAGACTCAACCAAGGGACATAAGCACTGAGGGACTCAATGTATTTTCTATATTGTCAGCACAAATTGCAACACTTTCGGAGAGGTTGGATATTCTTGCAGCCCAACGCACTTGAGAGATAGTAGTTACATGTGAATACTGTGCTGACGAGCATCCGAGTTATCAGTGCAACATCAAGGTTGGACAAGTGCAGTTTGGGGGTGATTACTTCAACAACAATGTTTATCCTGATTATCAACAAGGTTGGGGGTATCAACCAGATTATGAATGGGATTATAACTATCAAGACCAACACTACGGTCCAAGTCCAACACATCCATCGGATTTCTCATATCCACCTCCAATGCAAGAAGAAGAAAATTCAAGTTTGGAGGATTTGTGGTTCAAATTTGTAGCATCAACTGAGGAGAAGATGATTGAGCAAGATAGGTCAATTCAAAATCTTCAGAATCATATGGATCAAATAATCGAAGCCTTGAACAATCGCCCTCCAAACAATTGGTGCAATGATATGGATGATGAAACTGATGGAGAGCCAGAAGTGTATATGCCACTGAATGAACTAAAAGGAGTGGACATTGAGGTGACAACTGGAGGTATGGAAAATGAAGATGATGAGCTGACTTGTATAATACCCCAAGTGCCTTCTCAGTTAGAGTTAAAAAATTCAGTGAATTTTGCACACCCATGTCCTCTTGGTAGTCACATCCAAAGCAAGAATATCTGCGATTATGAGGCCTCTTACCAACCATGGTGGGCTGAGGAAGAGATAATAGAAGAAGAAAAGCATGTTGTATCTTTCATGCCTCAATGCAAAAATCCATTCACAGATACAACGGGAGAAGCACCTAGCGATGCGATAGAAATGGAGACATCATGTACAGGAAATATGCTAGGTGACTTCAATCCGAAGACTCTCATGATAGGGAACCTACTAAAGCACATAGCGGTTCTAATGGATGGAGGGTTCTTATCTTATCGTAGAGGAATCAAATAGCGGTGTTAAGAAAAGAGTCCAGCTAATGGACTATAAACCGAGCGCTAGATGGGAGGCACCCCATCCAATCTTTCTCCCTCCTTGTTTAATTCTTATTTACATTTCCATATTTAGTAGATGTTAGATAATGGTAAGTATTAATAATGGTTTGATTGTTTCTCCTCTCAGGTTCAATCTAATTGTTGCAAGCATTCAGGATCAAATAGAAGTCAAAAACTGAAACTGCCAGAGTACAGGGTCGCGCGGCCGCGCCCAACTATAAGCCAAACACCGCGCGGCCGCGCGATAGTTCAATCACAGAAAAAAATTGATAAATTTTTAGAATTTCTGACTAAAGCGTTTGGACAGTTAGAAGCCCACACTCAGTTTCTAACCATAGAATATCTCAAACTTAACCATCGCCTGATATACCATCGGATCATGAGGAGGCGAACGGAGATGACATTACCACTTAGGGGAGTATTCTTTCACTTTTAATTATAATGAGGGCATTGTTTATTTTAAGTTTGGGGGTATTGAGTTGTAGTGAGTAGTTGTTGCATATAGTTAGTTGCATATAGTTTGATTGCATGTTTAAGTTGCATAGTAGGGGTATTTTAGTATCTTGTAGTTAAATTCTACATGAATTTTTTTCTTAGTTTTCTTTTGTCTTGTTTACTTAGTATGTGTTTAGTTGCATAACATTGCATAATCCCAGGTTTTTAGTTAGTTGAATTCTAATTTGGCCTATGATGAAATAAAAGTTTGATAGATTTTTGAACTTGGTTGATATCTTGAGCTTAGTTATAATTTTATACATGATATAATTCATGCTTGCTATTTAGATGTTACCAGATAGCACGACAATGTTCCTATTTGCTTATTAGTTAAGATTAACATGCTTGTGTGCTGAGTAGAAAATGTTGTTTTTAAAGATGGAATTGTGTATAAAGTAGACATAGACTATGAAAACACAGATACTCAAACTTTGAGAACACATGGGTATGCTTTCTATTGGGACGAGATGGAGCGTAAAACGCACTCGTGTAAATGGAAATGGAAAGCGAGATGGAGCGTAAAGCGCACTCGTTTAAATAAAAATAGAAAGTGAGATGGAGCGTAAAACGCACTCGCTATATATATATATATATATATATATATATATATATATATATATAATTCAATAAACACCGCGGGAAAGTGTGAAAATCGCCCTCGTGAGTAAAAATAAAGCAGAATAAACCTATTATTGAACCTTACTTTGTATTGATGTATTGGAGTAGTTGATGTCTCATTAGTATATGCAGTTCTTGATTTAAACTTCAATTTTCTGCCTTACGCAATAAAGCATGTGGTATTTTCACCTTTGTCAAGCTTATCTGCGAACACATCACACACACACAACATCTTTATAGCAGGTTAGGATTATCTGATTGTATGTCATTATGCCTTTAGCTTAGTTTGATGCTTTTTTCTTTAATCTTGATGTTTCTCTAAGGTATATCTTACTGGAATTCTTAAGATGACTGGAAATCTGGGGATTCATTATCATAGTAGCGTAGCTTGCATAACATGTAGATTGCATTAGCATTGTTGTTGCTTGAGGACAAGCAACGGTTTAAGTTTGGGGGTATTTGATAAGTGGATTTTATATACACTTATCCGGTATCTTTTGCTTGAATTAGTTGCTTATATTCATGTGTCTTAGTTACTTTTCATGCATTGTGTGTTCATTTTGTAGGTATTATGTTTGGGAGCAGTGTGAGCAATTATTGGTAATGAAAAGTAAAGAAAATGTAAAGAAAAGGCAATCCGGACATCATTTGGACTTTCATGTTTACTTCATGTGTTGGTTTGGAACTTAGCTTATAGTGTAGAGCGTCTTCATAGCTTTCCGGAACATCTTGAATCGCTCTGATCGGAGTTCGGATGCAAGAGTTATGATCATTGTGCCAACGGACGTCAAACTTCACTGTTTTGGTTCGTCATTTTCATAGCAGTCCATTCCAGCCCAATTTCAACCTTCATCAGGCCAGAATTTCTCAATCATCAAAGAATGAAAGTAAGGGATATTATTTTCTTTCAATTTTCGTAAGAAATATTATTTTCTTCCATACTCTATAGTATGTAAGTAATATTTTTTCGTTTCATATTCCTAAATCTATACTTATTTTGATAAGTATTGCTTCTATAGTCCTTGAAATTAGTAGAATATCCTTGAATTTTGCGCTTCATCTAGTATCGTTTCACTGAAATATTTTTCTGAACTTTCTTGTTAAATTTTAAGCTTTTCATGCCAGAGTACTATTCATGGGTATTATTCATACATACGACACTATTCGTACATACGGTACTATTCATACATATGGTATTATTCATGAAGTACTATTCACGGGGTACTATTTACGTTAAAAATGATTTCTTTTCTGTCCAAATTATTTTTGATACATGAATATTATTCTTGAATTTTACTCCGCAAAGTAGTTATCATGTTTACAATTTGGACATTCTTAAACTCTTGATAAATTGAATTATAAATCTTTAATATTTATCCATAATCTCACTTGATTGATTTCTTATATCATTGTCATCATCCTCATGCTTATATTATGGTAAAAGTTATCTTTAGCCCGTAGTGCATAGATGGACTATTGATTGATATGATTATGACCAAAAATTATGTATCGGTATAATCATGACCTATAATATTACAAATGATGCGGTAAAAGTCCTCTTTGGCCCGTAGTGCATAAATGGATAGTTGTTTGGCATGATCATGACCACTGGTGATAATAACGAATATCATTGGCCCGTAGTGCATGAATAATTCGTGGATGTGATACTAACGAATATCCTTGGCCCGTAGTGCATGGATAATTCGGTGATGTGGATTATTTATTAAGACATGTTATAGAGATAAAATATTGATAATGAACTTTTAAATCATGCTCTACTTGACTCTTCTAATAGATTGCTTGTTCCGCTGTAGTTAAACTTGTTGTCTATTGTATTCTATCAGTTTTTACACTATTGAAGGCTAAGGATACTTTATTCTATATTATCTTAGTCATAATATTTTTACTGGGCTAGTTGAGCTCACCCTTTTCTTTCATTGTTCTCTTCAGGAAATGAGAATATAGATGGGACTAGTCGGGGAGTGGAGTGATGGTCTAAGATGGTAGCTATAGTAGTCCTCACTATTTTATAAAATAGTGTGATAATAATTGTAATGAGGACTCCATTTGAGTTTGGATATTGTCTGCGAGACAGTATTCATGTTAAAACTCTCAGCTTACGTTTTGTCGTATTTTACACAACAGTTGATAATTGTATAAATTAAGTTGTATTTAAATTATGTACTATGTATTTGGCGACTCAGAATGGGTTGTGTATACCTATTTTGGGGGCATCACATCTTAAGTGCGGACAGATGGGTACGTTTTACAGATTACCACCAGTAATCTGCCTCTCCGTGCATCATGAAGGTGGCAAAGGGAACCTTTTGCTCTTCAGTGCATCCCAAGACATCAAATATCTTGGTAATCTGTTTAATCCATGCCTTTGCCTTAAGTGGCTCTGGCTTTCCCAAAAACTCTGGCGGTCCCAACTCCTTGAATTGTTTGGCAGTGACAAGCCGTAAGTTACCATTGTTTCCACCTGTATTTTGAACATGAGTCTCTCTTTTGGTGTTGCATGAATCATAGAAAGCTCCTAAACATCACATCGTTCAACATTTGGTCGGTATTGTTATTTTCATGAGGATTATTGTCTTCCTGATACACAATATCCTGATTGTTGATTGTCGGTGTCTCAATGGTCGCATGTGCTCCATTGCTCATCTCAAAATTTTCAGATGTCATTCTCAAACACTGCAACAAAACAAGGGTTAATTAAAGAAATTATCATGCCACATATTATCCCTATATTCCGACCGACCAATTAAATAACAATTAAGCATAGGTAGGAAACACTAGCGAAGGTTTTACTAGTCTCTCCCCTCCTGATTCTAATCCCAGATATCCACAAGAGATCATATCCCTATGCTCTGATACTAACTATGACGCCCCCAAAATAGGTCCTGACAACCCATTTTGAGTCACCAGATACATTGTACAGAATTCAAATACAAACTTCATTAATACAACTGTCGTGAAAAATACGACAGCACATACGCTGTGAGTTTTAATACAAATATTGTCTTGTAGACAATATCCAAACTCAAATAAAGTCCTCATTACAATTATTGATACATTATTTTATAAAATAGTGAGGACTGCTATAATAACCGTTTCGAACCATCACTCCATACCCCGACTAGTCCCAACTATATTATTGCCTCCTAAGAAGAATAATGAAACAAAAAGGAAAAGGGTGAGCTCAACTAGCCTATTAAAGAATATTATGACTAAGATAATGTAGAACAAATTATCTTTAGTTCTCAACAGGGAAAAATCTGATAGAATACAATAGACAACAAGTTTTAGATCAACAACTGTAGTGGAAACAACAATCCATTAGAAGAGTCAAGTAGAGCATGATGTCTACTATCTTCCATTATTTAAAAGTCCATCATCAATATTTTATCCCTGTAACATCAATCAATAATTATTTCTAATCAACAAATTATCTATGCACTATGGGCCAAAGATAATCGTTTATATCACCAGTGGTCGTGATCATGCCAAACACATGTCCATCTTTGCACTATGAGCCAAATATATCAATCAATAGTTTATCTTTTCACTACGGGCCAAAGATATTCATAAATCAACAGTTTATCTTTGCACTACGGGCCAAAGATAACTTTCAACATAATTTAAGTCTGAGAAGAATGAATCAAGTGAGACCATAACATGGATTCAATTTCAAGAATAAGATTCATAAAAGATAACTTGGGCAAAGAAAAGAAATTAAATTCTGTTGTGAATAATACTCATGAATAGTACCGTATGAATAGTATTCATGAATAGTACCCAGACATGAAAAAAATTCAAAATTTAATACGAAATTTCATACCAATATTCCAGTGAAATGATATTAGATGAAGCGAAATCCTTAAGAAATTTTTAATCAATTCAGGAATTATAGAAGCAATACTTACCATAGTAAGTTTAAATTTAGGAATACGAGATGAAATAATATCTCTTACGTAATATGGAGTATGAAAGAAAATGATATCACTTACGAGTATGGAAGGAAATAATATCATTTACGAGTATTAAAAGAAAATAACCTCCTTTACAAAAAAATATAATATCCTTTACCTTAATAGGAAAGTAGTTCTGACTGGAATAACGAAGATTATGTTGAGAAAATCTTGTACTGTTATCAGCACTCAAAATATCCTTATACTTACAAGAAATAAGCTCAATATTATAGAGAGAGAATTTTCTGATTCAGGTGTGAGTTTCATTGTTTAACTAAGCAACCTATTTATAGGAAACTGGTAGCACACCACTTCTGACCAATTTACATACGCACATAAGTTTTGAAAAAGTTGCGGCACACTCTTTTTGAAAACCAAGAGTTCCAACCCAAAATGACCACTCCCACTTAATCCACATGGTTAAAAGATTTAAAAATTATTAAAAAGAAATCCAAATTCAATTTGCTTTCTCCCACCTCATTTTATTCTTATACCATAAATTTATTATAGTAATATTACCATTTAAATTATAAAAATTATACTATTATATTATCACATTATACTATTATAATGTAATATTATAATAATATATTTGAATAAATATTTTATCGAATTAGATAATTATGGTTTCATAGAAAATATAACAAACTTTCGATAAATGTCTCATTCTAAAATTTCTCCATTTATATCAAAATTTAAAGAAATATTTATTTAACATATTCATCAGTTATTTATAATTCTTTAATAATTATTTTTAATTAATATTATAGATTCACAATACTGACAACCAGATCGTTCCCAGAAAAGAGGAGTCTTTCCGATAAGGATTTCTCCTTATTGGCGCGTAATTATATAACCTAACCCCTTTTCTTGACAGAACTTTCTAGACATTATCAATAATGTTATCCAATACTATTATTTCAATAATATGAGTTATTGTGTCGCGATAATTATTGAATTAATAATGTAAAATACTATTCAATTATCACTGTAGCAATTATTGTCTCAATAATATGAAAGACTGTGCAATTTTTACTGTGTCAATTATTGAGTGACTTGTTACGTAAGAATTAATAATCAGAGATACTGTGCAATACCGTGTGCCACTGTACAACCACGCGTATTACTATACTTTTATCATCGGATATTTTAACAGTTTTAACGGTAAAAGTTTTGCAGTTATTTTTATAAAAAAGTTATTTCTGTCACTTTTTATATCCGACATTTATTCCGTTATGTGATCCACCAATGATTGCATCGTCGTACAGATATTTCTGACAAAAAGAATATCCCCCGACCAAAATAAATATTTTATGACCACTTGCTTACTTTGAAAATTTACACATTTCACCCATAACTAAATCAACACCTTATTATTCAAAAATAATCTTTAAAGAAAATTAAATCTTTGTTTATAAAAAGTTGGGGTCTTATAAGTAATCTGCCTCTTCACGCAACATAAAGGTGGCAAAGGGAACCTTTTGCTCTTCTGCTGGTTACATTGCTGATTTCCAGCTCTCACATTTGCATTCCACTTCATCTTCAAGTTATTGTTACCATTTCCACCGCTACCACTACCATTCTTAGCTTCAGCCTCACTTTTCTTCTTTCTCTGTTCTTGGTTGTACTTTGTTATAGCCTCGCCTCCACCCTTTGCGAGAATTGCCTTCTCCAACACTGCTGTAAATGTCTTCAGCTGAAACATGGAGACTTTACTGTACAACCAGGGTTTCAGTCCCTGCTCAAACCTCCTAGCCATGCGCTCATCCGTGTTGACTTGATATGGCGCAAACCTCGCTAACTTGTTGAATTTCGTGGCATATTCCAACACCGTCATTGATCCCTGTTTCAGTTCTAAAAACTGCACCTCCATTTAATTTTTCGAACTCTCTGGGAAATAAGCCTCAAAGAATATCTCCTTAAATCTAACCCAAGTCAGTACCCCTTGACCTCCTCGAGTTTTATAGGCTTGCCACCAATAACTAGCCTCTGCTTTCAACATAAATATTGCAAAAGCAGTCTTCTGATTATCCCCTACTCTAGCAACATCAAAAAATTTCTCTATCTCCATGATTCAGGTCTGTGCCTCAACCGGATTCATGGACCCATGAAACTCTGGTGGCCCAACCACCTTAATGTCCTTAAAAGACACTGCTTGATTCTGCGATTAATTCTGTAATGCTCCCGTCAGTAGCGTTACTAATTGATGAACTCGATTAGCCTCAGCATTATTGTTATTCTCAGGGATCCTTTGTCGTGGTTGACGTCTTGGACGCATTTTCTGTTAAAATATACTCACTAGATTCTATTCAATCTTTTAAGTATTATACATTCAACTTGCACATCACAAAAATTACCACATAGCACACAATATCTTGAATAAATAGTAACTTTTATTTATTCATAATCTTTTAAAAACATAATAATGATAGCATTCTTGCTATCTATATCACTTTCCTAAACTACAAAAGTTTCAGGATAACTTCATCATCATCATATCCCATGGGTTATATCATACCCGGGATTTACATCTTATTTATTCGCTAATCACATAAGAATTACATTTATGACGACCTACTAAAATAATGCATAACCTTACGACACTCCTCTTCCATAATACAGAACATTGTTCGATGATCTAACATGTACGATGGTAGCTTTTCGAACTGAATCGGATAACACATGACCCGATATTGAGCTCGATTGATCACGATGTTGAAAACACTATTCATCTCTTCCATCTTGATCTTCTTTACTTGTACCTCTCTCTCTGCTATCCCAGCTCGTTGATAAGCTTCCTCGTACGCGTCTTCGGCTCTTGCCCTCTTAGTAGATTCTTCTTTCAACTTGTTCTTCAGCTCTGTAATCTCCTCTGTCATTTGTTCATTCTCTCTTTCAATGTGGATCAATTTCCCTTCAACATTATTCAAACGTTCATATCGATCCTGGATCTCGTTGTCCTTCTGTGCCATTGCGATCTGTTGTTCAGCCCTATCTCTTACAACTCCTCGACGCTATCCTGAAGTTCCACATTGCGGTCGTATACTTCGTCGTACATACGGGCATCAATCGAGTTTAGTGGAATCTCTTCCTGCTCGTCCTCCTTATCCTCATTCAACTGTGGCAGCTCAACAGGGTCCTCTTTGTCCGTCTCTATCTCATCATCCTCATCAGGTAAACCCTCCTGCTCAACCACTGTGACCAACGGAGATGTTTCCCTTGGCAGTAGTTGTTCCCAAACCACCTGAATATTTCGAGGCTCCTCCTCTCTAGGCATCTATGATCCTTCCTCTCTAACCTGACTGGATTCTCCTACATTAGCCATCCTGACAACCAAAATTTTAATTTTTAATTACTAATCATTACTACTCAACACTCGCGAGCACATAGGTTATAACCACAGAAGCACATAAGTGTTTTATTACTTTTTCCTTAAAACTCGATAAGAGTTCATCACCACTATCTTTTCAAAGGTTACTTCCTAAGGCTTTTCCCCACCTAAGGTTCATAGCCTAAAGCTTTGATACCAACTTGTGACACCCCCAAATCCAGGTAATTTATTCCCACAAGATTTGGTGTTCACTTTCCATTTAGTCATATCTAACTACCCAAATATAATAAAATTAAATCATAAATCCTGCCTTTAAAAGGGTTACATCAATAATCAAAAAGTCTTCCCAGGTTGTCTAGCCTTAAACATCAATCAAGTGAGGAAATAAAATAATTACATCACATCATTGAATATAAAGTCTATCATCATGACAATAAATAAAATTACAAGTCTTCATCACTTGCACATTTTCCCCTTTCCTTTGTTAGTGGTAGGTTCATCGACCTTCTCAACTTTAGCTGCAATGAGTGTATGTATATGCAAGAGTGAGCAAAACAAATGCTCACTAGATATAGCAATGAATCAACAAAAGAATAATAACTTCCAATGAATAGGCTCATCAAAACTGAATAGTACTCTATCAATGATAACCAAAAACTAAAATCAAAATATGAAATATATCCGAGAGTCATAAGATCACGAACTATGTCCACGGTTACAAGTAATCTTTCAACTTTAACCTAAACAGTTATGCTGTAGGGACTTCACGTACATAGGGGGATCAGCCCTTCGTACCATGTATTGTGCACAAACATCTAAACGCATCGAGTATCCCTTATAATAGGGCTGTTCTTCTCAGTTTTAGAGTACAAGAGAAGGTTTGTTTGGATAAGCTTCAAAGGGTAATTTAGAGTTTAACAATCATCAACTAAATGATTAGTTGAATCAATAAGGTGTTATAACACTACTGTTGATCAATAATAACATAATATGAAACAATGAATATTCATAGGTGAACTAACTATATATTAAACTCATGCTTAGAAACAACTAAAAAACATAAGTATTGAATAAAACAATAAACCTTGCTTGAACAATATTAAGCTAAGGCTATGATCTTAAGATAAAAGAATTGAGTTATGAACATATACTAAGAAATAACAAGCTTAGAATGAAACTTGCTCAAAATAACAATAATATTTTGCATTTCGTTATGTAAATGAAACATAACAACTCAGTTAAAGATTTGAGTTCAAGAATTTGTATTTATCATAAAAGTATAGAACTTAAGAAAACTTGCTTAACTATAAACAAGTTAGAATAACTAAACAATGATTAGAATTCAAAACTTGCTCGAATAATGTTAGAGCTAGAGCTTGCTCAAATAAAATTTAGGAACAAAGAACTTGCTCAATAAAAGTTTAGGGTAAGGAACTTGCTCAATGTAAAGAGGTAAGGTTTAGAAACTTGCCTCGTGCGTAAGCTATAAATTTACAACTCACGTTCACCTGCACATAGTATTAGAATTACAATATCTGTTAGATATACTAACATGTACTTTCCAAAACAACACTCACTTCTAGCTAAACTTGTTGTTTTAGTACAAGTTTTACTTTACCATATACATTTTAGAATTCATAAGTGTTAACTTCACAACACTTATCTACCATTCATTGTGTACACTAAGTCATAACATAACACGTTTGTAACTTACTAATCCTTTTTCAACTTTGAAATTATCAAAGACATGATATGGTTCTGTTTTAACATCCTCATTACATGTTTGTTACCTTAACATAACATTAGACCAAGTTACAATGGGTGCCCAAAGTCTGCAAAAGTAGTAGACTTCACTGGGTCTGACTTACAAATGGCGCGGCCGTGCCATAATTGCCTTAGAGTCCAGCGCGCCCACGCGGCAGCGTGCCTAAGCCTAAAAGCAACGCACCCGTGCTCGGCACCAGTACCAGTTTTGCAGAACGCGAGTTTCGACTCTGTTCTAAGCCCAATAACAAGAATTTCATCCATAAAATAGTAAATGAGGCATACCCAATTGACATAGGACTCATACAAACATGATTCCTCACATATACACTAGCTTAGAACAATTAAACAACAATTACAACTAATTTAATTCCTTTAAATTCTATATTTTATACAAAAATACCATTTTTGACATCCTTTGCAAAAATCATCATTGTGATTACAATTCTTGTCCAAATTAACTCATTCAAACTACGTTTTATTCGTTTCTTAATGGACTAGCATAATTAAGACTCAATTTACAGATTAATTTACAAATTAACCACCATATTTGGTACTTTCACAAGCTACATGTATAAACATACACTGAAAATAGTTTTCTTTCTTTTTAAACGTAATTAGCATGCAATTCCTTCTCTAAATACAAACTCTCACATCACAAATACATATAATCACAAGTTATCAGTTGTATATCAACAATTCAACAAATTGAATTCACAGAACTTAGAAAGTTTATGTCGTAAAACACACACACACACACACACATATATATATATATATATATATATATATATATATATATGTATACAATATCAAGGTTATAGAACATACCTTCAATTACTTAGTAATCCTTGCTAACCACAAAGAATTGCTTGGAAACTCAGAAATTTCTCTCAGTCTCTCTCTCTAGTCTCTCTTAAATTCTTTGTAACTCTTTTTTCATCTCTTAGTATCAAAATAGGCCACTAACACTATGCGTAAACTAAAACTGATAGGGCCATAATAGGCCTAATTACTAATTTAGCAGTTACAAAGTAATAAACGTATATCAGTTATAAATATATTTTATATTATTTGATTTATCTTATTTACTTTATTTATTATAATTCAAATTCAAAATTTAAAATCTATAAGGCTTTGTTTGGCAAAACTCTTTAAAATAAAGACTTAATATTTTAAGCCTTGTTTGGTTAAATCAATTTTAAACTACTTTAATTTTATTATAATAAACCATTTACACTATAGTTTATAATCTCATATTTATACCTCCATATTCAACATTAGTTAAATAACCAATTACAACATACTAAACAAATTTTCCACTTAATCCAAATATCACAAATTATAATCTCATTATAATTTTATTTAATAAATTAACATACCATTTTAAATTATTAAATTAAAACAGTAATATAGCATTTCATATTATCTTACAACTTTCCAACTATTAAATTAAATTATAATGTTATATAATAAATTTAATTCACAATTATTTACTAATAACAACCACGTCAATAAAATATTTATTTTATTTAATAAATATTATAAATTACAAATAATAAAATCTTGGATTGTTACATCATTCCCTCCTTACAAGGATTCTGTCAACAGAATCATAACTCAAATAATACATTCGTCACATTCTTCCCTCCTTACAAAGATTTTGTCCCCATAATCGAAGACACAGATTAAACAAATAACTCAGGGTAGTTTTTCATCATTTCATCTTTGAGTTCACACGTAGCCTCTTCGACATTGTGGTTTCTCCATATCACCTTCATAGAAGGTATCATCTTATTCCTGAGCACTTGTTCTTTCCTGTCGATTATCTGGATAGGAACCTCTTCATAAAATAAATCTTTACTGAACTGTAACGGTTCATACTCGATCACATGTTTGTAATCGGGTTTATACGGTCGCAACACCAACACATGAAAAATTTTGTGAACATGTTCTAATTTTGGAGGTAAAGCTACCTCATAAGCCACTTCTCCCACTCTTTGCAGTATCTCGAATGGTCCAATAAACCTTAGGCTTAGCTTTCCTTTCTTGCCAAAATGAATTTTCCCCTTCCAAGGAGAAACTTTCAGGAATACAAAATTTTCTACGTCAAATTTACGATCTTGTCTGTGTTGATCAGCATATTTCTTCTGTCTATCTTGCGCAACTACCAGTCTTGCTCTGATGAGTTTAATAACTTTAGCGGTCTTCTGTACCAGTTCTGGCCCTAACAATTAACGTTCACCAACTTCATCCCAGCACAGTGGAGTTCTGCATTTCCTGCCGTATAATGCCTCGTATAGCGACATACCAATGCTTGCGTGGTAACTATTGTTATAGGCGGATTTTGCCAACGATTGATGATCATCCCAGTTTCCTTTAAAATCCATCATGCACGATCTAAGCATATCCTCTAATGTCTGAATTGTTCGTTCGCTTTGACCATCAGTTTACGGATGGTATGCCGTACTCATCTTCAATTGTGTTCCCATGCATTCTTGTAGTTTCTTCCAGAAGTTTGATGTGAACCTCGGATCTCTGTCTGATACAATTAACACTGAAACTCCATGACTTGAGATGATCTCCTTGATGTACATTTTTGCCAACTGATCGAGATTAAATCTAATCTTTATTGGTAAAAAGTGTGTTGATTTCATTAATCTATCCACTATCACCCATATCGCATCGTATCCTTTTTGAGTTGTTGGAAGACCTACCACAAAATTTATTATGATATGCTCCTACTTCTATTATGGTATATCCAAAGGTTAAAGTAATCCACTTGGCCTCTGATGGTCTGCTTTTACTCTCTGACACGTTAAGCATTTCGCAACACATTCTGCAACGTCTCTTTTCATATTTGGCCACCAAAAATGTCAACGCAAATCTTGAAATATTTTCGTACTTCCCAGATGAATAGAATATCTTGAGCTATGAGCTTCTGTCAAAATTTCTTCCTTAACTTCTTGTATTGCTGGAACCCAAATTTGTCCCTCGAATCATAGCATTCCTTCTATATCAACCTTATACTTCACCAATTTACCCTCGACCACACTTTCCTTTATTTTTTTTGCATTCTTCATCCTGTAGTTGAGCCTTTTTCACCTTGTCCACCAACATTGGACTAGTTTTCATCTGGTACAATCTTTCATCAGATTCTTTAGGAAATTTGATTTCCAGCTCTAACTTTGTCATTGTTGAAATGAGCTCCTCCTGGTTGGTTAATAACATCAACTTCTCACGACCCTTCCTACTCAAGGCATCTACAACCACATTTACTTTACCCAGATGATAAAAGATCTCACAATCATAATCTTTTATTAATTCCATCCATCTCCTTTGACGCATGTTCAGGTCCTTCTATGTGAAAATATACTTCAGACTCTTATGGTATGTGTATATCTCACATTTCTCTCCATAGAGATAGTGTCTCCATATCTTCAGAGCAAACACCACCGCAACTAACTCTAAATCATGAGTCGGATACCCTTTCTCGTAGCCTTTCAATTGCCTTGATGCATACACAATGACTTTACCGTTCTGTATAAGGACACAACCCAATCCTTTGTGTGAAGCATCACTATACACCACAAAATTTCCTGTATTATCTAGTAATGAAAACACAGGTACTACACTGAGCCTCTTCTTCAATTTTTTAAAACTCTCCTCACATTTTTTTCATCCAAACAAATTTTACAGCTTTTCTCGTCAAATTTGTCAACGAAGTGGCAATCTTGAAAAAATCCTGGATAAATAGTCTGTAATAACCTGCTAATCCCAAGAAACTTCTTACTTCTGATGGAGTTCTTGGTTGTTTCCAATTTATCACAGCTTCGACTATTGATGAATCCATTGAAATCCCATCTTTGTCAATTACATGGCCGAGAAATTGTACACGTTCCATCCAAAATTCACATTTAGAGAATTTCGCATATAACTTTTCTTTTCTTAGTGTCTTCAGCGTCAAACGTAAATGTTCCACGTGTTCCTCTTGAGATTTGGATTACACCAAAATGTCATAGATAAATACCACCACAAACTTGTCTAAAAATGGTTTAAACACCCTGTTCATCAAATCCATGAACGCTGCAGGGGCGTTTGTCAAACAAAAAGACATCACCAAAAATTTGTAATGTCCATACCGAGTTCGGAATGCTGTCTTTAGTACATCCTCCTTCCTTACTTTTAATTGATGATACACACTTCTCAAATCTATCTTCGAGAAGTATCTAGCACCCTTCAATTGATCAAACAAGTCATCTATTCTTGGCAATAGATATTTACTCTTAATAGTGACTTTGTTTAATTCCCTATAATTAATGCAAAGACACATTAACCCATCCTTCTTCTTCACGAATAACACCGGCGTTCCCTAAGGTGATACGCTCGATTGAATATACTTCTTATCTAACAGTTCTTATAGTTGTACCACCAGTTCCTTCATCTCTACCGGAGCCATTCTATATAGGGCCTTCGATATTGGAGCAGTTCCTGGCGCTAAGTCGATCACGAACTCGATTTCTCTGTCAGGCGGAAGTCCTGGCAAATCTTCCGGAAAAACATCCACAAAATCCCTAACCACTGGTATCTCTTCCAGTTTCATGCCCTTCACCTTTTGAGTATCGACTATGTAAGCTAGGTACCCTACATAGCCCTGACTCAACAACTTCTTGGCCTGTATAATCATCAGACATCTCGCTTGTCTAGGCAATTTGCTACCATAGAAAACTACGTTTGACGAAGTCATAAGGTTTACACATTTCTTTTGGCAATTAGTTATCTCTCCATAATTGAATAGCCAAGCCATTCCCAATATTACATCAAACTCTCCAAGTTTTATCGGGATTAAATCTACTGTCTTAATATTTCCCTTAATATTCACTCTAAAATTCTTGAATACGAACTTAATAGGAATTACCTCCCTATTTGCAATTTCTATGTGTAAAGGGAAATTCAACTCTTCACTAGGTAATTCTAACCTCTTAGTAAATTCATCAGATATAAACGAGCAAGTAGCACCCGAATCAAACAATACATATGCATTTATATCATTGATTGGGATAATACCTGACACGACATCTTTTGATTGCACCGCGTCTTGCACTTTCATGTTGAAGGTTCTGGTTGTGGGCTTATTTGATGATGTCGGTCCAGCAATGGTTAATGTACCTCCACAGCCACTTCCCTTGCTTCCAGTTGTCTCTCCAGCTTTCTTCTTTGGACACTCGCGACTAAAATAATCCTTCGACCCGCATCTGTAGTAAGCATTCTTCTTTAGTTCATTGTAATTTGGGGCAATGTGACCCTCCTATCCATAGTTAAAGCACACACGCTTCCCCCTTAAGCATATACCCGTGTGAAACCTCTCGCATGTAGCACATGCGTTAACTTTCTTCTTCTAATGGTTACCTTGCTGATCTCAAGCTCCCACATTTGCATTCCACTTCCTCTTCAAGTTATTGTTACCATTTCCACTGCTACCACTACCGTTCTTAGCTTCGCCCTCACTTTTCTTCTTTCTCTACTCTTGGTTGTACTTTGTTACAGCCTCGCCTCCACCCTCATCGAGAATTGCCTTCTCCAACACTACTGTAAATGTCTTCAGCTGAAACATGGAGACTTTACTGTACAACCAGGGTTTCAGTCCGTGCTCAAACCTCCTAACCTTGCGCTCATTCGTGTTGACTTGATATGGCGCAAACCTCGTTCTCGTTAAATTTCGCGACATATTCCGACGCCGTCATTGATCCCTGTTTCAGTTTTAAAAATTGCACCTCCATTTAATTTTTCGAACTCTCTGGGAAATAAGTCTCAAAGAATATCTCCTTAAATCTATCCCAAGTAATTACCCCTTGACCTCCTCAAGTTTTGTTGGCTTGCCACCAATAACTAGTCGCTGCTTTCAATATAAATATTGCAAAAATAGTCTTCTGATTATCCCCTACTCTAGCAACATCGAAAAATTTCTCTATCTCCATGATCCAGGTCTGTGCCTCAACCGGATTCATGGACCCACGAAACTCTGGTGGCCCAACCGCCTCGATGTCCTTAAATGTCGCTGCTTGATTCTACGGTTAATTCTATAATGCTCCCGTTAGTAGCGTTACTAATTGTTGAACTGGATTAGCCTTAGCATTGTTGTTATTTTCAAGGGTCCTTTGTCGTGGTTGATGTCTTGGACTCATTTTCTGTTAAAATATACTCATTAGATTCTATTCAATCTTTTTAAGTATTATACATTCAACTTGCACATCACAAAAATTACCACATAGCACATAATATCTTGAATAAATAGTAACTTTTATTCATTCATAATCTTTTAAAAACATAATAATGATAGCATTCTTGCTATCTAGATCACTTTCCTGAACTACAAAAGTTTCAGGATAACTTCATCATCATCATATCCCATGGGTTATATCATACCCGGGATTTACATCTTATTTACTCGCTAATCACATAGGAATTACATTTATGACGACCTACTAAAATAATGCATAGCCTTACTACGCTCCTCTTCCATAATACATAACGTTGTTCGACGATCTAACATGTACGATGGTAGCTTTTCTAACTGAATCGGACAACACATGACCCTATATTGAGCTCGATTGATCACGGTGTTGAAAACACTATTCATCTCTTCCATCTTGATCTTCTTTACTTGTACCTCTCTCTCTGCTATCCCGACTCGTTGATAAGCTTCCTCGTACGCGTCTTGAACTCTTGCCCTCTTAGTAGATTCTTCTTTCAACTTGTTCTTCAGCTCTGCAATCTCCTCTGTCATTTGTTCATTCTCTCCTTCAGTGTGGATCAATTTCCCTTCAACATTATTCAAACGTTCATCTCGATCCTGGATCTCGTTGTCTTTCTGTGCCATTGCGACCTGCTGTTTGGCTACTATCTCTTATAACTCCTCAACGCTATCCTGAAGTTCCACATTGCGGTCGTATACTTCGTCGTACATACGGGCAGCGATCGAGTTTAGTGGAACTCTACAATATGAATCACCAAAACCAATCCACAGTTTCATATTAATTCTCAAATTTTGAACCATTATCACTGGTATAATGTGCATGTGTGTTCAACATCCATGATAATTGATACGGATTCAAATTCAATACATAAGCAATTTCTTGGAAGGAATCATACAGTGCAAACCTAAAAATTCCAAAAATAGGCTAAATCCAACTAAAATCAAATAAATACCAATATCGAGGGTCAACATGGGATACTTATGCTTTATTTTTCATCTACGGGGGCTTTTTGCTCTTATTTCCCGTTTTATTCATTTTTTTATATATACACATAGCTATGCAATGTCTTATTCCCTTAGGCTTTTCAATGCTACCTTAATGAGCTTTCGACCAACGACTCCTAGATCATTAAGACCTTAGGGCGCTAGGTGTAAAGACAATCCCCTCGGGCTTACTTACTCAAGTAACAAAGGCCACAAAACTAGACAAGCACGCCACAGTGTTTATTCATACTTTTTTTTAGCTTATATACCCAAAATATTCCCCCAAACTTAGGTTCTTGTCTAACTTTAGCCTTTACTGCCCATCCTTGTCATTTTCTCATCTACCCTAGCATTATCCTTTAGAAACTATTTATGTATCAATTTGAACTGACCAGTCAACAAAGATGTTATTAACGTGCTAACCTTTTTATAATAGTTTCAAACACGTGCAAGATTCGATTCATAACATAATTTATATCATAGTTTTAACAATCAATACTGTATTAGTTAACTTGTTCACACTCTAACCATTGGCCCACAATTAACATGAACTGCAACACTGTTGGACATATGCAAACACAAAATTTAACTAAATTTACTAAGAATTATCCACAAAGAATTGTTGACCAGGAAACTCATAGATTCAAGCTCAAATCAATATAGCGTCATTGAAGGGTACTCACGGCTGCGATTGTTCCCAGTAATGCTTTATCTGTTGACCATTGACCTTAAAAGTCTCTAATGGGTTACGACTGTAAAGTTCAACGGCGCCATGAGGGAATACTCGCTTTATCGTGAATGGTCCCGACCATCTCGACTTAAGCTTTCCTGGGAACAATCGCAGTCGTGAGTTGAACAAGAGGACTGACTGACCCGGCTCGAATGTTCGATGCATAATTTTCTGGTCGTGCCATCTTTTTACCTTTTCTTTGTATAATTTGGCGTTCTCATATGCATGAAGTCGAAATTCATCGAGCTCATTTAGTTGGAGTAGCCTCTTTTCTCCCACAGCAGCTTGATCAAAGTTCAGTTTTTTAATTGCCCAGTAGGCCTTGTGCTGTAGCTCGACCGGTAAGTGACATGCCTTACCATACAGTAGTTGATATGGTGACATCCCGATCGGAGTTTTGTACGCAGTCCGGTATGCCCATAATGCATCGTCCAACCAACGTGACCAATCTTTACGGCTCAAATTTACTACTTTCTCCAATATTTTCTTTACTTCCTGGTTGGAAACCTCAGCCTGCCCATTTGTTTGAGGGTGATACGTTGTTTCCACCTTGTGGTTGACCCCATACTTTGCTAAGAGAGTTGTAAACGATTTGTTACAGAAGTGACTACATTCGTCACTGATTATTGCTCTTAGCGTGCCAAACCGCGTGAAAATGTTTTTCTGTAGGAATTTGAGGACAACCTTGGCATCGTTGGTCGGCACTTCGACATATAGTCCACCGTAAGCAGAATGTACTGATTGGAAAATGAGGAGGGAAATGGCCCCATGAAATCAATGCCCCATACATCGAAAATTTCAACTTCTAGAATTATTCGTAGGGGCATCACATTCCTTTTCAATATGTTGCCAACCCTTTGGCATCTATCACATGTTTTCAAAAATTGGTGGGCGTCTTTGAACAATGTCGGCCAATAAAACCCAGCTTGAAGAACTTTTGTCGCGGTGCGCTCACTCCTATAGTGTCCCCCATATGCCGACGAGTGACATTCTTGCAGTATGTTGTGCACTTCACTGTAGGGGATACACCTTCTAATCATCTTGTCGGCACACTGTTTGAATAAATAAGGTTCATCCCACATGTACCACCTGACGCCATGCAGAAACTTCTTTTTCTGTTGTCATGTAAGATCAGGGGGAAGCATGTTACTCACCAGAAAATTCGCGAAATCCGCATACCATGGAAATTCTGCATTTAACCCAAATAGTTGCTCATCCGGGAATGACTCGTTGATTGCGCATCTACCTTCTTCCTTTTTATCCCGATTTTCCAGCCTTGATAAATGGTCGGCAACTTGATTCTCCGTACCCTTCCTATCTTTTATTTCTAAATCGAATTCTTGAAGAAGGAGAATCCATCGGATAAGGCGTGGCTTAGCATTTTTTTCGCTATTAAGTACCGAATCGCCGAATGGTCCGTGTAGACTATCACCTTAGTCCCGATCAAGTATGCCCGGAATTTGTCAAACGCGTACACCACTGTAAGTAATTTCTTTTCCGTGGTTGTATAATTTATTTGAGTCTCTGTGAGTGTTTTGCTTGCGTAGTATATAGCGTGAAACACCTTGTCTCGTCGTTGGCCCAAAACAGCCCCAACCGTATAGTCGCTCGCATCACACATTAGTTCAAATGGCATTTTCCAATCCGGTGCGACTATCATGGGGGCTGTAGTTAATTTCTTCTTCAATAATTCAAACGCTGACTTGCATTCCGTAGTAAAACTGAAAGTGGCATCCTTCTCTAAAAGACTGCATAAAGGTTTTAAAATTATAGAGAAGTCCCTTATGAACCTCTTGTAGAACCCAGCATGTCCCAAGAAACTCCTAATACCCTTAACTGAGCTCGGTGGAGGTAGTTTTTCAATAGTTTCTAGCTTTGCTTTGTCAACTTCCAATCCTTGAGCTGATACCTTATGGCCCAAAATTATGCCCTCTTTAACCAGGAAATGGCATTTTTCCCAATTTAGTACGAGATTCGTGTCCTTACATCTTTGCAACACCATGACCAGATTCTTTAAGCAAATATTGAAGCTGTCCCCATAGACCGAAAAGTCATCCATGAAGACCTCAACATTTTTCTCCACCATATCTGAAAAAATGGCCATTATACACCGTTGGAACTTTGCAGGTGCATTGCATAGCCCAAATGACATCCTCCTGAATGCAAATGTGCCGTAAGGGCACGTGAATGTGGTCTTCTCTTGATCCTCTGGAACGATGACTATTTGGTTGTACCCCGAGTACCCATCCAACAAACAGTAATATTAGTGTCCTGCCAATCTATCTAACATTTGATCAATAAAGGGCAGCGGGAAATGGTCTTTTCGGGTTGCCTTGTTCAATTTTCTGTAATCCATGCAAACCCTCCAAAATGTCACTGTTCTAGTTGGTATTAACTCGTTGTCCTCATTCTGCACCACCGTCATTCCTCCCTTTTTCGATACATACTGAACTGAACTAACCCATTTACTGTCGAAAATTGGGTAGATGATACCGACATCTAACCACTTCAGAATTTCCTTTTTCACAACTTCCTTCATAATCGGGTTAAGTCGCCGCTGTTATTCCACCGTTGGTTTTGCCTCATCTTCCATTAAGATCTTGTGCATGCAAAATGAAGGGCTAATTCCCTTTATATCCGCAATTGTCCACTCAATAGCTGATTTGTGTTCCCGAAGCACCCTCAGCAACTTTTCTTCCTGCAATTCGTTAAGTGCAGCTGAAATAATAACAGGTAAGGAATTTCAATTGCCTAAATACGCATACCTGAGGTGTTTAGGGAGTGGCTTAAGTTCCAACTTTGGTGGCTCCTCCAATGACGGTTTCAGTTTTTCTACGGCTATCTCCTCAGTGTGCAAAGGTTCAAACGGTACTCTGAATCGGCTAACTCGTGGCAATGAATCTAACATCTGTAAGTAATCCATAAATTCCGGGTCGTCATTATCTTCATCCCCCAATAAAGTTGTTTCTAACAGATTGTTGGCCAAACTCTTACCCATATCTTCACCGATGATTTGCTCAATTCAATCCATCCGAAAATATTCGTCCTCATCCGTAGGGAATTTCATGGCCTTGAACACATTAAATTTGATTTCTTGATCTTGGACTCTCATAGTAAGTTCTCCTTTTTGCACGTCTATGAGTGTCCTACCCGTGGCTAAAAATGGCCTCCCTAGGATAATTGGGATATTCTTGTCCTCTTCAAAGTCCAAAATGATGAAGTCTGCGGGGAATATAAACTTATCCACTTTCACTAAAATGTCCTCCACTATGCCTCTCGGATATGTGACTGACATATCCGCCAACTGTAATGAGATATTTATAGGTCTTGGTGCGGGCAAACCAAATTCTGTGTATACTGACAATGGCATAAGGTTTATACTCGCCCCCAAATCACATAAACACTTGCTGAAATGCATATTCCCGATTATGCTTGGAATAGTAAAGCTCCCCGGGTCCTTGAGTTTTGGTGGTAATTTCTGCTATAATACTGCACTACACTCCTCAGTTAGTGCAACTGTCATCAAAATCTTCCCATTTCTTTTTCCTCGACAGAATTCCTTTCATGAACTTCGCATAACTCGGCATTTGCTCTAGGTCTTCTGCGAATGGGATGTTAATCTGAAGTTTCTTAAACACTTCCAAAAACTTTGCTAATTGCTTGTCTAATTTCTATTTTTGGACCCTTTGTTGAAACGGTGGTGGTGGATAAACAATTGGCTTATTGTTCAAATTTGTTCCCTCACTCTATTTATCCTCACCCTTGCTTCTTTTAATTTTGCTGCTATCATCAACTTTTTCATTCTGAGTCATGGAATTTTTTGCATTACTACCCTCAAGTTGTTTCCCACTCCGCAATGTAATTGCCTGACAATATTCATGGTTACCCTTCGAATTTCTCTCGGTGTCACTTGGTAAAGCCCCTTGTGGTCTATTATTCAATGCCAATGCAATTTGTCCTATTTGATTTTCTAAATTCTTGATAGCCATCTCTTGTGATTTCATTGCCATCTCTTGTGATTTCATTGCTATTGCTTGATTTTTCATTGCTGCCTCATTGCTCGTTATGTACTTCGACACCATTTCCTCGAAATCTGATTTCTTTTCCTGATGTTGAACCGGTTGTTGGTGACTCTGAAAACCTGGGGGATATGACGGTCGTGGAGCTTGATTTTGCTGATTATTGCTCCACGAGAAATTTGGGTGGTTCTTATTCCCCTGGTTATAGGTGTTTTGGTATGTATTCTGCGGAATTCTGTTATAGCTACCTATAAACTGGACGGATGCTAGATTAATTGCGCACTAATCTGTTGGATGATCACCCGCACACAATTCGCATACTACCGCAACCTGCTGTACTTGAGCCCCTGTCATAGCATCCAACTTCTTGGACAGCGTAGAAATCTGTGCTTGTATAGCTGTCACCCCATCTACTTCCAAAATCCCAGCCGCCATTTCCTGTGTCATTCTTGCTGTGGGCCACTGGTAGTTATTGGCCGCCATGGTTTCAATCAAATTGTAGGCTTCCTCGTAACTCTTAGCCATGAATACTCCGCCCGACGCTGCATCAATACTCGTTCTGATATTCCCATGTAGTCCGTTATTAAAGGTGTTCATTTGTAGCCACTTCGGCAAACAATGATGCGGGCACTTTCTGAGTAATTCCTTGTATCTCTCTCATGCCTCATATAGCGACTACCCATGTTGATGCTCAAACATCTTTATCTCGTTCCTCAACTTTGTAGTTTTCGCCGGTGGGAAGAATTTGGCAAGGAATTTTTGAGCTAAGTCTTCCCATGTAGTTATTGACCCTGGCGATAGAAAATGCAACCAACTCTTCACCTTGTCCCGTAAAGTGAATTGGAACAAGCGAAGTCTCACCGCATCATCGGACACCCCATTGTACCTAAAAGTGTCGCAAATTTCCAGAAAGCTGACTAGATGTTCATTCGGATCGTCATTAGCCAATCCCCCAAACTGAACTGAATTTTGAATCATTTGAATCGTCCCAGGCTTGATTTCAAATGTATTAGCGGCTATTGCGGGCCTGGTAATGCTTGACTGCAGTTCAGTCACTTTAGGTGTTGCAAAATCCCTCAACGCCTTCTAGTCTTCGGCAACCATTGCTTCTTCCTTATCCGAATTTTCGAATTCGTTCCTTGTTTCCTTGATCCACTTACTCAACCTCTGAAATCTTCTTTCAATGTCATCCTCAAAAGGAAGCAAGTCTGGATTTTTGGATCGTGTTTGCATAAACTAATGTCAAAAGCCTGAAATAGGAAGAACAAGCACAAAAACAAAAAAAATATTTAAGTAAAATTGGACTAATTAAACTAATATTGTAAAAATATTAAAATCTAGGCTAAATTGTCCCCGGCAACGGCGCCAAAAACTTGTTGGGTAAAATCTAATTACGCACAACACACAAGTATACGCGATCAACAAGTAATATAGTAGTGAATAAAGTATCGTTCCCACGAAGACAAATTAGCAAGAAATTTAACTTCACAATTATCAATTTTCTATTAATCTTATTTCTATTAAACAAATTAATTCAATGGTCTAAAATTATAGAAACTAAATTAATAAATAAATAAACTATCACGAAATAATCACAAATATCAAAATCCAGAATTTCAAACAATTGATGGAGAATTAGACCTATGATTTCACCCTAAGCTTCACTCTAATTTTTAAACATTTATTCCAATTCAATTCAATATCCCAGTTTATTAATCAAGAACACAAACGTAGTAGTAACCACCTCTCGATGCACTAATACCGTATTAATGTCAATCCATAATTAAGAGAGAAATCCTTTAAACTCTTTAACCAACTAACCCACTATATCTCTATGTGAATTACAGTTGGAAAAGGTTTAAGAATAAGTTCTCTACCTTAGCAATCATCAAGATTAAGCTATTCACAAAATTTATGAACACATGCTATATTAACTAGGTCTAGAATTGAATATCCTCTCTCGATTCCATCCAACTCCACAAAGAATTGTTGATCAGACAACTCATAGATTCAAGCACAAATCAATATAGATAAACTGGAGATAGATTATTAAAATGGAAATCAAAGTTTACAAAATCATTGTTTTACTTAAAGATCCATCATAAGCCTAAAAAGTGAATTAGTTCATAACGAATGAAATAAAAACTGAATAATTCAAATGAAACATCCTTGCAATTACAAATAAAAGACCAAAGAGAAGAATAGTGATAAACACCCTCCACGTAGCCTAGAATTGCAATCGTCGCGAAAATCTCTTCAAATTACTCCTCCAAAGCTTGCACTCAAATCCTGGAATTAATCTCTGTACTATGCTTTTTCGTGATGCTCGATTCGTTGTTTGTAACGTAATAATATACCCCCCAATGTTCTGGCCGAAGTCCCCTCTTTTTAGAGTCCATGCGCATCACAAAAGTCCCAAAAACCAAGTCCCAGTAGAGTTCAAAGCTAATCAGGAGACTCCAGAATTCGACACCCCCGTCCCGGCGGGGGGTGCTAGGAAATTATAGCCCGCCCCGGCGGGCATGTCCACTGCTAAAGAATATTTTCCATTTCATGCATTTTTTCAACTTTGCTCCAAAAGACCGCCTTTCTTCACCACTTGCCTCCATGACCACCCTACATATAAAAGAACATGAAACGAGTGAAAACGAACACAAAATAAGAAGATAACTACGAATTTAAACTTGAAATAAACATCGATTCGTGTATATTAAATCCACTCATCACGTATCCACTATAATAGAGTTGTTCTTCTCAGTTTTAGAGTACAAGTCCGCACCAAAGAAGGTTTGGTTTGGATAAGCTTCAAAGGGTAATTTAGAGTTTAACAACCATCAACTAAAGGATTAGTTAAATCAATAAGGTGTGCTAACACTACTGTTGATCAATAATAACATAATATGGAACAATGAATATTCATAGGTGAACTAATTATATATTAAACTCATGCTTAGAAACAACTAAAAATCATAAGTATTGAATAAAACAATAAACCTTGCTTGAACAATATTAAGCTAAGGCTATGATCTTAAGATAAAAGAATTGAGTAATGAACATATACTAAGAAATAACAAGCTTAGAATGAAACTTGCTCAAAATAACAATAATATTTCGCATTTCCTTATGTAAATGAAACATAACAACTTAGTTAAAGATTTGAGTTCAAGAATTTGCATTTATCATAAAAGAATAGAACTTAAGAAAACTTGCTTAACTATAAACAAGTTAGAATAACTAAGCAATGATTAGAATTCAAAACTTGCTCGAATAACGTTAGAGTTAGAGCTTGCTCAATTAAAATTTAGGAATAAAGAACTTACTCAATAAAAGTTTAGGGTAAGGAACTTGCTCAATGTAAAGAGGTAAGGTTTAGAAACTTGCCTCGTGCGTAAGCTATAAATTTATAACTCACGTTCACCTACACATAGTATTAGAATTACAATATCTATTAGATATACTAACATCCACTTTCCAAAATAACACTCACTTCTAGCTAAACTTTCTATTTTAGTACAAGTCTTACTTTACCATATACATTTCAGAATTCATAAGTGTTAACTTCACAACACTTATCTACCATTCATTGTGTACACTAAGTCATAACATAACACGTTCGTAACTTACTAATGCTTTTTCAACTTTGAAATTATCAAAGACATGATACGGTTCTGTTTTAACATCCTCATTACATGTTTGTTAACTTAATATAACATTAGACCAAGTTATAATGGGTGTCCAAAGTCTGCAGAAGTAGCAGAATTCACTGGGTCTGACTTACTAATGGCGCGGTCGCCCCATAATTGCCTTAGAGTCCGGCGCGCCAACGCCTAGAAGCAACGCGCCCGCGCTTGGCACCAGTACCAGTTTTGCAGAACGTGAGTTTTGACTCTGTTCTAAGCCAAGTAACACGAATTTCATCCATAAAACAGTAAATGAGGCATACCCAATTGACATAGGACTCATACAAACATGATTCCTCACATATACACTAACTTAGAACAATTAAACAACAATTACAACTAATTTAAATCCTTTAAATTCCATATTTTATACAAAAACACCATTTTTGACATCCTTTACAAAAATTATCACTGTGATTACAATTTTTGTCCAAATTAACTCATTCAAACTACGTTCTCTTCGTTTCTTAATGGACTAGCATAATCAAGACTCAATTTATAGATTAGTTTACAAATTAACCACCATATTTGGTACTTTCACAAGCTACTAGTATAAACATACACTGAAAATAGTTTTCTTTCTTTTTAAACATAATTAGCATACAATTCCTTGTCTAAATACAAACTCTCACATCACAAATACATATAATCACAAGTTATCAGTTGTATATCAACAATTCAACAAATTGAATTCATAGAACTTAGAAAGTTTATGTCGTAAAACACACACACACACACACACACACACACACACACACACATACATATATATATATATATATATATATATGTGTGTGTGTGTGTGTGTGTGTGTGTATGTGTGTGTGTGTACAATATCAAGGTTATAGAACATACCTTCAATTAGTTAGTAATCATTGCTAACCACAAAGAATTGCTTGGAAACTCAAAACTTTCTCTCAATCTCTCTCTAGTCTCTCTCAAATTCTCTGTAACTCTTCTTTTTTCTCTTAGTATCAGAATAGGCCACTAACAGTATGCGTAAACTAAAACTGATAGGGCCATAATACGCCTAATTACTAATTTAGCAGTTACAAAGTAATAAACGTATATTAGTTATAAATATATTTTATATTATTTGATTTATCTTATTTACTTTATTTATTATAATTCAAATTCAAAATTTAAAAGCCATAAGGCTTTGTTTGGCAAAACTCTTTAAAATAAAGACTTAATATTTTAAGCCTTATTTGGTTAAATCAATTTAAAACTACTTTAATTTTATTATAATAAACCATTTACACTATAGTTTATAATATCATATTTATACATTCATATTCAACATTAGTTAAATAACCAATTACAACATACCAAACAAATTTTCACTTAGTCCAAATATCACAAATTATAATCTCATTATAATTTTATTTAATAAATTAAAATACAATTTTAAATTATTAAATTAAAATAGTAATATACATTTCATATTATCTTACAACTTTTTAACTTTTAAATTAAATTAAATTATAATGTTATATAATAAATTTAATTCACAATTATTTACTAATAGCAACCACATCAATAAAATATTTATTTCATTTAATAAATATTTTAAATTACAAATAATAAAATCTTGGATTGTTACATGGAGTGCTGAGAATGTGATATGGTGTGCGTAAGAAAAAAAATAAATTTAATAATATTTTATTAAATTTTCTGCTTTGACGTTCTAAGTATTTTCCTATAAATAGGGTGCTTAGGTTAGAATTGAAAATCACACCAGTAGCACACGGTATCGCACAATTTTTCTGATTATTGATTCTTACATAAGAAGTCACTCAGTTTCATTCAATAATTGCCACAGTAATTGTTGCACAGTATATTATATTATTGATTCAATTATTGTCATAGTATCATCTGTACAATATTTTATATTATTAAATCAATAATTGACACGACACAATTATTCATATTATTAGTTAGCATTATTGGCTATGTCTAGAAAGTTCTGTGGAGGAAAGGGGTTAGGTTATATAATTGCGCGCCAATAAAGATAAATCCTTATCGGAAAGCCCCCTCTATCCTAGGAATGGTCTGATTTTTAATAATATAAGCATATAAAATTATTTATGAATAATTATTATATGGTGGATATTGGTTTAATTTTGATATAAATGAAAGAATTTTGCATGAATTATTTGTTAAAAGTTTGACATATTATCTTCTCCGATAAAATATTTAGTTAAATATATTATTATAATATTACATTATAATAGTATAATGAGATAATATAATAGTATAAATAACTTTGCGAATAGTGTGGACAAAAGAAAAAAGTGTTGCCCACCTCTTTGACAAACAAATTCGGTGCTTAATTTGCCTTAGCAATGTGTAGGGGTTGGTGGGAATAATATCATATTACATTATTTGTAGAATATGGGTGGAAGAAAGATAATTGATTTTGAATTCTTTTAAAAAGGGGTGTGCATCTTTTCAAATTTGTTAGGTCATTTGTTTGGTGGAAAATGTTGCCTGCAAAGCTTGTTTCAAAGTGTGGCCCCAAGGAAATGAAAGGAAGTGATGGTTAGGCAGGGAAAAGACAAAGAAATGTGAAGTTAGGAAAAGTTAGGCCTGGAGAAAAAAAAATGTTAGGCAGAGTGCCTTCTTTTTTTCTCCTTCCATTGCAACTATAAATATGGGGTAATCCTGTATGACCCCAATTTTTATAAATAAAATCGAATTTCCTCTAATTATTATTTTAAATAATAAGGTGTTAATTTGATATAATGCTTTGGTTATTGGTGAAATGTGCAAATTTTACAAAATAAGCAAATTGTTATAAAGTATTCATTGTTGTCGGGGAATATTCGTATGGTCGTGGAATATTCTTGTTGTCGGAGAATATTCATACGATGACACAATCGTTTATGGGCCCCATAACGGAAAATGGTCGAATGAAGAAAATGACAAGTTTGAGTTTTTACAAATAACGGCGTAGTTGTTACCGTTAACACTGTTGGAATATCTGATAGTTAAAATACAATAATACGCGTGGTTGCACAGTAGCACACCGTATTGCACAATATTTTTGAATTATTAATCCTTACGTAAGAAGGCACTACTCAATAATTGTTACAGTAATTACTGTTCAATATTTTATTTTATTGATTCAATAATTGCTACATTGATATTTTATATTATTATTGTTTCAATAATTGTCACTGCATAGTATTTCTCATTATCAGATCAATAATTCATATTATTTGAATAATATTATTAGATAGAATTATTTACAATGTCTAAGGAAGTTCTGTCTATGAAAGGAGTTTGGTCACCTAATTGTGTGCCAGTAAAGAGAAATCCTTATCGGAAAGTCCCCTCTTTCCTGGGAACGACCTGTTTGTCATAATTATGATTCTGTAATATTATTTGTGAATAATTAATTATTAATTTATATTATAAGGAAATATTTATTTTTATGTGGATATAGACGAAGGAATTAATGCTGAGGTGCTTTATCAGTATTTTGTCGGAATTGAGGTATTAAAAATAATCCGTATGTAGATTTCGAATATTTTCTATTTAGAATTTGGGAAAACTTTCTTCTACAAAGTTGTAGAGAATTAAATTTCCTATGGAATAGACATGAGATTCGAATTTTTTTGATAAAAGAGCTATTTATTATGAATTATTGAAGTTCCAGAAATAAATATTTTTATTAAAAAGATGGGTGGGCCCTACTTTTGGTTGGTGTAGAAAATTTGAATTTTAGTGGGCCCCACTGGTGGTGGCTGAATTTTGGTCCAAAAGGTGCGTAGAAATTTTTTGAAAAAATATTATTTTATTAATTTAGTCTGCTTTGGCGTTCTAAGCATTTTTCTATAAATAGGGTGCTTAGTTAGAATTGAAAATCACACCAGAATCATAAGCTTTCTCTCTCTATATTATCGAGCTTATTTTTGTGAGTATTTAGATACTTTGAGAGTTGCTATCCAGTACAAGTTTTATAAAACCCCAACTTTCATAAATAAAGATTAAATTTTTCTCGATATATATTTTGAATATTATGGTATAGATTTGATATAATATTATAGTTGTGGGTAATATTTATAAATTTTACAAAGTATGCAAGTTGTTATAAAATATTCGATTGGTCGGGAAATATTCATTTTAACAGAAAATATTCGTACGACGACACAATCATTGGTGGACCCCACAACAGAATTATTATCGGAGTTAGAAAACGATAGAAATATTTTTTTATAAAAATAATGGCAAAAATTTTACCGTTAACTGTTGAAATAAACAGTGATAAAGGTACAGGAATGCGCGTGGTTGCATAGTAGTACACGGTATTAATTATTAATGCTTACGTGAGAAGTCACTCAGTTTATTTTAATTATTGCTACAGTAATTGTAGCATAGTATCTCACGTTATTTGATTCAATTATTGTCAGTATTTTATATTATTAAATTAATAATTGAGATGACAAGTTATTCATATTATTATCTGCATAATTAACAATGTCTAGAATGTTCTGTCTAGAAAAGGGGTTTGGTCACCTAATTGCGTGCCAATAGGGAGAAATTTTTATTGGAAAGTCCCCTCTTTCCTGGGAACGATCTGGTTGTTAATATTGCGAGTTATAATAATGATGAATAAATATTGTTAAAAATATTGAGGGAATTTTTATGAAGTATTTGTTGTAAATTTTGCTTATTATTTGGACCCTCCATTTACCCATTTTTCAAAATAATCGATATAAAATTATTTAGTATATATATATATATATATATATATATATATAATATGTGTGAAAGTGACATGTGGGGTGGGGGCCACATGTGGGGTGAAAGATGGAAAATTAGGGAGTGTCACGGGTGGTAAGAGAAAAAAAAGGGATGGTGTTGGTGGGTGTTTATAATATATATAAGGTGGGTATATATATGTGTGTGTGTATATATATATATATATATATATATATATATATATATATATATATATATATATATTATAATAAGTTTTATTTTTTATGAAAAATAGAATATATTATATTTTATTATGCATGGTGTTTGCATAGTGCCTGCATAGTATTTGCATAGTAAATTATAAAAATTTTCAGCCGATTTGCCGTATGCCCGTGAAGAAATATTGTGCGTCCGTGATTCTAAAATTCTAATAGTATCCTTTCCATTCTCCTATAAATAGGATGCTTAGTTAGAATTGAAAATCACACCAGAATCAGAGAATTCTTCTTCTATAATATTGAGCGTATTTCTTTCGAGTTTAAGGAAGCTTTGAGCGTAAAAAATAGTTCAAGTTTTCTTCAAGAATATTCCCGCTATACCAGTTGGAATACTCTTTTTTTTAAGGTAAGAGATATTATTTTTGTTCAATACTCGTATGAAATAATATTTTCTTCCATACTCTGTAGTATGTAAGTAATATTATTTCGTTTCAGATTCTGAATTCTATACTCATTTTGTTAGAGTTTTGGCTTCTATACTCCGTGAAATTAATAGAATATCCTTGAAATTTGCGCTTCATTTAGTATCTTTTCATGGAAATATTATTCTGAGCATTCTTGATAATTTTTAACCTTTTCATGCCGGAGTACTATTCACGGGATACTATTTACGAAGTACTATTTACGAGGTACTATTCTAGATAAAAGTTGATTTCTTTTTGGTTCAAATCATTTTTGGTACAATATTATTCTTGAATTTTACTCCACAAAGCAGTATCATGTTGACAATTTGAACGTTTTTGAATTCTGGATAAATTAAATTATAAATCTTTAATAATTTATCCTTTGCTTTTATTTAATTAAATTCTTATATCATTGTCATCATCCTCATGCTTATATTGTTATGGAAGTCATCTTTTGCCCGTAGTGCATAGATGGACTGTTGATTGGTGTGATTATAATCAGAGATTATTCGGTATAATCATGACCGTAATATTACAAATGATGTGGTAAAAGTCCTCATTGGCCCGTAGTGCATTGATGGACAGTTGTATCATGTTGACAATTTGGACGTTTTTGAATTCTGGATAAATTAAATTATAAATCTTTAATAATTTATCCTTTGCTTTTATTTAATTAAATTCTTATATCATTGTCATCATTCTCATGCTTATATTGTTATGGAAGTCATCTTTGGCCCGTAGTGCATAGATGGACTATTGATTGGTGTGATTATAATCAGGGATTATTCGGTATAATCATGACTGTAATGTTACAAATGATGTGGTAAAAGTCCTCATTGGCCCGTAGTGCATTGATGGACAGTTGTTGGCATGATCATGACCATTGGTGAAAACATGAATATCCTTAGCTCGTAGTGCATGGATAATTCGTGGTCGTGATACTAATGAATATCCTTGGCCTGTGTGCAGGAATAATTTGATGATGTGGTTTATTTATTAAGCTGAGTCTCAGCGATAAAATTACTTTAAACTCTTAAATCATAGAAGATAGTAGATTTCTTGCTATACTTGACTCTTCTAATGGATTGCTTGTTTCGCTGCAGTTAAACTTGATGTTTATTATATTTTATCAGTTTAACACTGTTGAAGGCTAACGATAAATTATTCTGCATTATCTTAGTCATAATATTTCTTACTGGGCTAGTTGAGCTCACCATGTTACTTTCATTGTTCTCTTCAAGAAATGAGAACGTAGCCGGGACTAGTCGGGGAATGGAGTGACGGTCCGAGACAGTTGTTTAGTTGTCCTCACTATTTGGTGTGATAATAAATGTAATGAGGATTGAATTTGAGTTTGAATATTGTCTAAAAGACAATATTCCTGTTAAAACTCTTAGCTATGTTTTGTCGTATTTTACACGACAGTTGTATAATTAAGTTTGTATTTGAATTTTGTACAGTGTATTTGGCGACTTAAGATGGGTTATGTATACCTATTTTGGGGGCGTCACAGTTGGTATCAAAGCTTAGGGATATGATCCCTGACTGAGATGTGAGGCTAGAACTAGGGGGGAGAGACGGGGAAATCCTTGGCTAGTATGACCTACCTAAGTTTTTTTGTTATTTAATTGGTCGGTCAGAATATAGGGATAATATGTGGCATGTCTGTAACAATCCAAAATTTTAATGATAGTTTTTAAATATTTATTGAGTTATATAAATATTTAATGGATATGTTTATTGTTGAATAAATATTTAATTTGATTTGACTTGATTGGTTAATTATTTGTTAAGTAAATAATTAAGGAGTTAAGAAAATTAATTGTTATGAGATAATATTCTAGTTTAATTTAATAATTAAGTTAGAGAGTTTATAATGATTAAATGAATTATTATATTTTAATTTGAATTTGTAATTAAAATGGTGTGTTAGTTGATTAAATAAAGTTATAATTAAAAAAAAATTATAATTATGTTGTATTGATCTATGTGGTAAATTGATCTATGTGGTAAATTTATTTAATAAATTGTTATTAGAATTAATTAAATTAAGTGTGACCATAAACTATATTATAGTGGAGTTATTAAAATAAGTTAGGGGAGGTCAATTCAGTTTTGCCAAACAAGACTTAATGAATGTTAAGTCTTTAATTTAAATTTGTTTTACAAACAAGGTGTAAGATTTAATGGGCTAATTTTTAGTTAGTTAGCCAAACAAGCCTTATGGCTTTGGAGTGTTAAAAAAAACTGATGTCAGTTAATAGATATATTTATATTATAAAATTATTATATATTATATCATATACGTTATATTTGTTAGTACGTTAGTTAGAGTTAGATAGGAAGAACTCAGAAGAAGAAAAGTTGCAGAGAAAGAAAATTGAGAGAGAGTGGGAGAAGGCTAGAGAATTTGAGAGAGATTGGGGAAAAGAAAGCTTTCAAAGAATAGCCATCATCATCTAAAACTAAGGTATCATCTTACCCTTTTATTTTTAAAAGTTATAGTTTTATTCTCTTCCAAAATACTCTGTAAAACCTTTCTAGATGTTGAATTATTTTTTATATATAGTTTTATATGATAAATTGGTGGTTAAAAGGTTGTTTATATAAGTTTATAGATGAATTAATTCATGTTATGTAGTTATTTATGAATAAAACCATATTACAGTAAATTGGTATGAATATATATGATTATGGCTTAGTTTAAAGTAAATTTGAGGTTTGAATAGTTGTTTAATATATATATTTACTATCGAATTTGAAAGAGGATGAATAAACATAAGCATAATATATTGAATTAACTATTTTGGTTGAAAAACAAAATCACAGTGATGATTTTTCATTGAAACTTTTAAAAAGAGAAGTTTTAGCAAAAATAGTAAAAATTAATGGTTGTAATTTGGATGTTTATGTTGTTTAGATGGCTAGAAACGCGTTAGAAAATATTAGATTATGTTTCTGTAAACCTATTACTCCTTGGGTAGGTTGGTATGGTTGTTAGAAAGGAATTTGGAGGCCTAATTTGGTTTTCCGTAGTGTTCTAGAGCTGAAATCGCAAAATTACAGTAGGGACCCCCGCCCCAGCAGGCCCCCTATTGCAAAAACCCCCGGCCCTGTGGGTGGGTAGTCTGTCTAGCCAAATTTTGGAAAAAAAATTGACCGGACTTGTTTTACTAAAATGAGCATAACTTTTTCATACGAACTCCGATTGTGGCGATTCAAGATGATCCAGAACGAGGGCGAATAGACCTACAACCTTTATTTTTTACGTTTTTCAATTTGGGGTGGGAAATAGGGGTCAAAATTGTCATCTTTAGGACTATTGTGTTTTCAGAGGCAATCGAAGGGCGTCGGGCATGCACGTATGCAAGTGTAGTGCTCTTGACGATAAAAGATATTGTTCTAAGTTATAAAATATGAATGTTAGTAAATATAATGAGGTTTAACATTAATAAATGATGTATTAGATAAGTTGTATAAGCATATTAAGCATACGTAAGAGAGACAAATCAGATATGTGACGAATGAACGTCGAAATGCCGTGACAAGTGTTAATGAACGTAAAAAGTGTTTTAAATCAAATGAAATGAATATTATAAGATAGTGAATGGTGTTAATATAAAACCAATAAGTAGTCCTTGCAAGACTTAAACACTTGAATGAACTTCGAGTATGAAATATAGTGAGATGTAAGTCGAAAGTTAACACAATTAAATTGAACATTGTGTATTGATTAATAAGAAGGGTTATGAGATGTAGAATAAAGTTTACTTTATAACTACTATGCGTTGCATGTGACTAATAGTTGATGTGTATGATTATATAATTGTGTAGGGCATGTGAAGTGCAGATAACTGTAAGCTGTTAAACTGTTATTGGTAAACAACGATCAAGGCAAGTCTTTTCGTTCATATTTGCTATGTGAACTTGATGATTAACTATTTTAAATCTTTATGAAAAAGAGCATGATGTGTTATATATATGTTGAAAGTATAAAACATTAAAGTCAATGTATGACTACGTTGATTGAGTATTGAATGTTGATTGAGTAATGAACTCAATCTTTATACTTGTTATGTGAACTGCAGCATGTATGTTATGTTTGTCCAATGATTATGAGATAAATGTTGAGCATGTTATTATGTACTACGTGATGCATGAAAACTATTAGATTTTACTGGGCTGTCGAGCTCAACCTTGCAAATAACCATTTTTGCAGGTCAAGATTTCAAGGTAAGGATATGTGCTAAGTGAATTATAGAGATTCATATTCGCAAAGATTACTTATGTTTTATGAGAAATGTATTTAATATTTTGAATGTAACATATTGTTGAATTGTAAGTTGAGCTATCCGGTGTATTTGGATATCTATTTATGATTTAAGACTTTGTATAGTCATTTTGTTATAACGATTCATGATATAAATTTGAATCGAAGAGATGTAATGTAAAGGTTGCGATTTAGGGCAATACAGAAGGAGATGTATAAAAGTTTATATATTCCGCATTTTTAGTGATTTTAATATCGAATAATGATGTAAAGATAGATTAAAGTTGTATTGTTAACGATCGAGAAGGAGAATATTATTGTATAAATTTTGGGGTCGTTACAATGTCAATTAACCCTTGTTTTGTGGCAGTGTTTGAAAATGACATCCGAGAATGTTGAGAATAGCAATGGAGCACAGGAGACCGTTGAGTCACCACAGATCAATAACCAGGATAATATGCATCAGGAAGGCAATACTCCTTAGGAAAACAACAACACCGACCAAATGATGAACGATGGGATGTTTAGTAGTTTTTTAGAATTTATATAAAACCAAACGACAGAGACTCCTGTTCAAAATGCAGGTGGAAACACTGGCAACTCACGGCTGGTCACCGCTAAGCAGTTCAAGGAGCTGTGACCGCTGGAGTTTATGGCAAAACTAGAACCACTTAAGGCGGAGACGTGGATAAAACATATCACCAAGATATTTGATGTCTTGGAATGCTCAGGGGAGAAAAAAGTTCCCTTCGCCACCTTTATGTTGCGTGAAGAAGCAGATTACTGATGGGAATCTGTAACACGTACTCAACCTGCCGCACTAAAGATGTCTTGGGAGAAGTTCCAAGAACTGTTCAACGACATGTACTTTCCCGAAAGTATTTGTCACATGAAAGAGGTGGAGTTTATCAAGCTGGAGCAAAACAATATGACCGTGTCGCAGTACGAAGCTAAGTTTGCCGAATTATCCCGGTTTGCGTCTCACTTGGTCGATAATGAGGAGCGAATGATGCGAATGTTTCTAAGAGGTTTGAAACCCGAAATACGTCAATAACTCATTTCTCATAAACTTTGTTTATATTCAGATGTTGTGAATATGGCTCAATTATTAGAACGCGATTATGAGTCCGCTCAGCCAAAAGGTAACGACCAACAACATGATAATAATCATATCGGTGGCAATGCCCATCGGAACAATGATAACCATCGTGGAGGAAATTATCATGCCAAGAATGGTAACCACTTCGGTGGTAATCATGGCCAAGATAATAGAAGTGGAAAATTCAAGAAGAGAAGGTTCAATAATGATGGAAAGACAACAACAACAACACCTGTTTCCAAGAAAGGAGAACGACCACCGGTCGTATGTTTCAAATGCGGACAGGAGGGACACATCCGTCAAACTGTACGTAACAACCCAAAGCGTGTTTCAATTACAGAAGAGAAGGTCACCTAGCTCGATTTTGTCGTGTAGTGAAGTCAAGTCCAGCTGGGATGGTGACGCCAAAGGATGTCCCAGACAAGTCAAAGCCGATAGTTTAAGTGAGAGCGTTTGTCGAGGAACCCGAACGAAGTTATCACGGGTAAGTTAATCATAACCTCTTGCGAAGTCTATACCCTATTCGATATCGGTTCTACCCACTCTTTTATTTCTCATACTTGCACTCAACGTTTAAATTTAACTCCGGAGAAATTAGACTTTGACTTTTCTGTTGAAACTCCGTTAGGAGAAACCTTCATTATATTCACTGCTCATAAATCTTGTTTGATTCAAATCGATACCCTCACGTTACCTGTTAATCTTATCTCTTTGAAAATACTTGTCTTTGATGTGATTTTAGGAATCGACTGGTTAACTACCATCATGCTAAAGTTGATTATTTTTGTAAGGATGTTAGTTTTCATATTCCTAACCAACCTGTTATGCGAATTCAAGTAACCAAACCACTAAAGTCAATCACTATCATATTAAGCCATAAGTAAAGACCCCGAGCCTTTTACTGGTAACTTCCAAGTCTTGGAATGTACCAAAGCCAGACTATCCGTAGGGGACGCCATGAAATAGTAAGGGGTTGATTTGATTAATATAGTTACTTATGGGTAAAATGAGCAAATATTTTAAATAAGCAAGTGGTCATAAAAAACTCATTGTTGTCGGGGAATATTCGTTTGGTCGTGGAATATTCTTGCTGTCGGGAAATATTCGTATGATGGCACAACCATTTGTGGGCCCTATAACGAAAAACTGTCGGATGAAAAAAATGACATGTGACACCCCCAAAACAAGTATACATCACTTATCTTGAATCGCCAAATACATGGTACAAAATTCAAATACAACTTAGTAATACAACTGTCGTGTAAAATACGACAAAAGATAAACTGAGAGTTTTAATACAAATACTGTCTTCTAGACAGTATTCAACTCAAATGGAGTCCTCAATATATTTATTATCACACTATTTCATAGAATAGTGTGGACTACTAATGCTATCATCTGGACCGTCACTCCGTTCCCCGACTAGTTCCGGCTACGTTCTCATTTCCTGAAGAGGATAATGAAAGCAAAATGGTGAGCTCAACCAGCCCAGTAAGAAATATTATGACTGGGATAATGTAGAATAATTTATCATTAGCCTTCAATAGTGTTAAACTGATAAAATATAACAAACATCAAGTTTAACTGCAGCGGAACAAGCAATCCATTAGAAGAGTCAAGTAGAGCATAAAATCTACTATCTTCTATAATTTAAAAGATTTTTCATCACTTTTATCGCTGAGACTCAGCTTAATAAATAATCCACATCATTGAATCACCCCTGCATTACGGCCAATGATATTCTTTAGTATCACGACCACAAATTATCTATGCACTGCGGGTCAAGGATATTCGTGTATTCATCAATGGTCATGATCATGCCAACAACTGTCCATCAACGCACTACGGGCCAATGAGGACTTTTACAACATCATTTGTAACATTACGGTCATGATTATACCGAATAATCCCTGGTCATAATCATACCAAGTCCATCTATGCACTACAGGCCACAGATGACTTTTAACATAATATAAACATGAGTATGATGACAATGATATAAGAATTCAATAAAACAAGTTCAAGGATAAATTTTTAAAGATTTATAATTTAATTTATCCATAAATCAATAACGTCTAAATTGTCAACATGATACTGCTTTGTGGAGTAAAATTCAAGAACAATGTTGTACAAAAAAATTATTTGGACTAAAAACGAATTAAATTTTATCATGAATAGTACTCCGGGTGAATAGTACTCGAGTGAATAGTACCCCGTGAATAGTACTTCAGAAATAGTAACCCTGTGAATAGTACTCCGGCATGAAAAAGTTAAAACTTATCAAGAATGCTCAGAATAATATTTTCATGAAAAGATACTAGATGAAGCGCAAATATCAAGGATATTCAACTAATTTCATGGAGTTTAGAAGTCAAAACTTTAACAAAATGAGTATAGAATTTAAAATCTGAAACGAAATAATATTACTTACATACTACAGAGTATGGAAGAAAATATTATTTCAAGTGAATATTGAACAAAAATAACATCCCTTACCTTGAAAAGAAGAGTATTCCAACTGGTATAGCGGGGATATTCTTGAAGAAAACTTTCACTATTTTCTACGCTCAAAGCTTTCTAAAACACTAAAGAAATACGCTCAATATTATAGAAGAAGAATTCTCTGATTCTGGTGTGATTTTCAATTCTAACTTAAGCGCCTATTTATAAGAAAATGCTAGAACGCCATAGGAGACTAAATTAATAAAATATTAATTTTTTTCAAAATTTTCACGCATACATTTTTGACCCAAAATTTAGCCACCACCAGTGGGGCCCACCAAAATCAGATTTCCACACCAACCAAAAGTGGGGCCCACCATGTTTTTAAATAAAAAATATTTAATTTTTAAAACTTCAATAATTCATAATAAATAGCCTTTTTATCAGAAAAATACGAATTTTATGTCCATTCCATACGAAATTGAATTCTCTACAACTTTGCAGAAGAAAGTTTTACCAAATTCCAAACAAAAAATATCCAAAATTCTCAAACGGATGATTTTTAACACCCCTAAATTCTCATAACAAATCACACGCTAATTTTTAATGGTTCTAAATTTGTGGACATATACTCAACTTATATATGTATAACATATCCAAAAATCACAACGATCCAACGGTCGAATCAAAATTATAATTCACGCAATAGAGCTTTAAGAACACTGATTTGATTTTTAATACCTCCATTCCGACAAAACACCTCAACATTAATTCCTTCATTTATATCCACATAAAAAATTTATATTTTCTTATCATATAAATTAATAATTAATTATTCACAAATAATATTACAGAATCACAATTATGACAACTAAGACCGTTCCCAAGAAAGAGGAGGCTTTTCAATAAGGATTTTTTCTTACTGGCGCGCAATTAGGAAACCAAACCTCTCCTTGACAGAACTTTCTAGACATTGCCAATAATGCTATCTAATAATATTATTCAAATAATATGAATTATTGATCTGATAATGGGAAATACTGTGCAGTGACAATTATTGAAACAACAATAATATAAAACATCAACGTAGTAATTATTGAATCAGTAAAATAAAATATTAAACAGTAATTACTGTAATAATTATTGGATAGTGCCTTCTTACGTAAGAATCAATAATTCAAAAATACTGTGCAATACCATGTGCTACTGTGCAACAACGCATATTACTGTATTTTAACCACCAGGTATTCCAACAGTGTTAACAGTAACAACTACGCCGTTATTTATAAAACTCAAACTTGTCATTTTCTTCATCCGATAGTTATTCTGTTATGGGGCCCACAAATGGCTGCGCCGTCGTACGAATATTCCCCGACAACAAGAATATTTCATGACCAAACGAATATTCCCCAACAGAAATGAGTATTTTATAACCACTTGCGTATTTTGAAAATTTTATATATATCCCACAACTATAACATTATATCAAATTTACTCCATAATATTCAATAATTATATTTATAGAAAATTCATCTTTATTCATTAAAGTTGGGGTCTTACAACCTCCCCTTCTTATGAAATTTTGCCCTCGAAATTAGGGTACGTACCTGGTATGTCGAAGAGGTAAGGATACCTTGATTTTATTTCAAATTCTAACTCCCAGGTCATTTTCTCAACATCGTGGTTTCTCCACAAAACTTTAACTTGATGTATAACCTTGGAGCGTAGAATATGTTACTTCTTATCCAAGATTTTAATAGGAACCTCTTCATACGTTAAATCTTCCGCTATTTCGTCCGGTTCTAACTCAATAATGTGGTTCGGGTCTTCCACATATTTACGCAACATGGATATGTGAAAAATGTTATGAACACAAGACATACTTGGCGGTAAAGCGAGTCTATAGGCCATAGTTCCTACTCGATCGAGGATTGAAAATGAGCCAATGAATTGAGAATTGAGCTTTCCTCTCTTTCCAAATCTCGTAACTCTTTTCAATGGAGCAACACGTAACAACACATGATCTCCAATATCGAATTCCACGTCCTTTCGATGAAGATCATCATAACTCTTTTGTCGATCTTGTGAGGTTTTTATACGTTGTCGGAACTTTTGAATCTTTTCCGTAGTCATACGTACCAACTCTGGTCCCAACAACGTTGCTTCACCCACCTCATCCCAGAATACTGGAGAACGACACTTTCTTCCATACAACGCCTCAAATGGAGCCATGCCAATACTTGTTTGATAACTGTTGTTGTAGGAAAACTCCACCAATGGTAAGAAATTGTCCTAACTTCCCTTGAAGTCAAGGACATAGAGTCTTAATAGATCTTCAAGAGTTTGAATAGTCCTCTCCGACTGCCCATCCGTCTGAGGATGATATACCGAGCTAAATCGTAAATCCGTGGCCATAGCTTTCTGCAAACTAACCCAACATCGTGAAGTGAATCTTGGATCTCGATCAGAAACTATGGATACTGGCATACCATGCAGTCTTACAATCTCATTTATGTACATACGAGTAAGACGTTCAAGTGTATAAGTTTCTCGTATAGGTAAGAAGTGAGCAGACTTGGTCAATCTATCAACAATGACCCAAATTACATCTATGCCTTGAGAAACCTTGGGAAGACCAGTAACAAAATCCATGGTAATGTGCTCCCACTTCCATTCTAGAATTTCAAGTGGTTGCAATGGACCTTTTGGTACTTGATGTTCTGCCTTGACTCGTTGACAAGTTAAACACCTTGAGATAAACTCCGCTATCTCTCTCTTCATGTTGCTCCACCAAAATGTATGTCGAAGATCATGATACATTTTGGTACTCCCAGGATGGATTGCAAACGGTGTGTTGTGCGCCTCCATCATGATTTTATACTTTAAATCAGGGTCGTTAGGAACACAAAGTCTGGAGTTGACTCAAAGTATTCCTTCTTCATCGATTCTTGCTTCCGGCATAGCACCTTCTTGCACTTTCTTCCTCATACGCATCAACTCCAGGTTTGTAGTTTGAGCAGCTTTAACTTTATCGATTAAAGTCGGTTCTACTCGTATATTCCCCATCATCACATGGGTCCCTGGAGTTTTTAACTCTATCTCCATCCTTTGCAAGTCATACAAAATGGGGCTTTGCGTTGACAATATCGCACTTGTACCCGCATATGATCTTCTACTCAATGTGTCAGCTACCACGTATGCTTTTCCAGGATAGTATTGGATGGTATGATCATAATCTTTCAACAGTTCAAGCCAACATCATTGTCATATGTTGAGTTCCTTTTGAGTGAAGAAATATTTGAAGCTTTTATGATCCGTAAAGATCTCCACTTTCTCCCCATACAAGTAATGCCTCCAAATTTTAAGTGCGAAGACAACAGCTGCCAACTCTAGATCATGAGTAGGATAATTCCTCTCATATTCTTTGAGTTGCTGAGAGGCATAGGCTATGACTTTCCCATGTTGCATGAGAACACATCCTAACTCTTTGCCCGAAGCATCACTGTAGATGACAAATCCCTCCGAGCCAGATGGTATTGTCAGAACAGGTGCTGAAATGAGTCTCCTCTTGAGTTCTTGAAAACGCTTCTCATATTACATGCTCCAACCGAATTTTGTATCTTTTCGAGTCAGCTGAGTTAATGGATTAGCGATTCAAGAAAACCCTTCTACGAATCTCCGATAATAACCATCTAAGCTAAGAAAGCTATGTACTTCGATCACTGATTTAGGTTGCTCCCATCTTTGAATAGCTTCAATCTTTGTCGGGTCAACAGACATTTCATGACTTGATACTACGTGCCCAAGGAATGTTACTTCCTCAAGCCAGAACTCACATTTCTTCAACTTGGCATAAAACTTATTTTCACGAAGCTTTTGTAGTATCAGCCTCAAGTGTTGCTCATGATCTTCACAGGTTTTGGAATATATGAGGATGTCATCAATAAAGACGACCACAAAGTGATCCAAATATTCCTTGAATACTCTGTTCATCATATCCATAAAGGTAGCAAGAGCATTAGTCAATCCAAAAGACATGACTAGGAATTCATAACGCCCGTACCGAGTTCTAAAAGCCGTCTTTAGAATGTCATCGGTTCTAATCTTTAACTGATGATATTCGGAATGAAGATCGATCTTTAAAAAGAATTTGACGCCTTACAACTGGTCAAACAGGTCATCAATACGTGGCAATGGGTACCTATTCTTGATGGTGACATGATTCAACTCCCGATAATCAATACAAAGTCGCATATGGGGCTTCAACTCCTAAAATTCAATAGGAGCCATTCGATATGGGGCTTTGGAAATGGGTTTTGTACCATGTTCAAGGTCGATACAAAATTTAATTTCTCGCTCTGGGGGTAGGCCAGGAAGTTCTTCAGGGAATACGTCAGGAAATTTATTAACAATAGAAATATTATTCAAAACTGACGTATTTTTGTTTAAATCCGTGACATGAGCTAAGAAAGCTTGACATCCGTTTTTTAATAAACGAATAACTTTATGGCTTGAGATGACAGTGATTGATTTTAATGGTTTGGTTGCTTGAATTCGCATAATAGGTTGGTTAGGAATATGAAAGCTAACAACCTTATGAAAATAATCAATTTTTGCATGATGAGTAGTTAACCAATCAATCCCTAGAATTACGTCAAATGCAACTATTTTCAATGAAATAAGATCGACAGGTAATGTGAGGGTACCGATTTGAACCAAACAAGACTTATAAACAGTGGATGTAATGAAGGTTTCTCCCAACGGAGTTTCAACAGATAAGTTAAAGTCTAATTTCTCCGGAGTCAAATTTAAACGTTGAGCGCAAGTAGGAGAAATAAAAGAATGGGTAGAACCAGTATCAAATAAGGTATAGACTTTGCTAGAGTTTATGATAAGCTTACCCATGATGACCTCGTTCGGGTTCCTTGCTCTTTGGGAGGTTATGACAAACGCTCTCCCTTGAACTACTGGTTTTGACTTTTCTGGAACAGCCTTTGGTGCCTCTATCCCAGCTGGGCTTGGCTTCCCTAAATGATAAAATCGAGCTAGGTGACCTTCTCTTCCATAATTGTAACACGTTTTGGACTGCTGCGCATAGTTTGGACTGATATGTCCCTCCCCTCCGCATTTGAAGCATATGATAGGTGGTCGTTCTCCTTCCTTAACAACGGGTGCTGATGCTGACGTCTTTCCATCATTGTTGAATCTCCTCTTCTTGAAATATCCATTCTTATTGTCTTGGCCATGATTACCACCGAAGTGGTTACCATTTCTGGCATGTTGATTCCTTCCACGTTTGTTGTCATCGCTTCGATGACTGCTACCACTGGTATTATCATTTTGTCGACTGCTCTCCCTTGGTTGAGTTGACTCATTATCACGCTCCAATAACTGAGCCCTATTAACAACATCTGAATACAAGCAAAGTTTGTGAGAGATAAGGTATTGACGTATCTCGGGTTTCAAACCTCTTAGAAACATTCACGTCATTCTCTCCTCATTATCGACTAAGTGGGACACAAACCGGGATAACTCGGCAAACTTGGTTTCACACTGTGACACGGTCATGTTGTTTTGCTCCAGTTTAATGAACTCTACCTCTTTTATGTGATGAATACTTTCGGGAAAGTACTTGTTGTTGAACAGTTCTTGGAACTTCTCCCAAGACATCTTCAGTGCGACAGGTTAAGTACGCTTTACAAATTTCCACCAGTAATCTGCTTCTGCCCGCAACATGAAGGTGGAAAAGGGAACCTTTTGCTCCTTAGAGCATCCCAAGACATCAAATATCTTGTTGATCTGCTTTATCCATGTCTCCGCCTTAAGTGGTTTTGGCTCTCCAAAAAACTCCGGTGGTCCCAGCTCCTTGAACTGTTTAGCAGTGACCGTCTGAGAGTTGTCAATGTTTTTACTTGCATTTCGGACTCGAGTCTCTCTTGCCTGATGTTGCATGAATTACAGAAAGCCTCTGAACATTCCATCGTTCATCATTTGGTTAGTGTTGTTGTTTGCATAAGGATTATTACCTTCCTGATACACATTATCCTGATTGTTGATCTGTGGAGACTCAACGGTCTCCTGTGCTCCATTGCTATTCTCAACATTCTCATATGTCATTTTCAAATACTGTCACAAAATAAGGGTTAATTGACATGTCACATATTATCCATATACTCTGACCGACCAATTAAATACCAAATAAACTTAGGTAGGTCATACTAGCGAAGGAATTTTCCGTCTCTCCCCTCCTAGTTCTTGTCTCACATCTCAGCCAGGGATCATATCCTTAAGCTTTGATACCAACTGTGATGCCCTCAAAATAGGTATACATCACCCATCTTGAGTCGCCAAATACATGGTACAAAATTCAAATACAACTTAGTAATACAACTATCGTGTAAAATACGACAAAACATAAACTGAGAGTTTTAATACAAATATTGTCTGCTAGACAGTATTCAACTCAAATGGAGTCTTCAATACATTTATTATCACACTATTTCATAGAATAGTGAGGACTACTACTGCTATCATCTGGACCGTCACTCCGTTTCCCGACTAGTTTCAGCTACGTTCTCATTTCCTGAAGAGGACAATGAAAGCAAAAAGGTGAGCTCAACTAGCCTAGTAAGAAATATTATGACTAGGATAATGCAGAATAATTTATCGCTAGCCTTCAACAGTGTTAAACTGATAAAATACAACAAACATCAAGTTTAACTGTGTTGCCTCTTTTTTAGTTCTAACAAAAGAGCTCTAACTCATGCAAGCATACATGTGTCAACAAGTAATACATAGTAAGTAAAGTATCGATCCCACAAAGAAAGTTGTCTAATTTAAATCACTATGCATCAATTAAATCACTATATTTATATGCTCAAACTAATGAATATAATTGGTGAATTAAACTAACGACTAAAACAAAAATAAAAATGTAATAAATCAAATCTGAAAGCAATGGGATCCTAACTTCATTTAATACTTCATCTAATCACCACTATCATGCAAGAATTGTTCACATATCATAGGAAAGTAGCCAAGAGCACTAATAGAGTCATAGCCATTTTTCAATGTACTATGACCTATTTACACAGCATCACAAGCGATAGAATCCATGTAATCATCAATATAACCAAAATCACTATATGTCTATGTGAAATTGCAACCATATTGAATTTAAGCACAAGCCCTTATTCTAACTCATACGGTGAAACAATATATGTCAATCTAGTTCACGAAATACACAAGCCATACAAAATAGACCCATATACGTATACTATCATGATTACAATCCATACTTGCATGTTCATTGTCAATTCCATACAAGTACTAAAAATGAATGGTGATCAAGCATTCATACATGCAAAACAACCATCATAGAAATCCCATATGATATGTAAAACAGTCCAGCATTCAAGCATGCAACTAAACTACGTATTAAAATCCGTTAGAATCCCATAATGGAGTTTAGTTCATGACTGAACCAAAAGCCATTATGGGATCAAAGCTAACCATGGCCAATAAACGAGCAATTGAAAGATGAAGGATAGAAACGATCAAACCCAATTGCTGATTATAATCAACTAGTAACGTTCAGATCCTCATATAAATCCAGCAAAATACTAATAATTATCCATAATGATAGAAAATCCCAAGAAGAATTAGAAAAGTTAGAGTTTTGGCTTCGTTCTACATTGGAATCTCTCTCAGAATGTAAACCCTAGTTACTAATATGGAAAATACGTAAACTAATGAATGATACGTCTGACACCAGTCAGAATCGTTTTTAATTAATTCCAACCCTTAAAATTAGAAATTAAAATAAATAGCTCAGCAGCAGCAGTCATCGCTCGCGGGCGCGCGCTGTCCCTTAGTAATTCTCGCGCGGGCGTGCGACTTGCAGTGTGCCATGTCTGGTCCAGCCGGTTGGTCGTGTGTTGGCCTGTATAGCCGCGCGGCTTCTGTAACTTTGAGTTCTGGTTCTATTGCTGCAACTGATCTGTTCTACTGCTCATTCCTTTGTCTATCCATGCTTAGTCTCCTGCTCCACTTGATCCTCACACCATGCGTCCATAGCCTCATGCCATCTAATACCACCAAATTATGCCATATCTGCTCTTTTACATCAAAGGGATTTCTAAGTACATGCAATGCAAAATAAACAAAATGCAACTAAAAATACACTACAATGTACTTAAGATAAGCGTAGTTCGCGTGAATTGATATCCAATAAGTAGGTATAAAACTCACTTATCAAATACCCCTAAACTTGATCTATTGCTTGCCCTCAAGCAATGGATACACATAAAACACTGAAAATGCAACTACATGTTATTCCACTAAATCATGATGCAAACGAGTCTCACATTGTGCCAGCCATAACAGAATTTTAGTCCAAAATGCCTCAGCAAATTATCCAGATTCAAGAATACAAATTCAAACTGAACTATAGGCATAATATCATACACTCAGATAATTCACATATGCTATAGAGATGATGTGTGTGTGTGTGTGTTATGTTCACCAAAACTTGCTTTAAGCAAAGAATACACATGCTAAACTGCTCACAACAGAAAATTACAGTCTAAATCAAGACTCATGTATACTTATGCAACAAAGATTGTTCCAACATATCAAAGCAAACTAAGGTTCAACAATGGGCTTAATTACTTTATTGCTACTCACGAGGGCGATTTTCGCTCTTTCCCACTGTGTTTATTGCTATTTTTCTTTTGTCATTTTTTTTCACACGACTATGCAATGCCTTATTCCATTAGGCAAACACTGCTACCCCTTAGCGAGCTTTCAACCAACGACTCCCAGACCATGAAAGACCTTAGGGCGCTAGGTGTTAAGACACCCCTACGGGTGTACTTACTCAAGTAACTAGGGCCACGAAATAAGACTAGCCACGTTATTGCTATTTTTTTATACATAGCATACTCATGTTTTCCCAAAGTTTGAAAATCAATGTTTAAACAGTCTAAGTTCACTTTCCACATATTTCCCTTTTTTAAAAATACATTTTCTATCGAGCAATGCAACACATAATTCTTATACCTACAAGTCATTGTGAACACGTCCATGCAGACCAAAAGCATCTAAATAGTAACATGAATTTCACCGTGTAAAACATAATAACTAGGTTCATGTTATCCAAAGTACTCAACAATCCTTCAAAATTCACTATCATCATCAACTTAGACAAAATTTCCATAAAGCTAGACTTTGCGAGACATATGCAAACTAAAAATATCCTAACACAAGTAATAATAACTAAAACTTAAAAATTTTATACAAATTTTATCTAACACATAAACATACAAAATTTAACTAAACATGCACTTTAAAGCAAACATGCATATACTGTATGCAACTATACTACTACCCCAATACCCCCAAACTTATAATATTCAATGTCCTAGTGAATGAAGGTAAAGGGTTAACGAAAACTCCCCTAATGATCAGCCACACCACCCTCTTCGGGTGGTGAATCTGGTGGTGGATATGGCACAGCTATCCCAAACTGAGGCCACTCTAGCATTGTCCCCTGCTGTGCAAAAGCCTCTGCCAATGACCTCGTCAACCCCGTTGAAAATGCTGAAAAATTTTCGTACATGGCGTCGACTTTTCGCTCCAACCTTCGGAGCTGTCGATCCCCAGTAGCAAAGGGAACTTGGGTTGACGGGCCTGCCTCATCTATCTGAGAGGGCTGTTGTGGTAGCTCTGGAAATGTGGGCTGAATGATAAAACCTAATCCTCTCGGATGCGGTTGACCATCCGTCCAATCCTTGAACTTAGCAATAGTTACATGAGTAATGTCGTGGCTCGGGTTCTGCAGCTGCTCGTTATTCCATGGTACTCCTTGTTGAGTACAAAGCATTGCCTCCACAGACGCGTGTGGAATACTCCCAGTGGTGCTCCCCCGTAAATAGCGCATCATGTTTTGATGAATTAGATGGCCGACGTCAATGTACTTACCTTTGATGATGCCCCACAAAATGATAGCCCGCTCAGTGGTTATTTCATGTTAGTGAGCAGACGGAACTAATTTGGCACAAATAAACAGATTCCACGCTTTGGCATATCAATTCAAGGCGGACGCTGGAAAAGATTTTGGCTCAGTCGTCCCTGCCTTGTAATTCCATTTGGTGCACGGAATGCACAATTCAACAATCACGATTTTCAGATTCGTTTCTAAATGCGCACCTGTTACCCAATTATCAGACCTGGTCGGTGGTGCGTCAATTATTTTGAAGACTGCTCTGATCGCTGGAGGTCGAAAATCCACTTGTACTCCTCGAACCAATGTTATCCCTCCTTTTGTGTCCTTAGCATTCGCATAGAGCTCTCGAACAACCCCCATGGGAATAGGCATAGGAGTTGCAGCCAAGCCAACCCAGCCTCTTTTGTGTATCATATTCAATAGTCGGTCGTCTTGCTTCTCAGGTTTAAACCCCCGTTCCTTCATAAACAATTTGGCCATGATTCGATAATATTCTAGCTGGGCTTCCAAACTGATAAATTTCTTGTGGTCCACGACATCCTCTTCTTGGTTATTGGAGAAAGATGCTGATAACGAAGAGATGGAGATGCAGCGTGCTCTTTTTGGACTCATTTGCAGATGATAGAGAGAATATAGATGATTTTCTTGATAAACCTAAGCAGAAACCCTAAAGTTGTCTCGCCCTTATGAGACGTGGGTGTACTCGTGGGTGGAAATACTAAAATGGCAATCGTGTAATGGAGAGGAGAGTTAGGGCTCAAATTGTCACTGCTGAGAGGTGAGGTCTCTGTGTTATGTCAAGTGAGAGTCCAAATACGCCACAACATCTGATTTTTAAACTAAAAAAAATTTTCCACATCTGATGTCGCGCGCGGCCGCGCGAGTGTTCAATGGGTTACGTGCGCGGGCGCGCGAGCAACGTGTTCAGCACAGAAATTTAGAGTGCGCGAGCACACGAGTTGTATAGTATATGCATGCGCGGCCGCGCGGGATTGAATGTTGCACTGCTGGTTTTCATGCTGTAAAGCAGTACTGCATTTTGTTTATTCACCTACATACACCAATAGACACTATCAAAGTATGATTTACTAAATAAACATGAGTGTCTATTGTATCACCCTCATTTCAATGCACTGCACAAACATGCTCCTATTCAATTTCAGCTACTCACTCAATTATGAAAACATATAAACTATCCAAGATGAAATAAAAATGAACAAACTAAAGTAACCTAACTAAATAACTACAAAGAAGATAGAGCTAGAAATAATGGGGTGTCTCTCATCAAGCGCTAAGTTATAGTCAATTAGCTTGACTGTCTCTGAATCTCACGTCGAAGTAAGAATTGAGGTGACCTACAGTCTGTCCACCTCACCACCAAAGAAATGCTTCAATCGCTATCCATTCACCTTAAAAGGCTTGTCCGGAAATTTATCATATACTTCAATTGCATCATGCGAAAAGACAGTCTTCACTGTAAATGGCCCTGACCATCTCGATTTCAGCTTCCCGGGAAAAAGTTTAAGTCCGGAGTTATACAGCAAAACCCTTTGTCCCGGTTTAAATGTCTGCTCTATGATCTTTCGGTCATGCCATTTCTTAACCTTCTCCTTGTACAACTTTGAATTCTCATATGCCTGTAATCTGAATTCATCCAACTCATTGAGTTGGCGTAGGCACTTCTCCCCTGCAGCTTTTAAATCAAAATTTAGCTTCTGAATTGCCCAATATGCCTTATGCTCTAGCTCCATAGGAAGGTGACAGGCTTTTCCGTACACGAGCTGAAAGGTTGACATACCCAACGGAGTCTTGTATACAGTCCTGTAGGCCCATACTGCGTCATACAACTTTAACGACCAGTCCTTCCTCGTGAAATTCACAACTTTTTCAAGGATTCTCTTAACTTCTCAATTAGACACTTCAGCTTGGCCATTCGTTTATGGGTGGAAAGCTGTAGCAATGTGATGGTTCACCCCATACTTAGCCAACAAAGCTGTAAATTTCCTGTTGTAGAAATGACTGCCTTCGTCACTGATGATAGCCCTTGGAGTCCCAAACCTCGTGAAGATACTTCTGTGTAAAAATTTGAGGACGACATTGGCATCATTTGTCAGAAGAGCTGCCACTTCTACCCATTTCGAGATATAATCCACTGCGAGAAAGATGTAGAGATTTTCGCAGGAAGAAACGAAAGGCCTCATGAAATCAATCCCCCACACATCAAAATTTTTTACTTCAAGTATCGTATTCAATGGAATTTCATTTCTTTTGGAGATGTTCCCCACTCGCTGACATTTATCACACCGCTGGACAAAACTATATGCATCCTTAAAAATTGTCGGCCAGTAGAATCCTGCTTGTACTCTAGCCGCTGTTCATTCACCACCATAATGACCTCCATATACAGTAGAATGACAATCCTGCAGAATCCCCGCGGTCTCGCTATATGGAATACACCTTCTTATCACTTGATCAGAACACTGTTTAAATAAATAAGGCTCATCCCATATATACCATTTGACATCATGCAGAAATTTCTTCTTTTGATAACCCACCATGTTAGAAGGTACCATCTTACTCACCAAATAATTCGCGTAGTCTACGAACCACGGCACTTCCCCTTTCACCGCAAATAACTACTCATCTGGAAAGGATTCATTGATCATGACTTTATCATTTGTTTCCCTTTCTGGATTCTCTAGTCGAGATAAGTGGTCCGCCACTTGGTTTTCAGTGCCTTTTCTGTCCTTGATTTCCAAATCAAATTCCTGCAGTAATAAAATCCATCTGATCAAATGAGGCTTTACATCCTTCTTTGCCACTAAATGTCGAATTGTCGCGTGATCTGTGTACAAAATCACCTTTGTGCCAATCAGATATGTTCAAAATTTATCAAAGGCATACACCACTGCCAATAACTCTTTCTCTGTGGTGGTGTAGTTCAACTGTGCATCTGTAAGGGTCTTACTGGCATAATAAATTACATGAAAAATCTTCTCTTTCCTCTGCCCAAAAACAGCCCCTACGGCGTAATCACTGGCATCACACATCAGCTCAAATGGCAAATCCCAATCTCGTGCGGTAATCACAGGTGCTGAAGTTAGTTTCACTTTTAAATGTTCAAATGCCAACATGCAAGCCTCATCAAAGTTAAACTATACATCCTTCTCCAATAAACTGCATAGTGGTTTAGTTATCTTGGAGAAGTCCTTGATGAATCTGCGGTAGAAACCTGCATGTCCCAAAAAACTGCGAACACCTTTTACTGAAGTAGGTGGTGGAAAAATTTCAATAGTCTCCAGCTTCGCCCTATCCACCTCGAGACCCTTATTCGAAACTTTGTGTCCTAGTATGATTCCTTCATGTACCATAAAATAGCACTTTTCCCAGTTCAGCACTAAATTTGTCTCAACACACCTCTTCAACACCATCACCAAATTTTCAAGGCATAGATCAAACGAGTCCCCGAAAACTGAGAAGTCATCCATAAATACTGCCACATTCTGCTCCACCATATCTAAAAATATCACCATCCTGCATCTCTGAAAGGTTGCTGGAGCATTACACAACCCAAAGGACATCCTTCTGAAAGCGAAAGTGCCGTAAGGACATGTGAAGGTTGTCTTTTCTTGGTCTTCTGGAGCTATCATAATTTGATTATCGCCCGAATATCCGTCCAGAAGGCAATAGTACTTATGACCTGCTAATCTATCCAACATCTGATCAATGAATGGGAGTGGAAAATGATCTTTTCTTGTAGCTTTGTTGAGCCTGCGGTAGTCCATGCAAACTCTCCACCTGTCACTGTTCGTGTTGGAATCAACTCATTATTCTCATTAGTCACTACGGTCATGCCACCCTTTTTCAGTACATACTGCACTGGGATCACCCATGAGTTATCTGAGATTGGATAGATTATGCCTGCATCCAACCATTTCAGTACCTCTTTCTTAACCACTTCTTTCATTAATGGATTAAGTCTCCTTTGCTGCTCAACCGACGACTTACTCCCATCTTCCATTAGGATCTTATGCATGCAAAACGAAGGGCTGATCCCTTTGATATCTGCTATGGTCCATCCAATAGCTGATTTGAACTCTCAGAGTACTCGTAGCAGTTTTTCTTCCTGAAAAGATGTTAGTGCAGAAGAAATAATCACAGGTAGCTTTGAATATTTATTTAAAAATGTGTACCTGAGATGTTTTGGAAGTGGTTTTAATTCTAGTTCTGGAGGTGTCTCGAGAGATGGCTTTAATTTTATTGAGGATTCTCCAGCTTTTGTCAATGGCTCGACAGGTGTTCTGAATTTTCTGACTTGTGGAGTGGTATCCAGATATTGCATAAGTTCGTCAAGTTCCTCGTCCTCCAAATCTGAATTTTTTGCAATTACACTCCTCAAAGGTTTATCATCCACTAGACTTTGTACTTCATCATTTACGACTTGATCCACCAAATTAACCAGGAAACATTCCTCTTCATCTGCTGGAAACTTCATGGCTTTGAAGACATTAAAGGTGACCTCTTGATCATGAACACGCATAGTGAGTTCCCCCTTCTGCACATCTATCAAAGTTTTTCCTATGGCTAAGAATGGTCTCCCCAGTATGATTGGTATATTTCTATCCTCCTCATAATCCAAAATGATGAAGTCAACCGGAAAGATAAATTTGTCCACTTTCACCAATACATCTTCAACAATTCCCCGTGGATATGTGATGGATCTGTCAGCTAACTGTAACAAAATGTTTGTCGGCCTTGGAGCCGATAATCCCAACTGATTGAACAATGACAAGGGCATCAGATTGATACTTGCCCCAAGATCACACAAACATTTATCAAAGTTCATCTTTCCGATTGTGCATAGAATTGTGAAACTACCCGGATCCTTCAGCTTCGGAGGTAACTTCTGCCGAAGCACTGCACTGCACTCCTCTGTCAAGGCTACAGTCTCAAACTCGTCTAATCTCATCTTCCTTGACAATATACCTTTCATGAACTTTGCATAACTTGGCATTTGTTCCAATGCTTCGGCAAAAGGTATGTTGATCTGTAGCTTTTTAAATACCTCCAAGAATTTGCTGAACTATTTATCTTCCCGCTGCTTATTCAATCTCTGCGGATACGGTACCTGAGGGTGAATTGGTGATACTGAATTCATAGGCTTCTCAACTGACCTTGCTTTATCTTTCTCTTCATGCCGAACCTCAGGATTTTCTAGATTTTCTTTCTCAGCAGTTGCCTGCTCTACCTCGCGCTGCCGCGCGGCCTCTTTAGTATAATTGGGCGCGGGCGCGATACCAGTAGTATCTACAATGTTTTATCCAGACCTCAATGTGATCGCTTGGCACTGCTCCTTCCCGTCTCTTCGTGGATTTATCTCTGTATTACTCGGCAATGAACCCTGGGGCCTGTTGTTAAGCACGTTCGCCATTTGCCCCATCTGAGTTTCCAGGTTTTTAATAGCCACTGCTTGGCTTTTGATCATAACCTCTGTATTTGACATGTACTTCAACATCATCTCCTCCATTTATGATTTCTTTTCTTGCGGAGGTGCAGATGGAGTGTGATGTTGTTGTTGGGAAAATCCTGGTGGAAATGGTGGTTTTGGTGTAAACTGTGGCTGAGATGGCTGTGGCTGAAATTGTTGATTCGGCTGAAACTTATTCTGCTGATTCCCTTAGTTATTTGACCAACTGAAGTTTGGATGATTACGGTTGTTGGGGTTGTATGTGTTCTGAAACTGACCTTGGTCTTTTCTGTAATTTCCCACATACTGTACCGACTCCGAGCTGATAGCACATTGATCCGTGGAGTGTGATCCTGCACAAATCTCACATATAAAGGCAACTGTTTTCAGTTTACTTTTGGCCAATGAATCTATTTTCTTTGCCATAGCTGCCATCTGTGCCGACAACTAAGTAATAGCATCCACCTCCAACAAACCTACAACCTTGGGTTATGGCATTCGAGATGTAGGATTCTGAAAATCATTTGCTGCCATCATCTCGATAAGGTTATAGGCTTCCTCATAACTCTTTGCCCACAATACTCCTCCTACAACTGCATCTATAGTAGGTCTCGACTGCCATCCCAATCCGTTATAGAATATATTGATCACCATCCAGTCTGGCATTCCATGGTGTGGACATTTTCGTAGCATCTCTTTGTATCTCTCCCATGCTTCATATAAGGATTCACCCTGCTGTTGTTCAAACTGAGAGATTGCTGTCCTCATTTTCGCTGTCTTAGCCATTGGGAAAAACTTGGCTAAGAACTTCTGTGCTAAGTCCTCCCATATAGTTATCGATCCTGCTGGCAAAGAATGAATCCAACTTCTCGCTTTATCCCTCAATAAGAACAGAAATAACCCCAGTCTAATAGCATCCTCCGTCACCCCGTTGTATCTGAATGTATCACAAATTTTAATAAAGCTTAACAGGTGTTCATTCGGATCATCTGTAGCAGCACCCCCAAACTGTACCGAATTTTGTACCATCTGAATAGTGCCCGGTTTAATCTCGAAAGTATTTACTGCAATCGCCGGTCTGACTATGCTAGACTGAAGTCCATTAATATTCGGCATGGAGTAGTCTCTTAGAGCCCGATACTCTTCTCTTTACTCAATTCTGTGTTCTTCTGCCATACTAGATGTCGTACTCTCTAATTGAGCTTGCAAATTTCTCCGCACACTCACTTTCCAACCTCTTCCGTTAATGTTATCCCGCGCTGGTGTCAATTCTGAGTTGGATGATCGCGTGTGCATAAAAATCTACAAGTACCTTAAACCAAAAATAAAAACAAAAATAGAAATGAGATAAGATAAGATTAGATTTATCTAAGTTATACAATATAGCTTAAAACTGATGATGATTATTTAAATTTAAACACCTTTCCTCGGCAACGGCGCCAAAAACTTGTTGCCTCTTTTTCAGTTCTAACAAAAGAGCTCTAACTCATGCAAGCATACATGTATCAACAAGTAATACAGAGTAAGTAAAGTATCGATTCCACAGAGAAAGTTGTCTAATTTAAATCACTATGCATCAATTAAATCACTATATTTATATGCTCAAACTAATGAATATAATTGGTGAATTACTCTAATTGCAACTAACGACTAAAACAAAAATAAAAATGTTATAAATCAAATCTAAAAGCAATGGGATCCTAACTTCATTTAATACTTCATCTAATCACCACTATCATGCAAGAATTGTTCACATATCACAGGAAAGTAGCCAAGAGCACTAATAGAGTCATAGCCATTTTTTAATGTACTATGACCTACTTACAAAGGATCCACAAGCGATAGAATCCATGTAATCATCAATATAACCAAAATCACTATATGTCTATGTGAAATTGCAACCATATTGAATTTAAGCACAAGCCCTTATTCTAACTCATACGGTGAAATAGTAAATGTCTATCTGGTTCACGAAATACACAAGCCATACAAAATAGCCCCATATACGTATACTATCATGATTACAATCAATACTTGCATGTTCATTGTCAAATCCATACAAGTACTGAAAATGAATGGTGATCAAGCATTCATACATACAAAACAACCATGATAGAAATCCCATATGATATGTAAAACAGTCCAGCATTCAAGCATGCAACTAAACTACATATTAAAATCCGTTTGAATCCTATAATGGAGTTTAGTTCATGACTGAACCAAAAGCCATTATGGGATCAAAGCTAACCATGGCCAATAAACGAACAATTGAAAGATGAATGATAGAAACGATCAAACCCAATTGCTGATTATAATCCACTAGTAACGTTTAGATCCTCATATAAATCCAGCAAAATACTAATAATTATCCACAATGATAGAAAATCCCAAGAAGAATTAGAAATGTTAGAGTTTAAGCTTCGTTCTATGTTGGAATCTCTCTCAGAATTTAAACCCTAGTTACTAATATGAAAAATACGTAAACTAATGAATGATACGTCTGACACCAGTCAGAATCGTTTTTAATTAATTCCAACCCTTAAAATTTGAAATTAAAATAAACAGCTCAGCAGCAGCAGTCATCGAACGCGGGCGCGCGCTGTCCCTTAGTAATGTGATGTGGTGTGCGTAAGAAAAAAAAATAAATTTAATAATATTTTATTAAATTTTCTGCTTTGGCGTTCTAAGCATATTCCTATAAACAGGGTGCTTAGGTTAGAATTAAAAATCACACCAGTAGCACACGGTATTGCACAATATTTTTAATTATTGCTTCTTACGTAAGAAGTTACTCAGTTTCATTCAATAATTGCCACAGTAATTGTTGCACAGTATCTCATATTATTGATTCAATTATTGTCACAGTATCATATGTACAATATTTTATATTATTAAATTAATAATTGACACGACATAATTATTCATATTATTAGTTAGCATTATTGGTAATGTCTAGAAAGTTATGTGGGGAAAAGGGGTTAGGTTATATAATTACGCGCTAATAAGGATAAATCCTTATCGAAAAGCTCCCTCTATCCTGAGAATAATCTGGTTGTTAATATTGTGAGCTTATTATATTATTTATGAATAATTATTATGTGGTGGATATTGGTTCAATTTTGATATAAATGAAGGAATTTTGCATGAATTATTTCTTGAAAGTTTGACATATTAACTTTTTCGATAAAATATTCAATTAAATATATTATTATAATATTACATTATAATAGTATAATGAGATAATATAATAGTATAAATAACTTAATGAATAGTGTTGATAAAAGAAAAAGTGTTGCCCACCTCTTTGACAAACAAATTCGATGCCTAATTTGCCTTAGCAATGTGCAGGGGTTGGTGGGAATAGTATCATATTACATTATTTGTAGAATATGGGTGGAAGAAAGATAATTGATTTTGAATTCTTTTAAAAAGGGGTGTGCATCTTTTCAAAGTTGTTAGGTCATTTGTTTGGTGGAAAATGTTGCCTGCAAAGCTTATTTCAAAGTGTGGCCCCAAGGAAATGAAAGGAAGTGATGGTTAGTGTAAGATCCCAAATTTTATGAATAAAGATTAATTTTCTCGAAATATTTTTTTGAGTATTAAGGTGTGGATTTGATATAATGTTATAGTTGTGGGTAATATTTATAAATTTTGCAAAGTAAGCAAAGTAAGCAACTTGGCATAAAATATTCGTTTGGTCGGAGAATAATTTTTTGTCGGGGAATATCCATACGACGACACAATCATTGGTGGAACCCGCTACGGAATTACTGTTGGAGTTAGAAAATGACAGAAATAATTTTTATAAAAATAACGGCGAAAGTTTTACCGTTAAACTGTTGAAATACCTGATGGTAAAAGTGCAGTAATACGCGTGGTTGCATAGTAGCACACGGTATTGTACAGTATCTTTGATTATTGATGCTTACGTGAGAAGTCATATAGTTATACTCAATTATTACTACAGTAATTGCAGCATACTATATCTCATATTATTGATTCAATTATTATCACAGTATCATCTGCATAATATTTTATATTATTAAATCAATAATTGAGATGACAAAGTTATTCATATTATTATTTGCAATATTGACGATGTCTAGAAATTTTTATCGAGGAGAGGTTTGGTCACTAAATTACGCGTCAATAGGGATAAATCCTTATCGGAAAGCTCCCTCTTTCTTGGAAATGATCTGGTTGTTAAATATTATGAGTTATAATATTAATTATTAATAAGTTCATGTTGATTAAAGATGAAATTGATATTTTCATTGTATTGGGATTATTAGTGTTAGTAGAAATCGACATTTATTTCAATAATAATTAATTTCTGGAGGTTATATTGACTAATCGGATAAATGAGCAATTAATTGTTATTAGTTCACATGCATATAACTATTTGTTCACATGATTGGAAATATTGATTCACATGTATGTACTATTGATTCACATGCATGTACTATTAGGGGAGGTGGTGCAAGTTTGATAATATTTGTAGAACTAAATTAAAAATAGAGGTATAGATGAAGGTACTATACTGTAATAATTCGAGCCCCTAATCGTGCAATTATCGAAACTATATTTTCCTATAAATAAAAGCTCATTCTTCTTTCATTCTCACCAATTCACTAAGACTCACAAGAGCAATTATAGAGAGAGAAGTTATAGAGAGGAAGAAGAAGAGTATTCTGCTACTTCACTATTCAAGTATCCAGTATTCTTCTGAGGTAAGTAGTACTATTTCTTTCGTATTCGTAAGAGATATTATTTTATTCAGTATTCGTAAGAAATAATACTTTCTTCCATACTCTGTAGTATGCGAGTAATATTATTTTGTTTCGTATTCCTAATTCAACACTCAATCTGTTAAAGTATTGCTTCTATACTCCGTGAAATTAGTAGAATATCCTTGATATTTACGCTTCATCCAGTATCTTTTTATGAAAATATTATTTTGAGCATTCTTGATAATTATTGATCTTTTCATGCCGAAATACTATTCACAAAGTACTATTCACGGGTACTATTTACAAAGTACTATTTTTGAGTACTATTCATAAAGTACTATTCACGAGGTACTATTTGTGACGCCCCCAAAATTAGGTATACATCACCCATCTTGGGTCGTCAGATACATGGTACAGAATACAAATACAACTTACTAATACAACTGTCGTGTACAATACGACAAAACATAACTGTGAGTTTGAATACAATTATTGTCTACTAGAGACTATACAAACTCAAAAGGAGTCCTCATTACAATTATTGTCACACTATTTAACAGAATAGTGAGGACTACTAATACTATCATCTGGTCCATCACTCCGTTTCCCGACTCGTCCCAGCTATATTCTCATTTCTTGAAGAGAACACTGAAAGAGAGGGTGAGCTCAACTAGCCCAGTAATAAATATTATGACTAAGATAATGTAGAATAAATTATCATTAGCCTTTAACAGTGTTAAACTGATAAAATATAACGAACATCAAGTTTAACTGCAGCGGAACAAGCAATCCATTAAAATAGTCAAGTAGAGAATAAAATCTACTATCTTATATGATTTAAAAGGTTTTTCAACACTGTTATCGCTGGGACTCGGCTTAACAAAATAATCCACATTATCGAATCACCCCTGCACTACGGCCAAGGATATTCTTTAGTATCACGACCACAATTATCCATGCACTACGGGCCAAGAATATTTGTGTATTCATTAATGGTCATGATCATGCCAACAACTGTCCATCAATGCACTACGGACCAATGAGGACTTTTACCACATCATTTGTAATATTACGGTCATGATTATACTGAATGATCCCTGGTCATAATCATACCAAGTTCATCTATGCACTACAGGCCACAGATGACTTTCAACATTTTATAAACATGAGGATGATGACAATGATATAAGAATTCAATAAAAACAAGTTTAAGAATTAATTTATCCAAGAATTAACAACGTCCAAATTGTCAATATGATACTACTTTGTGGAGTAAAATTCAAGAATTCCTAGAAGAATATTTTCATGAAAAGATACTAGATGAAGCGCAAATATCAAAGATATTTCACTAATCTCATTGAGTATAGAAGTCAAAACTTTAACCAACTGAGTATAATAAAGAATGGAATAACAAACGAAATCACCATGCATGCGATAGACCGCACAGACAGGTTATTCCAACAGAATAATAAATAATGGAACCAAGTCCGGCGTAAAACGCACAGACAGGATATTCCAACAGAATAATAATAAAGACGGAACCAGGTCCGGTGTAAAACACACAGACAGGATGTTCCAACAGAATAATAATAAAGACGGAACCAGGTCCGGTGTAAAACACACAGACAGGATGTTCCAACAGAATAATAATAAAGACGGAACCAGGTCCGATGTAAAACATACAGACAGGATATTCCAACAGAATAATAATAAAGACGGAACCAGGTCCGATGTAAAACACACAGACAAGATGTTCCAATAGAATAATAGAAGAATGTCACCAAGTATAGGGTAGACCGCGTATATAGGTTATTCCAACAGAATAATAAGAAATGGAATAACAACAGTTCTCTTCATGAATAAGAAAGAATAACACCCCTTACCGTTTTAAAGAAGAACTGAAGTAAGGAAGTAGTTAAGTAGCAGAATACTTTTTCTCTCTCTCTCTCTATAGTTTCTCTCTCTAGAGTTCAGTGAATTCATAATAAATAATGAAGGAATGAGCTGCTATTTTATAGAAAAATGGAATGCATAGTAACTAATCCATGAACGGTCCAGATTGATTAATTTAATCTAACGGTCCATATTTAAAGAAAAATCTTTTAAATAAAATATAATATATTCTATTTATAGAATAACTTTAATAAAGTATTCTGTTTTATATAAAAAGATGTTTCTGTTTTATTACGCTAATAATACGAATAAAACAAAACTTCATTATCGCTAAATAATTCATATTATTAACTAACAATAATTGAATCAAACTGAGTGAATTCTCACATAAGCATTAATAATCAATACCGTGTGCAACTATGCAACCACACGTATTACTGTACTTTTACTACCGAGTAGTTCAACAGTATCAATGGTAAAACTTCTGCAGTTATTTTTAATAAAATATTTTTGTCGTTTTCTCAATCCGACAATAATTTCGTTGTGGGGTCCACCAATGATTGTGCCGTTGTACGAATATTCCCTGTTAAAATGAATATTCTCCGACCAATCGAATATTATATAACAACTTGCGTACTTTATAAAATTTATAAATATTACCCACAACTATAACATTATATCAAATTAACTCCATAATATTTAAAAATGATATTTATAGAAAATTTATCTTTATTTATAAAAGTTGGGGTCTTACACTATTCATAAAGTACTATTTACCCAGAGTACTATTCATGATAAAAATTAATTTCTTTTCGGTCCAAATCATTTTTGATACAATATTATTCTTGAATTTTACTCCACAAAGCAGTGTCATGCTGACAATTTGGACATTATTAAATTCTGGATAAATTAAATTATAAATCTTTAAAAATTTATCATTTGCTTTCTTTTAATTGAATTCTTATATCATTGTCATCATCCTCATGCTTATATTGTGATAAAGTCATCTTTGGCTTACGTGCATAGATGGACTGTTGATTGGTATGATTATGGCCAAAGATTATTCGGTATAATCATAACTTGTAATGTTACAAATAATGTGATAAAAGTCCTCATTGGCCCGTACTGCATTGGTGGACAGTTATTGGTATGTGTAACGACCCCAAAATCCATACAATTTAAATCTCGACTTCGGTCGTTAACCATACATTCAACCTCTAATTTTACATCATTATTCGATATTAAAAATCACTAAAATTACGGAATATTTAAAACTTTTGTACATTTCCTTCTTTATTGTCCTAAATCGCAACCTTTACATTGCATCTCTTCGATTCAAACATATATCATGAATCGTTACAACAAAATGACTATACAAAGTATTATATCATAAATAGATATCCATATACACTGGATATCTCAACTTATAACTCAGCAACATGTTACATTCAAAATCTTAAATGCATTTCCCATAAAACATAAGTAATCTTCGTGAATATATATCTCTATATCTCACTTAGCACATATCCTTACAGTGACGCCCCCAAAATAGGTATACAACACCCATTCTGAGTCGCCAAATATATGGTACAAAAAGCAAACTACAACTTCAATAATACAATTGTCGTGCAAAATACGACAACACATACTGTGAGTTTAAATACAAATATTATCTGCTAGACAATATCCACACTCAAATAAGTCTTCATTACAATTATTCAAACACTGTTTTTCAGAAATAGTGAGGACAGCTAAAACATCTTTCTAGAACCATCACTCCATACCCCGACTAGATACTGCTATGTTCTCACCTCCTGAGAAGAAAAATAGAACAAAATGAAAAAGGGTGAGCTCAACTAGCCCAGTAAAGAATATTATGACTAAGATAATATACAACAAATTATCATTAGTATTCAACAGGGAAAAATCTGATAGAATATAATCAACAACGAGTTTTAGATCAACAACTGCAGCGGAAACAGCAAACCATTAGAAGAGTCAAGTAGAGAATGAATTCTACTATCTTCTAAGATTTAAAAGTCCATCATCAATATTTTATCCCTGTAACATCAATTAATAATCATCTTTAACCAAATATTCATCTTTGCACTACAGGCCAAAGATATTCATTTGTATCACCAGTCAATCCTGTTCATCTTTGCACTACAGGCCAAAGATATTAATCAGGTAATCATACATCTTTGCACTACAGGCCAAAGATATTTAGTAATATCATCATTTAGGACTGAGGATGATGAAAAATATCTTAAAGAAAACGAATCCAGTGAGAAAGAAGGACAAATAGTAGGGATTCGTATAACAGTTTATCCAAGATCAATAATACTTCATAATAATCAATTGTGAAGCAGAATTCAAAAATAAAGATCAAAACATGGATACAATCAAAGATAGTAACCATAATAGACATCTTGGAAAAAAAGGGAAAATTTTATTTTTCAATGAATAGTGCCGTATTCGTGAATAGTGCCGTATACGTGAATAGTGCCGTATACGTGAATAGTAACCCCGACACAAAAAGTTTCAAATTTGATAAAAAAACTCATATCAATATTTTAGCATAATGATATTGAAGAAAATAATATCATTTAAGAAGAAAATAATATCCCTTACCTCAAAATATCAGTACTTTTGGTCGGAATATCGGTATAAGGCTGAAAGAAACTAGCTCTGATGAATAGAAACTCTCAAAGTATCTAAATACTCACAAAATAAACTCAATAATCTAGATAGAGAAAGAGAGAAAACTTATTTCTGGTGTGATTTTCAATTCTAACTTAGCCCTCTATTTATAGGAAAATTTTAGCACACCGAAGCAGACTTAACCTGCAACCTGATGGCTTTACCTGCTACTATTCAAGCCTACCACATTTGAATAAAAATCTCAGCACATTTCTTCACCAATCAAGAGTGGGGCTCACCAATTCTAGAATTTTTCACCAAAATGATAAACTCCGAAAATTCAACAATTTATGAACCAGTCATCTCGTAAAATTCATAATAAATCATACGTTCATTTTTAACGGTTCAAAATTTGTGTACATATACTCAACTTATATATGTATAACATATCCAAAAATTACCACGATCCAACGGTCGTATTAAAAATTATAACCCCCGCAAAATATCTCAAAAACTCTGATTTTTAATACCTCCATTCCGACAAAAATACTGATAAAAAAACCTCAACATTAACTCCTTCATTTTTAACCACAAAAATATATCCCTCATTTATATCCACATAAAATAAATATTTCCTTATCATATGAATCAATAATTAATTATTCACAAATAATATTACAGAATCACATTTATGACAACCAGGCCGTTCCCAGGAAAGATGGGGCTTTCCAATAAGGATTTCTCCTTACTGGCGCGCAATTAGGTGACCAAACCTCTCCTTAGACAGAACTTTCTAGACATTGCCAATAATGCTTTCTAATAATATTATTCAAATAATATGAATCATTGATCTGATAATGGGAAATACTGTGCAGTGACAATTATTGAAACAACAATAATATAAAATATCAATGCAGCAATTATGGAATCAATAAAATAAAATATTGAACAGTAACTACTGTAACAATTATTGAGTAGTGCCTTCCTTCGTAAGAATCAATAATTCAAAAATACTGTGCAATTTATGTGCTACTGTGCAACCACGCGTAATACTGTATTTTAACCACCGGGTATTCCAACAGTGTTAACGGTAACAACTACGTCGTTATTTATAAAAACTCAATTTTTGTCGTTATCTTCATCCAATCGTTTTCCGTTATGGGGCCCACAAATAGCTGCGCCGTCGTACGAATATTCCCCGACAGAAAGAATATTTCACGACCAAACGAATATTCCCCGACAAAATGAATATTTTATAGCCACTTGTTTATTTCGCAAAATTTGCATATTTCATTCAAATGCTTAAGTCTTGTTAGGACTACTTATTGGTAATTTTTGGATATGTTATACATATATAAGTTGAGTATATGTACACAAATTTTGAACCGTTAAAAATGAACGTATGATTTATTATGAATTTTACGAGATGACTGGTTCATAAATTGTTGAATTTTCGGAGTTTATCATTTTGGTGAAAAATTCTAGAATTGGTGAGCCCCACTCTTGATTGGTGAAGAAATGTGCTGAGATTTTTATTCAAATGTGGTAGGCTTGAATAGTAGCAGGTAAAGCCATCAGGTTGCAGGTTAAGTCTGCTTCGGTGTGCTAAAATTTTCCTATAAATAGAGGGCTAAGTTAGAATTGAAAATCACACCAGAAATAAGTTTTCTCTCTTTCTCTATCTAGATTATTGAGTTTATTTTGTGAGTATTTAGATACTTTGAGAGTTTCTATTCATCAGAGCTAGTTTCTTTCAGCCTTATACCGATATTCCGACCAAAAGTACTGATATTTTGAGGTAAGGGATATTATTTTCTTCTTAAATGATATTATTTTCTTCAATATCATTATGCTAAAATATTGATATGAGTTTTTTTATCAAATTTGAAACTTTTTGTGTCGGGGTTACTATTCACGTATACTGCACTATTCACGTATACGGCACTATTCACGAATACGGCACTATTCATTGAAAAATAAAATTTTCCCTTTTTTTCCAAGATGTCTATTATGGTTACTATCTTTGATTGTATCCATGTTTTGATCTTTATTTTTGAATTCTGCTTCACAATTGATTATTATGAAGTATTATTGATCTTGGATAAACTGTTATACGAATCCCTACTATTTGTCCTTCTTTCTCACTGGATTCGTTTTCTTTAAGATATTTTTCATCATCCTCAGTCCTAAATGATGATATTACTAAATATCTTTGGCCTGTAGTGCAAAGATGTATGATTACCTGATGAATATCTTTGGCCTGTAGTGCAAAGATGAACATGTATTGAGATGAACATGATTGACTGGTGATACAAATGAATATCTTTGGCCTGTAGTGCAAAGATGAGTATTTGGTTAAAGATGATTATTAATTGATATTACAGGGATAAAATATTGATGATGGACTTTTAAATCTTAGAAGATAGTAGAATTCATTCTCTACTTGACTCTTCTAATGGTTTGCTGTTTCCGCTGCAGTTGTTGATCTAAAACTTGTTGTCGATTATATTCTATCAGATTTTTCCCTGTTGAATACTAATGATAATTTGTTGTATATTATCTTAGTCATAATATTCTTTACTGGGCTAGTTGAGCTCACCCTTTTCCTTTTTGTTCCATTTTTCTTCTCAGGAGGTGAGAACATAGCAGGATCTAGTCGGGGTATGGAATGATGGTTCTAGAAAGATATTTTAGCAATCCTCACTATTTCTGAAAAATAGTATTTAAATAATTGTAATGAGGACTTATTTGAGTGTGGATATTGTCTAGCAGACAATATTTGTATTTAAACTCACTGTATGTGTTGTCGTATTTTGCACGACAATTGTATTATTGAAGTTGTAGTTCATTTTTTGTACCATGTATTTGGCGACTCAGAATGAGTGTTGTATACCTATTTTGGGGGTGTCACAGTCTGAGATCATCGACATAGTGTACCCTATGTTTGGGCGAATACCAATGAATGACGTGAAGACCCACAGTTCAACCAAGATTGTAGGCTATTCTGCTCAATCGCATAGCATTTTTATCCCTGATTTGGCCTTTTCAGCTTGCGAGAACTCCTTTGCAACTCGAACTGGACCGAGCCGGAGGGGTGGGACCCACATAGTGGTGTCGCAGGTACACCTGTTGTAGCTGCAGATGGACCTGCGGCCAACCGTAGATGATAAAGACCAGCAAGTTACTTTCATAAGTCATTTTCATCTTGCGCCACGAAGGAAATCTGAGAGCTCTTCTTCAGATCTGCTGAGTTTGGACGTTTTTCTGCAAATTCTGCCACCGTACAAGTGTTCTACACTATCCTGGTAACGTATGCATGTACTTTTTTCCAGTTTTTATCCGTTGGAAAATGACTTATCATATGAAATGCATCTAAACACATAGTAGTGATTATGTATGCTCAAATGATTTGACAGAAAATATTCAATACAGTAAATGTTAGTATTAAACCATGCTGAACATAATGATGTGAAAAAATTTGACTTTTGAGACAGTCAAATGGGCACCTTTTTCTGCTATTTTTATCCTATCTGAGGACATTTGAGCACAAGGTAAGAAGGCAAAGTACTCCTAGCATTGAGGTTAACCTTATGTGTTGATGATTTTGCATATAGTATGTATATGACTGTGGGCAGGTGTGCTACTGAATGGCCACCTAGTCATGCCTATGTGCATGTGGATAATCCTATTTATAGAGAAAACTATGGCAAAATTTTCCAAAATGTTGGCATTGAGTAGCCATGCATTTTTAACTCTACTGTAGATGTATGTTAAAATGATGCATGCATGCAGATAGTCATTAAATGCATTTTGAAAAGCTCCAGGTTAGAAGATACCACACCCTTTCTGTGGTGATTTGGAGACTTGTTGTCCAGATATTATGGATTCGGATCAGCCGAGTAGTTCCCGTAGGACCACTTCTGGTGTACGGAGGTGGACTTCTGAAGTGCCTCAACCCCGTTTCGTTAGACAGCCTCACCGGTTAGTGGAGGCGGTGATACGTCCAGTCCAGGTTGATGTGCCAGACGTAGAGGATGAGGAGGAGGATGTTCAGGTTGTGGACCCAGCTCCTACTGTGCATATTCCCCGTAGGGAGCTCCCAAGAATTCAGGTAGTAAACCCAGAGCTTCTGGGTGACTTGAGTCGGCATCCCTCGATGTATTTACATGCTAACGAGGTCTGACGTCAGAACTTGATCTTCCTTATTTCCTATTTGAGAGGAGTAAAAGGATTTAATGTTGATCTGCATTTCATGTAGGTTCCTGGATTTACACAGCCTCGAGGGAACTGGTTCAGTATACACTCCATGTACCAGTCTCTTCATCCTGACTATAGAGCGATTGTGCATGACTGGGGTTTTGGAGCATTCTTTTCCATCCTTCCCCACCATAGTCCCTAGGGTTACCTCAGGGCATTGTCTGAGCGGTGGTTTCACCAGACTCAGTCACTCCAATTGCTGGACTATGAGGTGATGATGACACCGATGGATTGGCGATTTATCACAAGTATGGAGTTTGGAGTGGCACCAATGCCTTGCACGGCGGATATTATCCCGCCTACCGTCAGATCCTTGTTAGGAGTTCCGACGGAGGCGCTCAAAGGTAGGACTATCTGTGCGGGTCCTTTGAGCGTAGATGCTATGAGTGGGCTATTGAGCGAGCCCATGCCAGATGATGTTAGAGTCAGGGATCACATTCTTCAGCGATTGTTCCTGATGATCATTAGGGGCTGCTTCATAGCAGATAACTCCTCTACGGTGTCGTTCGCTTTGATCAGCGCCACTAGGCATGTGGACCGTATTGGAGAGTATGATTGGGGTTCCTATACCTTTATCTATTTCCTCAGGGGCATGCGTATGCGCTCACAGGGCTTGACCGAGGCTTGGCTAGGATTTTACCCATTTCTGCTGGTAAGTATTTCTCTTGTCATTTACCATGTATAGGTTAAGAGTGTTAACTGACAGCAGATGTTTGCCTTTGTGTTGGCAGTTTTGGGCCTATAAGAGGGTCCCATGTTTACGTCTGGTGAGTGTGCTAGGATTGGATACCTACTCACGAGGACGGCGATGGCGTCATTCTATATTGGCGGAGGTCCCTGTAGCTGAGGATTTCATTCACTTCCGCTTGTAGCTAGAGTTGTTAATAGTTGACATTATCACATGGATTCCCTATTCTGGGGAACATTTAGCCATCGAACTTGAGGATGGGTACCTGACTGGTGTCAAGTACGTGATTTCCACCCGGAGAGTTCCTCTCTTCACGGATGGAGGATGGGAGCTCTATCTAGGAGAACATGCTATTAGGAGCACCACGGGAGAGATCTGCATTCCGATCTTTCCTCCTGCCAGGCGTTATTAGCCTGTATCGCAGTCACCCGTCATTAATATCCCGTTGTTGGGTGTTGACAGTTTTGCATTGTCAGAGGGTCCTTGCACTCAGGATGTATTCCAGCGCTGGTGGATCCCTCGTACTATTGGAGCCCAGACCCGCGCCACTCAGTTCATGGGGGATATGGTTCTAGGATCCGTGATGATGATGGATTGGTTAGCCTGTGTCCGAGATCCGACTCATGTGACACAGATTGACAGCTTGACCCGGCAGTTGGACCAGGCACATATCTTTATCCAGTATTTGGGCAGAGATCCGGCAGAAGCAGATTCGTTTGATCCTTCCAGCTCAGGCGCTGGCCCCATAGATGACCCATTTGGTTTTTCCGGCGCAGATCCTCCTTTGTATAGGCCTGATATCCCTGTTGATAGAGATCCAGTGACTCAGAAGGAGTTACATCAGGTGGACAGGATTGATGATGTGGACATCGACACCATTGTCTTCTTCTGATGTGTATTCTCGTTATATCTTTTGATAGGCCTTTGTTAGCTAGCGGGTGTTTGTGCCCCATTCTCGCTATATCTTTTGATAGGCCTCTGTTAGTAGTAGGGCGTCTATGCCCTATTTCCCTGTATTTGTAGCTGTACAGAGATGATGTATTAGATGATGATATACTTATGAATGTATGTATAATTTTTCCATTCCCTATATCATATTGCCATCTATTATCTGTTATGCATGTATCATGTTATGCATATGTATGTATGTCCAGAGATATTCAGCATTAACCCCTGGATGGTCTTATGACACGGCCCGTGCAGATGTCTTCTTCGACAGTTAGCCGTATTGATCATACCCCACCATTATTGGTGGTATCTGGTATGCGATCGTGGTATGATAGCATATCACCATCAGACAGGGTGACCATAGATCATTTATTGCAGTATACTATGACCCTGTTGATGTTTCAAGTTCCCATAGTATTCGTGGATGGCATGCTGGAGCACTGGGTATCGGAGAGGCAGGTTTTCTGATTTGGGACCCAAGAGTTGACTCCCACTCTAGAGGAGTATGCACGGTTGATGATGCTGCCACTGGACAGACCTTGTGTGCATATAGCTTTGGGGGACATGAGTCGGCGGTTCATGACCCTCACTGGACTGAGGCGTAGAGTGGTGCAGGATGAACTTACATCTGGACACATTATATCCCAGTGTTTTCTGTTTGACAGATTTGGCTCTGAGGATAGTTATAGACGACATTTCAGGGATTTCACCACACCGGAGGATCATTGGCGTCTGGCCAGGGTTGATGTATTGCTATTGTGCATACTGTCATATGTCTACATGCCACTATATATGGATGAGTTGGACATAGGAGTTATCATGGCAGTGAGAGCTCTCAGGGAGGGTCGTACCATTATACCTATGATTATAGCCGAGACATTGAGGTCAGCTACATACTGCTGCACTTATCCCACAGGAGTATTTACGGGCAGTTCGATCATGCTATACGTGTGGTTTATGTCACACCTGAGACCGATTGGCACTTTTAGACGGCATGGGTATTGTTTCACCCATGATATAGCCATGTCATACTCATTTCAGCTTGCGGAGTGTACGGATGCTATGTCTTGGTCCACTTTCTTAGCTGATATTATAGACCCATTTAGTATAATGCCGTGCTCAGGGCTCAGCTCACCTTACAGCTTTATTACTTATGCTCCGGGCATGGATTACATCCCTCTGGCTGGTTTGAGGGGCATGACTACTTATCATCCATTGGCCGTGATGTCGCAGTTTGACCAGTTTTAGGATTTTCATCCTTTCGAGAGGGCGCTAGGCCAGCGTTTAGCTTCTCGCTATCTTTCAGTAGAGGATCGATCACGTGTGTATGCATGTTGGGATCAGCGTGAGATAGCTGCTTTCTCCATTAGTTATCCAGGTTGTTCCGTAGAGTATTCTGCATGGATGGAGACAGAGACTACATCGGTTGTGGTTGTATCCACATTACCAAGTATTGATTCAGATAGTGGAGATCCCATGGAGGACATTGATTCTCACACCGAGGAGGAGCCATCTACTAGGTTGCCAATATTTCCTTTAGATTCTCTCAGTACTAGTACTATCGTGATTCAGCATTCAGCACAGTACCTTGAGCAGAGTCTTCATCTGATGACCTTTGAGAGAGATCAGGCTAGAGCCCTGATGTTGACAGCTCTTGATGGGAGAGACGCATCCCTGTTAGAGAGGGACGAGGCATTAGCTCGTATAGATACCGCTGTTGTTGAGCGGGATGAGGCCAGATCAGCCAAAGATGCAGTGATAGTCGAGCGGAATAGCGCCATATCTGCCCGAGATGTAGCTGTCACAGATTGTACTACAGTGAGGTCCTTTACCACTGGCATGATTGCAGAGATGTGCACATATATCAATGAGCACATGGTCACCATGCAGATGGCTGCAGATCTGTTGAGTCGTGTGGACATCCTTATACAGGAGACCACAGCTTTGCCTCCTTCTTCAGATAGGGATGCCATTCTGGGCTTGTTAGCTCGCATATGCACCGATTTGTATATGGTCTTATACTTTCCAGCATAGACTAGCTTAGCCATTTTGTCATGTACAATTTACATTGTGTATATCAAACAGCATTATATAGCAAGGAAATATATTTTTGATCACTTCCCTTTTAGATATGCTCTGATACTTGCTTGATATTTGCCTGCTTCTTCAGGGTTTGTGATCTTGATGTATTCTGAATTCCTCCTTACTGGATGGACATTAAGTTGTCTCTGGATAGTTCGGAATAGATCATGGATCTATGTGTATCCCTACCATTTTTCAGTGTCTTGGGACTAGTTTCTGTATGGAAATATGAAGAGGAAGGTGGCTTTCCTCTTTGAGATTGACCGCACCACAGATGGTCACCAGTACTCCTATTTAGAAGGAGCCTAGTTAATTCCATCTCTTATAGATTGGTGTTGCTCTTCAAGGTACAACCGCAGCTTAGATGGTCGCCGAATCTCCTATTTGCGAAGAGAGGTTGGGTAATTCCATCCCTTTGATTTGAAGCCAATGAAATATAGTGAATTGAAGTTTGATCCCAGTACCATTGACAAGTATTTGTGTTTTGGTAGAGGGTGAGACCGAACCATAAATGGCTGCCTACGTATTCCTATTGAATAGGAGATCAGGTCTGCGTAGTTTGAACCTGGTGTAAGAGGTTCAACGCTGTCTATGAAAGGCAGATGGGTGTAGAAGCTTTATTGATGACAAAGGTTGTAGAAATGTTTTTGTGATTTTTTGTTTTTGTAGAAAAGGGTAGAAATGTTTTTGTTGTTTTTTGTTTATTGCAACCGGGCCATATAGAATATGGTTTCCTATATACTCCCGTGTATCAAGGAGATCAGGTCGACATAGTTCACCCCTTAGGGTGAGTTAAAAAGCGCGATCCCATGTGCAGGATAAACTGCGGGGAAGAAAGATTAATCCCATGTACAGGTCAAACTGTGGGGAAGAAAGTTTAATCCCATATGCAAGATAGACTGCAGGGAAGAGAAAGTTTGATCCTAGGTTAAGGACAAACTGCATGTACAAGAAGTTTGATCCCATGTATGGGTAGCCAAAATGCAAACGTGAGAGGTTCAATCCGTAGTGGGATGACCTAAGTTGTATGAGCGTAGTGAAGCCAGGCTGCTGGCTTAAAGAATACGTTTCCCTGAGGGGTAAAGTGTGGACAAGAGTTGTATGTGGTAAAGGGTTAAAGAACCAGAATGATTGATGATCTGATGATCCAACACTAGGATGTTTGCTTGATGGTAACTTCAGATGGTACCGTTTCATGGTGTCCGAGTTGATGAGTTGTGAAAATTCATCGTCGTCCATTTCTTGTAATCTGAGAGTGCCTCCTGTCAATACTTCCTTGACAACAAACGGGCCTTCCCAATTAGGAGCGAATTTTCCCTTAGACTGATCTTGGTTGTCAATGATCTTTTTTAAAATCAAGTCATGTTGTTTAAACTGCCGTAGCCGGACTTTTCTGTTGTAGGATCCGGCGATCCTTTGTTGATATAATTGACCATGGAAGATAGTTGCGGTTCGCCTTTTATCTATTAGAGACAATTGGTGATACATATCTTGTACCCATTGATCTTCATCTAGCTGAGCGTCCATCAACACTCTGAGGGATTCCATTTCTACTTCTATGGGGAGTACTGCTTCCATCCCATAGGTTAATGCATAGGGAGTTGCCCCAGTTGAAGTGCGCATTGATGTTCTGTAGGCTAACAGAGTAAGAGGCAATAAGTTAGGCCATCCCTTATGGTTGGCGGACATCTTTTGCATAATCTTCTTGATGTTTTTATTAGCCGCTTCAACAGCACCATTCATCTTTGGATGATAGATGACGGAGTTAAGGTGTTTGATGTGGAATTTACTGCATAGTTCCTCCATCATTTTGTTATTGAGGTTCTTAGCATTGTCTGATACAATTACCTCTGGTTGTCCGTATCGACAAATGACATTGTCTCTGATGAAAGCAATGATGACTTCTTTGGTAACCCTGGGGAAGGAGGTTGCTTCTACCCACTTGGTAAAGTAGTCGATCATGGTGAAGATGAAGCGATGTCCATTACTGGCTTTGGGCTCGATAGGCCCAATCACGTCCATTCCCCACATTGAGAAGGGCCAAGGTGAACTCATATTGTGGAGCTCTCGCGGAGGGGCATGGATAGCATTCCCATGAATTTGGCATTGATAACATCTCCTGACGTGGTCATTGCAGTCAGCTTTGAGAGATAGCCAGTAATGTCCTGTCCTGAGGATTTTCTTAACAAGGAGGGGGCCACTCATGTGTGGGCCACAGACTCCACCATGGATCTCATCCATGAGTCTCTGAGCTTAGTCTTTGTCCAGACATCTGAGGAGACCTAGTCCTGTATCTCTCTTGTAGAGTGCATCTCTGCTCAGGTAGAATTTCATAGTAAGTCGATGAATCCGCCTTTGTTCAGTCAGGCTCGCCTCAGCGGGTGTAGATCCATCTCGTAGGTACTCCTTGATATGCTGATACCAAGGTTGTTGGATGGGAGGTAGCTCATCCGATACTTCTCCAACATAGTTCCCATAAGCTGGTCCATTTGCAGGGCTAATGTGATGCTTGACATGTGTTCCTTGTCAGGTATGTGAATCAAGGAGACCAAAGTTGCTAATGTGTCCGCAAAGTCATTCTTATTATGAAGAATGTGTATAAAGGAGATTTCTTCAAACTCCGAAGCCATCTGTAAAACTTGTCTATGGTAAGGCAGCAATCGCAGCTCTTTGGTTTGATAGATTCCTGTGGATTGTTTGATTACCAACTCTGAATCCCTAAAGACAGTTAACCTTCTGATACCCATTGAACGGGCAAATTTTAGCCCCATGATACAGCCTTCATACTCAGCTGTGTTGTTAGTGCTGACAAACTATAATTTGACGGTGACGGGATACTGCTCCCCCGTACCGGATACTAGAACTGCTTCAGCTCTAGAATCTTTCGTATTAACAGCTCTATCAAAATACATCTTTCATGCTTGGCATGTATCGTACTGATGTTGTTGCTGAATTGTTATTACCCCTTCATCTAGGAAGTATGTTTCCAAGGGTTTGAAGTCCCCTGAAGGTGCGGCGGCTAGTTGATCCGCAATTCCTTAACCTTTAATAGACTTTTGAGTCACGTAGACAATGTCAAATTATTGTAGGATCAACTGCCATCTGGACAGCCGACAATTCAGTATGGGTTTACTAAACACATACTTGAGAGGATCCACGCGGGATATGAGATGGGTTGTGTGCCCATGAAGGTAATGTTGTAACCTCATGGCAGCCCATGCTAAAGCACAACAAGTCCTCTCAATCAGAGTGTACTTGTGTTCACTCCTGCTGAATCTTTTGCTGAGGAAATAAATAGCTCGTTCTCGGCCTCTATCATCTTTTTGGCCCAGCATGCATCCCATGGCATTGTCATTTATGGACAGGTACATGAACAGGGGAACATCATCCCTGGGTGGTACCAAAATAGGAGCTTTGACTAGCTACTCTTTGATGGTAAGGAAGTCATTCTGGCACTCATCATTCCATTTCATGGAGGAGTTCTTCCTTAACAGCTTGAAGATAGTCTCACAGGTTGCTGTGAGTTGAGAAATGAATCGGCTAATGAAGTTGATTCTTCTCAAAAATCCCCGTATTTCCTTCTCTGTCTAAGGAATGGGCATTTCTGTGATGGCCTGGATTTTGGTAGGATCCAGCTCAATTCCTTTGTGGCTGACTAGGAATCCTAGCAACTTGCCTGATTTAACGCCAAAGGCGCACTTGGCTGGATTCAACTTCAAGTTGTACTTGCGCAACCTGTTGAATAGCTTTCTGAGATGGTCTAAGTGGTCCTCCTCCTTCTGGGACTTGACAATGATGTCATCCAAGTATATCTCGATCTCTTTGTGCATTAAGTCGTGGAAGAGAGCCATCATAGCTCTCTGATTGGTAGCTCCAGTATTGATGAGGCCGAATGACAACCATCTGTAGCAAAAGGTTCCCTAAGGAGTGATGAAAGCAGTTTTTTCACGATCTTCCTCAGCAACCATGATCTGATGGTACCCCGCAAAGTAATCAGCAAAGGAGTACATGCCGTATTGCGCAGTATTGTCAATGAGAATGTGGATAAAGGGCACAGGAAAGCTATCTTTAAGGCAAGCTTTATTCAAATCCCGATAATCCACGCAGACTCGCACCTTTCCTCCAGGCTTAGGCACGGGAAGGATGTTAGATATCCATTCAGGATATGTGGACACCATGATAATGCCAGCTTGAAATTATTTCACAATTTCTTCTTTCACCTTTAAACTCCACTCAGGTTTTAATCGCCTGAGCTTCTGCTTGACTGGCTTGAATCCCTCTTTAATGGGAAGGCGATGAAGAACAATGTCAGTGGACAAACCCACCACGTCTTCATGAGACCATGCAAACACATCCTGGAATTGGTTTAATAACATAACCATGTCATTCTGTTGGTTTGGGGTAAAGTCTGAACCAATCTGGATTAACTTAGGGTTTTCTAAGGTTCCAAGATTGAAGGAGGTGGTTTGATCAAGGTTGGGTTTACGCTTATCTTTGACCCATTCTCTGATCTCCGATGGCACCTCAATGTCCTCTTGTATTTCCAGCAAGTCTGAGTCCAACTTTTCATCAAAGTTACAATCCTTGTGGAGAAGAGGCATCTTATCAGCAAGTATAGGCACATCTAAGTTCAGAGTCTTGAAACAAAATATGCTTTCACTTAATATATATGAAACTGTTTAATCATACATAATGTTAGCATATAAGGACAAAATAACTACGAGTACTATACAGAAAAGTAAGTAGTTATTATATCTATAGGGCAGAAAGAAGTCCTGCCCATTTTACCCTTGTTGACCAATGCAAGGAGTGTTGTTCCAATTGGCAAGGATAAAGTCCGGGTGGACTGCATTAATGGAGGGGTTGTCATCGTCCTCCTTTTCCCGAATGATGACCATGACGTCTGGGCAATCATCATCTGGGGTATATTTGTTTGTATGTTCATCATGAACAATGATGCGCATGCCTGACATTATTCAAACGACGTTTTGTTTGATTCTTTATTTCTCTTCCTTCACTCTGGGATCTGGAACAAAGACTTCTTTTGCTTTAAATGGCACTGGCTTGGGAAATAGCATAGTCATCACGTTGGTTGGCACCTTTACAGGAGGTTGTGCAGACTCAAAGGTTGATGGCGAAGATAAACGTCGTATGGTTGAAGCTGAAGGAATCTGCTAATGCTTATGAGGATTCCTCTGACTAGAACTGGCAGAATAGCCTAGTCCAGCTGTCCCAGTTTGACTGGCTACTTCGATGGGGTATTTAATACCTTGGTGATCTTTACCCAGCCCTTGTCCTGGCTGATGACCCAAAGACATCATTTCCTGAGTAGCCGACATTACTTCTATAGAGATCTTGGGTACGGGCAATGGCGTTCCCAGGGCATGAAATTGAGGGTTGCTTACTTTCAAAGTGTGGAAACTGACCGGCTCAACATCAAAATTAAAACCGATGAACGGTATGTCACCTTGTTGAGGGCATTTCGGTTCAGCATTGACTGTAACTAGGCTATTGTTGATAATGTATTTCAGTTACTGATGAAGGCTGGAGGGGACTGCCCCAGCCATATGAATCCACGGTCTTCCCAAGAGCAGGTTGTATCCCGAATCTATCTTGAGTGCGTGGAAAGACACGCAGAATGTATGGGGACCAATCTCAGTTGGCAGCTCAATCTCTCCGACTGAATTCCGACGGGATCCATCAAAAGCTTTGATGATCGTATGGCTACTTCGAATTTGATTGAGATTGACATTCATCTTGAACAATGTAGCGTATGGACAGATATTCAAAGATGAGCCTCTGTCTACTAAGACTCCAGCTAGCATATATCCGGAGGACAAGACCGCAATGGATAACGGCTTGCAATGACATGTCCCTTCGGGCGGTATGTCATCATCATTGAAAGAGATCACATTGTTGTTGAAAATGTGATCAGCCAGATGTTGAAATTTTTCCACATCCATTGATTTTGGCAAGTAGGCTTCTTCCAAAACCTTTAGTAGAATCTTCCTGTGATCCTCGAAAGTTAAAACCAAGTCTAGTATTAAAATTTGATGTGGAGCTTCTCTTAAGCTTAAAACCACCTTGGCTTCATTATGACCCATGGCACGGAGGAATTTTTCAATCTTCTCCATGAGAATTTTCCCCTTTGATTTGATGGTAGACTTCATCACCCGTTGGGGAAGATAAAGTGGATTCTCCTTCGACACTATAGCAGTTGTATGCGAGGTGGATCCTTCACCCTCTTCATAATTCCACAAAATTGTGTGCAGGCTAACAATAGGATATTGTGCTCTGCATGGTAAGTTGATTGACTCGGGAGCGGCCACTTTCAAAGGATTGTTGCTTCCTCTGAGTTGAATCGCTGTTATAGGGAGTGGCTTGACAATGCCATCAGCCTCAGTGGAGATAACTGCTACCAATCCCTTCCATTTAGTAGGACAGGTATTCTCACTACCACATAGCACAGTATCATCGTCTGCTAGTTGCAGGACACCTATCAATGAGATTCTGGATAAGGTGGCGGAGTGCCCAGCATTCTTCTGTGTTATGCCCACGAGAATGGGAGTGATATTGACATACTCCATCAGAATTGTACCGTCCTGAACGGGGATTGATTGGAGGTAGAAGGGAATTAATCCTTCCTTCATTGATTAGCATTTGAAGGATTTCCTCCATAGGTTGGCCCAGATATGTAAATTCCCTTCTGTTGGCAAAATCCCGACGAGCTTTAGCATTCGCTCTCTTTGCCACTTTGTCCTCCATTGTTTCACTTTCGGGAGGTGAAGAGGGAATATTCATGACAAGAGGAAGGAGACTAGCATGCTTCTGACTGATTAATTGGCGTGTGACTTGATGCTGGTATGTCACCAGTTCTGCCAATTGCTCGATTTGCTTGCGCAGAGCTTTCATCTTTCGTTCCATTGAGAATTGGAACTTGGCATAATCCCATTTGTCAGCACCGTCTTTGATGATCTGGGATGCTTCACCGTTAGAATTAGAACTTTGTCCACTGCTCCAATTAATCATGTTGACTTCTTCCTCTTTGTGTGGAGGAAGAGGGTTGTCTTGCACATGAGGTTGATCTGGCTTGGTGACCACAATCTCACTGTTGTCTATCAGGTCTTGAATCTTATGTTTCAAGGCCCAACAATCTTGAGTATCATGTCCAGGTGCCCCGGCATGATAAGCACATTTCAGAGTAATATTAAAACCCCTACCATTAGGGCTGGCTGGTGGAAGAAGATGTGTGATTTTCTTCTACATGGTCAGAAGAGTGAGAATATTCTCGAGAAAGTCCCCTAAGGGTGTGAACACTCGAGGGCGTTTGACTTCTCCACCTTTTAGTATTGGAGGGTTTGAAGACTGTGCTTGAAAAAGAGTGTAATTTCTCCTCTGGATAGGCATGTTCTGATTGCCTTTTTGACCCTGTAGTATCAGGGAAACATCCTCTTCTTTCTTTTTATGGACCCTCTGGGGGTTGTTTCTATAATTTTCGGATTGGATGGGTTCAGCAACATCTTTAAGGGCAGTTAAGTCTTGAATCTTTCCTGACTTCAATTCCATCTCAGCCATCTCCCCATGTTTGATCATTTCAGAAAATGGTTTACCGATGCCAGCTAAGACTCTCTCATATAAAGGAGCTTCTTGTATGTCGATAAAGGTCATAACCATCTCTGACTCTGTCATAGAAGGAATAACTTGAGCAGCAAGGCGCCTCCACCTTTGAGCATACTCTTTGAAAGACTCGTTGGACTGTTTCTTGACCTTGGTAATCTGGTACCGGTCAGGAGCCATCTGAGACTGGAAACTGTATTGCGTGAGGAAGGCGTGAGCTAGCTCTTCCCAACTATGGATTTTTAAATTGTCTAATTTGGTATACCACGAACGGGCTTCTCCAGTCAGACTTTTCTAGAACAGCTGCATTCTGAGCTTCTCATCTTCTGCATAAGATTCGAGTTCTCCAATGAATACCTTCAAATGTGTGTAAGGATCTCCTAACCCATCATACTTTTCAAAGTCAGGAGTTTTAAATTTTTCTGGATAATGAACACCAGGGAATATACAAAGGTCGGCATATGACACACTCCCGTGTGCTCCAATTCCTTTGGTAGCGTGAAGGGTCTCTTCCATTTGAAGAACTTTTTTTCTGATGTCACTGGTGTCTGGATCTTTTGTTAGATGGGCGGCATCATGACTTTTTTTGGTTGTATCCAACTGTAATTCAAGTACTATAATGGCTTTATCAAGACCTTGAGTTCCTCCTTGTGTAGAGGATTCAGCATGTACAGGTATTTTTGGACCCTGCGTAGATTGATGTAGTTCTTTAAGCAAAACAGCCAAGTCTGTGATTTGTTTACTTAATCCATCAAATTCTTCGTGAGAAACTGGATTAGACTGGTCAGATGAAGACATGATTGGCTGTGGGCCTGCGGCCTTTTTGGACTTTGACCGGGTAATAGGTCTAAATGCTTCCCTGTGACAAAACTGACATAGTTTAGTTTTTAAGGAATGTGTAAATATTAACATGCTATATGGTGTGTCCGTTTTAGGAATTTTTGTCTTGCAAAACGGATGTTAGCTGTTCGTAGTACAGGATAGCATGTTAATGTAAATATGTATATGCACATATTTCTTCATATTTCTCATTACATGGAGATGAATATGGAATATAAATTACCAGTAATTGTTTTTACAAGTAATTTAAAATGAGAAAGCATGAAGAGACTTTCCTCCGTATTTGGTTTATCAGAGGTTGACCTATCATAGGTTACTCTCATGGCTTTTCGGCATGAAGGTTCCCAAATCATCGCAATTTACTCGACGGGAAATTAATTCGGTCTTTCAACTGGAGCGAATTTGGGTGGTGCCTTTCCTGAGCCTCGCAGGAATTAGTCTTCCTACGAGTCCAGTAATCAAACACCGACAGGATAGCCTCCTGGAGGAGGGACCACACAACATACATTCACATACATCGTGTCTCACCGTATATGAGAATGATGACATGTGCGAAGCACTAATATCACAGGAAGATATAGTGTAAAGCATTAATCGCAGTAAAGATATGCATTCGTACACATTCATCATAAATGTAAATGCAACATCCACACACAAGCATATAACAGTTTTGAAAAGCTTGTAATAGCGCCTTAAGTCCACTTACTGGAGGTCCCCAGCAGAGTCGCCACCTGTCGACATAGGGTTTTTTATTTGTCCCTTTTCGTTACCTGTTCTTTTGTGTTCTCATTTTAGGTGAGATTTGTTTGAAAAAACAAGTGAAAAAGGTCCGACATGTGTAATGTCGACGATTGGACTATAAGAGTAGCCAGTTGGTTTTTTAACTGGTTATACCAACACAACCGAGAAAAGGTTTGCACATTGACCCAGTGATATGACACTGCTAAACAGGTCGGTGAAACCGAGATTCAATTAGGGTCCGGGGACTTGCTTATGCGGAGGGAAGGTGTTAAGCACCCCCCCGACATCCGTGTTGCCATAGTGACCGCCACTTTTTAATAAACTATTATATGAATGTGTGTGTGTGTGTGGGTCAATGTGCTGTTATTTGGAAGTAGTGCGAGGCCTCGTTCGCACCTATATACACAGGGTTTGAATTTATATAAAAATTTATTTTTAAGTAAGATATGACAGTGATGTTTTAAAAGAGGTTTTTCAAACCCAGTGCTCAATAGTAATTGAGACCTTTTACACTCTCATTTTATTCTGTATTCGGCTTGATTGATTTTATTTTACAGATGCGAGGCATCTGTATGAAAATATTGTACAAAAGGTGCTGAATTCCTCGTGGGTATGAAAACCATCTGAGGAAATCCAAACATCAAAGATAAATTTACAAGCTGCTTACAGCTGAAAAGGTCCATCACGGGAACCGAATCTAGATTCAGTGGACTGAATCTGTGATCACATGATTCCTAGGCTCACATGATGCCGCAATTGATATAAATGCAGTAAGCAGGTATATATATAAAAGCTATAAATATATATATATACAGACATGATGACCAACCACGAAGCACCTCTATGGGGGATCAGAAATGTAAATAAAGCTGTAAAAGCGATCAACCGCCACGGAGGAAACTCCAGGCAGGACGAAATGTACAGAAAGTAGTAAAAACGGTCAACCACCACGAAGTAAACTCTAGGTGGGACGAAATGTAAATATATATATATATATATATATATATATATATATATATATATATATATAAAAGCGATAAACGCACCGAATATAAAATCCAGGCTCATCGGACAAAGTCCAACAACAGTTAATATATATAAGTATATATATATTAAAGCAGTAAACGCACCGGATATAAAATCCAGGCTCATCGAACAAAGTTCGACACACAGTTCATATATAGAATATATATATATATATATATATATATATATATATATATATATATATATATATGAAAGCAAATAAACGCTCCGGATATAAAATTCAGGCTCATCGAACAAAGTCCGACAACAGTATATATATATATATATATATATATATATATATATATATATATATATATATATATATATATATATTAAAGCAGTAAACGCTCTAGACCAAAATCTAGGCTCATCGAACAAAGTTCGACATGCAATTCATATATATATAAGTGTGTGTGTGTGTGTGTGTGTGTGTGTGTATATATATATATATATATATATATATATATATATATACAAAAGCAAGTAAACGCTCGAGACCGAAGTCTAGGCTCAATCGAGGCATAACTTGATAATGTTAGTCCATATATATAAATATATATGTATATATATATATATATATATATATATATATATATATATGTATATACAAACTAAAATAAAATCACGGACCGAAGTCCGGGCAAACACACGCAACACGACTCTCAACGTAAAGAATGGTGTATGCAAATGTGAAGAGAAAGGCTTGAAAATGTGTAAGAAGGCTTACAGTGAACTACTAAAGAAGACTTCAATAACTTTAAAGTAGATAAACACTGGCTTCCGCTGGTACAGAAGTAGCTATATGTGAGCTCACAAGTGTTTAAAATGAGAAAGCACTCAGTTTGGGGTGTGTACAGAGCAAATTGGACAAGGCTTCCTCTCCTTTTTTCTTTGCAAAATGGCCACCCCAAGCCCTCTATTTATAGAGGGTGGAGCCGCAGGTACCTGCGGCTAGGCCACAGGTGTACTAGAGGATGCCCGGGGTGCCCCAGGCTTCGCGGGTCTCGCCGTCTCAAAGTACGTGCACGTAGGCAACGTGATGTCCGCTCAAACTTTCAGAATTGCAATCTGGGCATCCGACTAAGGTATATAGGACCTATTTCGGACCGCCGTTGTCGAGAGTTATGCAATGACATGGGATTAGAGGTTGTACAAAGTCATGAAGATGGGACGATGCCCTCCGGTCTTCAGCTTCAAATTATATCCGTTGTTCTGCATAATAGTCACTCGGGATTGGTTTTCCTTGGCTCTTGTGGGACATTGTTGTGTAGAAATGTATGTCTAAAATGTTGAGATGGCGTGATGTGGCGTCATGATGGCAAGATGATGACTTTGCCCCTCACCGGGGTTATCTCCGATTTGGGCTGATAAAGCAGACGCTGCTCAGGGTTATCGTTGAGATTGGACTGCTGCAAATGTTGAAGGTCCTCAGTGTCATCTCTGAGGTGTGCCTGTCTTGTACTGAGTGCCTCGCTGTGAGCGCTGAGGTTGAAGCTGATGGCATGTATTTGAAATAAGCATTTTTGGGGTTATCTCTGGAACTGCCATTGCCTTCCTTGGGGTTATCTCCAAGGTTGGAATCTACTATTCCCAGTGTTGGGACTGAGACAGAACATCTAGGGGTTATCTCCGGGATGAATCGGTCTTCTCCGGTTTGTGTTTCGGTATTGGATCTGCATGCCTCGGGGTTATCTCCCAGGTTGGAATTGTTACTTTCAGTGTGTGTTCCGGGGTTGAGTTATTACTCCCAGTGTGTGTTCTGGGGTTGGTCTGTTCCTCCCGGTAGTATCCGAAATGGATATGAGTCGTCTTCCAGGGTTTCCTCTTAAAAGACGAATCTACGCTCCTGCGATGTCAGTAACAGATATGCAAAAAATTTCGAGTGTCTACAATTATCTTAGTCGTAATATTTCTTACTGGGCTAGTTAAGCTCACCCTTTTCTTTCACTGTTCTCTTCTGGAATTGAGAATATAGCTGGGACTAGTCGGCGAATGGAGTGATGGTCCAGATGGTTGCTTTAGTAGTCCTCACTATTCTGTGAAATAGTGTGGTAATAAATGTAATGAGATTGAATTTGAGTTTTGATATTTTCTAAGAGATAATATTTGTATTAAAACTCACAGCTTATGTTTTGTCATATTCTGCACGACACTTAACAGTTGTATAAATTAAGTTTGTATTTGAGTTATGTACCATATATTTGGTGACTCAGAATGGGTGATGTATACCTATTTTGGGGGCGTCACTGTTGGTATCAAAGCTTAGGGATATGACCCATGGCTGAGATGTGAGAATAGAACTAGAAGGAGAGAGACGGGTAATTCCTTCACTAGTATGACCTACCTAAGTGTATTTATTATTTAATTAGTCGGTCAGAATATAGGGATAATATGCGGCATGTCAATTAACCCTTGTTTTGTGGCAGTATTTGAAAATGACATCTAAAAATGTTAAGATAAACAATGAAGCACATGAGACTGTTGAGTCACCGATGATCAATAACCAGGATAATGTGCATCAGGAAGGCAATAATCCTCATGTAAACAACAACACCGACCAAATGACAAACGATGTACGTTTAGGAGTTTTTTTAGAAATTATGCAAAACCAAACGAGAGAGACTCATGTTCAAAATGCAGGTGGAAACACTAGCAACTCACGGCTGGTCACCGCTAAGCAGTTCAAGGAGCTGGGACCGTCGGAGTTTATGGGAAAGCCAGAATCACTTAAGGCAGAGACGTGGATAAAATAGATCACCAAGATATTTAATGTCTTAGAATGCTCAGAGGAGCAAAAAGTTCCCTTCGTAATCTTTGAATTTGGATAAACTAAAGTACGAATCCGTAATCTTTGTCCTTTTATCTCACTGGATTCATTTTTTTAAGAATATTTTTATCATCCTCAGTCCTAAATGGTGTTATAACAGAATATCTTTGGCCTGTAGTGCAAAGTTGAATGATTACATGATGAATATCTTTGGCCCGTAGTGTAAAGATGGACAGGTGTTGAGATGAACATGACCACTGGTTATACTAACGAATACCCTTGGCCCGTAGTGCATGTATAATTCGTTGAATTAAAATATTTGTTGAATGATGCTATAGGGATAAAATATTAATGATGGACTTTTAAATCATAGAAGATAGTAGATTTCATGTTCTACTTGACTCTTCTAATGGATTGCTATTTTCGCTGTAATTGTTGATCTAAAACTTGTTGTCTATTATATTCTATCAGATTTTTCCCTGTTGAGGATTAAGGATAATTTATTCTGCATTATCTTAGTTATAATATTCTTTACTGAGCTAGTTGAGCTCATCCTTTTCTTTTTTGTTTCATTTTTTTTCTCACGAGGCGAGAATATAGCGAAAACTAGTCGGGGTGTGGAGTGATGGTTCAAGACAGTTGTTCAAGCAGTCCTCATTATTTTATAAAATAGTGTATCAATAATTGTAATAAGTACTTTATTTGAGTTTGAATATTGTCTAGAAGATAATATTTGTATTAAAACTCACAGCATATGTGCTATCGTATTTTGCACGACAATTGTAATAATGAAGTTTGTAGTTGTTTTCCGTACCATGTATTTGGCGATTCAGAATGGGTTGTGTGGACCTATTTTGGGGGTGTCACAGAATATATTATATTTTATTATTACATAGTACTGCTTAGTATTTGTATAGTACTGCACAGTGTTGCATAGTACTGCATAGTATCTGCATAGTGTTTGCATAGTGCTGCATAGTAAAAATCAAAAAAATCAGATTTTTACGCCGAACTTCGTCCGTGATTTCTCTTCTGTTCACCCGTGAAAAATTCTAAATAGTATCCTACCATTCTCTTATAAATAGGATGCTTAGTTTAGAAATGAAAATCACACTAGAATCAGAGAATTCTTCTATAATATTGAGTGTATTTCTTTTGAGTTTAAGAAAACTTTGAGTGTAGCAAATAGTGCAAGTTTTTTTCAAGAATATCACCGCTATACCAGCCAGAAGTACTTTCTTTTTAAGGTAAGGGGTATTATTTATTTCATACTCGTAAGAGATATTATTTTTCGTATTCGTAAGGAATATTATTTTCGTTCAATATTCGTAAGGAATATTATTTTCGTTCAATATTCATAAAGGATATTATCTTCGTTCAATATTCGTAAGGAATATTATTTTCGTTCAATATTCATAAGGGATATTATTTTGTTCAATATTCGTAAGAAATAATATTTTCTTCCATACTCTGTAGTTTATAAGTAATATTATTTCGTTTTATATTCCTAAATCTACACTTATTTTGATAAGTATTGCTTCTATACTCCTTAAAATTAGTAGAATATCCTTGAATTTTGCGCTTCATCTAGTATCGTTCCACTGAAATATTTTTCTGAATATTCTTGTTAAATTTTAACCTTTTCATGTCGGAGTACTATTCATGGACACTATTCATACATACGGTACTATTCATACGTACGGTACTATTCATGAGACACTATTCGCTCGAGTACTGTTCACCCGAGGTACTATTCACAATAAAAATTAATTTTTTTTTGTCTAAATTATTTTTGATACATGAATATTATTCTTGAATTTTACTCCACAAAATAGTTATCATGTTGACAATTTGAACATTCTTGAACTCTGGAAAAATTGAATTATAAATCTTTAAAATTTATCATTTCTCTCACTTAATTGAATTCTTATATCATTGCCATCATCCTCATGCTTAAATTGTGATGAAAGTCATCTTTGGCCCGTAGTGCATAGATGGATTGTTGATTGGTATGATTATGACCAGAAATTATGTATCGGTATAATCATGACCTATAATATTACAAATGATGTGATAAAAGTTCTCATTGGCCCGTAGTGCATTGATGGATAGTTGTTTGAATTGATCATGACCACTGGTGATAATAACGAATATCCTTGACCCGTAGTGTATGGATAATTCGTGGATGTGATAATAACGAATATACTTGGCTCGTAGTGCATGGATAATTCGTGGATGTGATACTAATGAATATCATTGGCCCGTAGTGCATGGATAATTCGGTGATGTGGATTACTTATTGAGATGTGTTACAAAGATAAAATATTGATGATGAATTTTTAAATCATAGAAGATAGTAGACAACATGCTCTACTTGACTCTTCTAATAGATTGCTTGTTCCTCTGCAGTTAACTTGTTGTCTATTGTATTCTATTAGTTTTTACATTGTTGAAGGCTAAGGATAATTTATCCTACATTATCTTAGTTATAATATTCTTTACTGGGCTAGTTGAGCTCACCATTTTCTTTCATTGTTCTCTTCAGAAAATGAGAATATAGCTGGGACTAGTCAGAGAATGGAGTGACGGTCCAAGATGGTTGCTATAGTAGTCCTCACTATTCTATAAAATAGTGTGAAAATAATTACAATGAGGACTTTATTTAAGTTTGAATATTGTTTACGAGACAATATTTGTATTGAAACTCAGCTATTGTGTTGTCGTATTTCACACGACAGTTGTTAATTGTATAAATTATGTTTGTATTTAAATTATGTACCATGTATTTGGCGACTCAGAATGGGTTGTGTATACCTATTTTGGGGGCGTTACATAGTACCCATGAATAGTATCGTATGAATAGTACCATATGAATAGTACCGTATGGATGAATAGTACCCATGAATAGTACTGTATGTATGAATAGTATTCCGTGAATACTATCCCTAAATGAAAATATTAAAATTTAATAAGAAAGTTCAGACCAATATTCTAATGAAACGATACTTGATGAAGCACAAATTTCAAAGATATTCTACTAATTTCAGGGATTATAGAAGCAATACTTATCAAAATAAGTGTAGATTTAGGAATATGAAACGAAATAATATTACTTACATACGATAGAGTATGGAAGAAAATAATATTTATTACGAATATTGAACGAAAATAATATCCTTTACGAATATTGAACTAAAATAATATTCCTTACGAATATTAAACGATGATAATATCCCTTACGAATATTGAACGAAAATAATATTCCTTACGAATACGAAAAATAATATCTCTTATGAATATGAAATAAGTAATACCTCTTACATTAGTAGGAGACTAATTCTGACTGGTATAACGGAGATATTTTTGAAGAAAACTTGCACTATTTGCTACACTTAAAGTATCCTTATACTAGAAAGAAATATGCACAATATTATAGAAGAATAATTCTCCGATTCTGGTGTGATTTTTATTTCTTAACTAAACATCTTATTTATAGGAGAATGGCAGGGCACTATTTGAATATAATCACGGGTGAACAAAAGAAAAAATTCACGGGTGTTCAGCAAATTCGTCTTATTTTTTTGATTTTTACTATTCATCTCTGTGCAATAAAATATTCTAATAAAATAAAAACTTTAAATAAAATATAATATATTCTATTTATAATCTAATAAAACGAACACTATAAGAAAAAGCATTAAGTCCGACGTAATTAATCTCGACTGAACACATTCCGCGGAATATAAGATACTTTCGATGGATTATTCCGTCAAAAATACGTCCCTCGTAAGTAAGTCATTTTTGACGAAATTCTTTCGCAATTAGAAGCCCATATGTGGTGCCAAGTTTCGCGCTAGCGCGAATACTAAATTCGACGGAATATAGGTTATTTCCGAGGGAATGTCCGTAGTACTTAATCTAAGTCCGAGGGATCTATATCTGATGAAAATTCCATCAGAAATAACTTATAAAACCTAACAGCATCGTCTTCTCTTCAACCGCGCGCCTCACAAATTATTCATTTCTCTCTCTAGCTCCTCATCTGTCACTCTCACTTTCATCACTCTAATCTCTGCACTCTCTCACCGCCTCCTCTTCCCACCGCAACAACCTCCTCCTCTCCACGCCGCAACAACCTCCACCTCTGACCGCCTCCCTATCCCCGCTGGTGAACCTCCTCTTGCCGCCAGTCCACCGAGGGCCGCCGCCCCTGCCTACCCCATCTCTCTATCTCACTCTCTGTAAATACATAAGGTAAGTTAAAATTTGTCATTCATTAGTTAGCGTTAAATTTGATGGAAAAGAATCTGATATTGGAAATGCATGTATGGTGTTTTAATTTGGGAATTTGGAAATTAGGAAAATTAATGGAGAAACTAAAATTGGTGCTGCTTATTTCCAAATCTGAAATTGAGACAATGAAATTATTCTTAATTTGAAACTGAAATTGTTCTTGATTTGCATCTGAAATTGGAATATGAAATATAATTGTTCTTGATTTGAATCTTAAATACAAAATATGAAATTCGTTATTAATTGTTCTTGATTTGAAATTGGGAATATTATTTGATAGCATTTGAAGACTGTGTATTTTTTAGAATCTGAAATTTGCTGAACTTTGTTTATTAATTATTCTTGATTTGAAATTAGATTTGATATACTGCAATTTGGGAAAGTATCTTTACTATAATTGGAAATTGATTTTCTGCAATTTGGGTTCGATAATTTACTGCAATTTGGGTTTGTCCTAATTGAATTATGTTTAGGTATAGCTTAGCATGTTCATTTTGGTAGGTATATTTGCTATTTCTTACAGAATTCTCGACAGAATTTCTGTCAGAATTATTTAATTCCAAAATTTGGAGGCCCTCCTCCATGTTTACATATCAATTATGTTTCCCAATATTAAAATAAACTAAGTACCATTTACTTAGTTTATTAGTACTAAAATAAATTAATTAAAATAAAATAATTTAATGAAAATAAATTATATATTATAATGTAATACAAAATAAAATAAAATAAATTATTTAATTTTAATTTAATAGATTGGATTAATGATTAAAGGTTTTAAATTATCATTTCCCGGACTAAGTTCAAGGGACTTAGGAGGGGGTATTTGATTTTCAGAAACATGAATCCCTCTAATCAAGTCTTCATTTTTAACAGACTCATTCTTGGATTCTTGATAGATAGATTCTATCGGATCGGACACAGATTGTCTGGAGGATTCAGGAAAATCAATATTATAGGAAATATTATTAATAGACCGACTACGAGTAAAAGGTCTCTGGAATTTTAAATAAACATTTCCATTACTGGTTTGGATGACATCCTCTATGGACTGTCTAATTATAGGCCTGGTAGGAACAGCATTAGTAATTTGCCATTGTTTTGGGAAAGTAATCTCTTCCCAAGGAATCATTCTGGGGATAGCCACTTGACTACTAAAAAGATTAGTGTCAATTAGGACAGTATGTCCTTGATGGCTTTGCTTACGGATATAAGGGTTTAAAGTAGTTAAAACTTTAAGATGAATACGGAATAATATGGCAAAAGGAGGAGATCCTGGCAGATACTCATAACCATGAGATATAATTCTCATTTCTAACACTTTTGACAAATTATTATCAGTTAAGGCTACACTTAGATTCGGATAAATATTGAAATATACTGGTCCATGAGCAAGACTAGTTTCAATAGCTCCCATAAGAGAGGCTTTCCAGTTGAGACACCTACCATCACGGAGGGTGCATTGAATACTGGTGTTTTGGCCAAGCAAAGTCAAGGGTTTAAAGGCTACTTGGACAAGTCCTATGTGAACATATTTATATTTTTGCAGAAAAGGATATAAGTCTTCAACATGCAACAAATATAAAATTTCATCATTATTCTGTAAAGGAACAGCATGCTCAAAGGTTTTGATAATTCTTTTGCTGATAAAATCAAAGGTTCCAATTTAAATCATGGAAGATGATAGTATTAGTATTTTGTAACTGTTTTATTTCAGATTTTAAAATATTAATTTCGATTTTAAGATCCTGAATAGTAGTAGGTTTTTCAGCAGTAGAAACATCTTTTATGCGTCTCTTAACCTCACGCATATTATACTAATCTATTCCTTCAAACTGTAGAAAAACAGTTAACTAGAATTGAGGAACATATTAATAATATTAATGAAAACTGTCAAGTTGTTCCCCACAAGCCTGAACTTCAACCTGTAACTATAAAACCGCCATTAGAAGTTAGTAATTTTAAAATGAAATCTTCTAAACCTGACAATGAGTTTATTGACAATCTTTTAAATAAAATGAAAGATTTAAAACTCACATCTGCACCTACTTCTTCATCTCAAATTAATGTTATTTCTGGACACTCCTCTTCCACCAGTAACAATACTGACAGTGATACAGAAAACTCTAATGATATCTCTCCTAGTCATTTGTTAGAAATCCAGAATAACTTTCAGGATATGCAGAATATTAATAAAACTACTTACAGTCAAAAGCCTGTTAATCGTATGGCACTAACCGGACCTAGTAGGTATTACTATCCTAGACCTACCCCCCAGGATATTCTTTATGAAGAAGACTTTCTTCATACTCAAAAATCTTACCATGGGAAAACCATTTATGAATGGAATATTGATGGTAAGACAGAATATCAAATCTTCGAAACCATCCATCATATCTTGATGTATGCAACTGTCTGTAAACAGAACGATAACACAGACCACCAAATCTGTCGTTTCTTAGTTAATGGATTTACTGGCATCCTTAAGGGATGGTGGGATAATGTATTAACTGCAATCCAAAGAACCGAAGTTCTTCAATCCTACAAAGAAGAACTTGACCCTATTACCAGTCTTCTCACAAGAAGAGAGGATGCTTGTTACACTCTTGTTCAAGCTATACTTCATCATTTTGTTGGACCTGGTCAGATGAACACTGACAGAAGTCGTGAACTCCTTCAGAACCTTCGTTGCCCATCTTTAACCCATTTTAGATGGTATAAAGATGTCTTTTTAATGAAAGTCATGCAGAGATCTGACGCTAACAGTGAACACTGGAAAGCCAAGTTTGTTGATGGCCTTCCTACTTTCTTTGCTGAAAAAGTTCGAAAAAAGCTTAGAGATAAGCACGACCGTATGAGTATCCCTTATGATCAGTATTCCTATGGTCATCTCATTTCAGTAATTATTGAAGAAGGTTTATCCTTATGTAATGACATGAAACTTCAACAATTAATGAAAAAACAGAATCTCACTAAAAAACATGAGATATGAGAATTTTGCGATCAATTCTCTTATGATACAAAATTACAGTATCCTCATAAGACTAGAAAACAGCACAGATCTAAAACTTCTAGACCTTATCGGAAACGCTCTTCTAAAAAATCTTCTTCTAATAACAAAGCCCCTGAAAAATCTACAAAGAAGAGGAAGAGTAGTAAGAAAAAAGATAAGTCTAAAATTGAATGTTATAAATGCGATAAAACAGGACATTTTGCTAATAAATGCAAATCTAAATTGAAACAAAAACTCAATGAGATGTCCCTTGATGAGGATATCCAACAGCAAATTATTAATTGTTTAGCTACCAGCAGTTCTGAGTCTGGCTCCGATGATGGTTTAGCTGAGGTCTATTCTGAATCTGATAATAATTCTGATGTCGAACATTGTCAAACCTGCACAATTAATAACTGTAAAACAAGCACTGAAGCTGATTATTGGAAAGCCATCGTAGAGATGAATGGTTTAGATGTTGGAGGTCCCAGCATCAATGTCTTAACTGATACCCAGAAATCTCTCCTTGACTTAGCTGAAAATATAAAAGATCCCGAAATTAAACTAAAATTTTTAGAGATCTGTTATAAAAATCAAAAAACCAAAGAAAACCTTCCAATCGATCAGTATAGTATGCGTGAGGTTACGAGACGCATAAAAGATGTTTCTACTGCTGAAAAACCTACTACTATTCAGGATCTTAAAACCGAAATTAATATTTTAAAATCTGAAATAAAATAGTTACAAAATACTAATACTATCATCTTCCATGATTTAAATAGTATCAAACAACAGTTAAACAATAAACATGATAATCATGTAGAATCCTCAAAAACTGGATCTTCTGACAAACCAGAATCTTCTGAATAGTATTTAATGCTTATGAATCAAGTGGTTTTTCAAAAATGGTATATTAGAATTACTCTTGTTATCAAACCGGATTTTATCATTAAAGATGTCATTGCCTTAGTTGATAGTGGCGCTGATATGAACTGTATTCAGGAAGGATTAATTCCTACCAAATATTTCCAGAAAACCACTCAATCATTAACTAGTGCTAGTGGTAACACTATGAACATTAAATATAAAATTCCAGAAGCCTTAATCTGTAATCAAGGTCTTTGTTTACCTACCTCTTTTGTTCTTATCCGAAATATGAATCAAAGTATCATCTTAGGCACACCTTTCCTTTGTCTTTTGATGCCTATCTCGAAGATAGATACTTTAGGTATTCACACTACTCTTAATAACAGGCATATTGTTTTTGAATTCATAACAGAACCTTATACTAAAGAACTAAATCAAGTCAAACACATGATTTATTCAAAAGAAAAACAGATAAATTTCATCCAAAAAGAAATAAAGTTTCTTTCTACAGAACAAAGAATTTTACAGCCCTCTTTACAAGAAAAAATAAAATTAATTTACAAAACTCTTCAAACAGAAATCTGTAGTGATGTCCCTAATGCTTTTTGGAATAGGAAGAAACATATTATTTCTCTTCCTTATATTCCTAATTTCAATGAAAAGAATATTCCTACTAAGTCTAGACCCAGTCAAATGAAGAAAGAATATTTACTTCTTTACAAAACTGAAATTGAGTCTCTTCAGCAGAAAAAGCTAATAAAACCCAGTACTTCCCCTTGGAGTTGTACAGCTTTTTATGTCAATAAAAACTCCGAAATTGAACGAGGAACTCCCCGCCTTGTTATTAATTATAAACCACTGAATGAAGCCCTTCAATGGATTAGATATCCAATTCCGAATAAGAAGGACCTACTCGACAGACTTCATGATGCCACTATTTTTTCTAAATTTGATATGAAATCAGGATTTTGGCAAATACAAATCAGAGATCAGGATACTTATAAAACTGCTTTTACAGGACCTTCTGAATTTCAACATATCATGAATGATATTTTTAATCCTTTTACTGAATTTATTATCTGCTATATTGATGATGTCTTAATTTTCTCTTCATCAATTGAACAGCATATTAAGCATTTAAACATTTTTAAAAATGTTGTCATAGAAAATGGTTTGGTAGTTTCTGCACCTAAGATGAAACTTTTCCAAATAAAAATCAGATTTCTCGGACATAATATTTTCAATGGAACTATTATTCCTATTGATAGATGTATTGAATTTGCATCTAAATTTCTGGATGAAATTAAAGATATTAATCAACTGCAAAGATTTTTGGGAAGTCTAAATTATATTAGAGACTATTATCCTAATCTTTCCCAGGATGCTGCTATACTGTACACCCGATTAAGAAAAAACCCTTTGCCCTGGACTATTGAACATACTAATGCAGTCCAAAAGATCAAAACTAGAGTTAAACAGTTACCTTGCCTCTCTTTACCCAATCCTGAATGGAAGAAGATTGTTCAAACTGATGCTTCTAATACAGGATATGGTGGAATTTTAAAGCAATTTAATCCTAACAGTAACAAAGAGGATCTTATCCGATTTACTTCAGGAGTTTGGAAAGGACCTTCTTTGAATTATCCTACCATAAAGAAAGAATGTCTTTCCATTGTTAAATGTGTTTTAAAATTTCAAGATGATCTTTTAAATCAGCACTTTTTAATTCGAGTTGATTGCTCAGCTGCAAAATAGATATTTAAAAAGGATGTACAAAATCTAGCTTCTAAACAGATATTTGCCACTTGGCAAAGTATTTTATCAGTATTCGACTTTGATATTGAATATATCAAAGGAAAACAGAATTCTTTACCGGATTTTCTAACCAGAGAATACTTGCAGGAATGACCAGTCGAAGCCGTGGCCGCGGTCAACGAGGCCGAGGCAGAGCAAATCTGTACTATACAGAATTTCCTACTCTGAATTCTCAGACCAGCAACTCATCGTCTTCTTCTAGCCAACCTACCATAAAGGATGTTCTCCTTTTACCAGAACAGTATATCCCAAACATAAATGCGGATGAAACAGTATTATTCATTGAACAGAATGATGAAAAATGGATGAAAGATCCATGGGAGATAAAGAGACGTTATTTAACGACTCAACAGTCTCATCCCCGTTTTAATCAGTACCGATATGTTTATGAACAAATAATCATTGAAACAGCATCTATGGACATTAAGCATACGTTTCATGATCCTAACAAAACCACCAGCCCGATTCAATACAGTAAAACAACAGTCAAGAGCATCATGCCTCTTGCCAATTGGGGTATTAATCCTCATACCACCCATACTATTGAATCTAGTCACACAACAGAAACCCATTACAGTTATTGGGATTATATTGATTCCTTTACCCAAGTTTTCTATTACCAGAATCCAATTCACAACAATACTTGGTTTATCCGCGTCTGTCCCGACGTACTTAAAAACGAAATTCCCAACTGGTTTTTCGTTTGGTGGGATAAGATTGGTGTTACCATTGAAACCTTACCAGAATCTGTTCAAACAGCATTTAAGGAATGGCAAGTTGCCTATTCCCACATACCAGTAAATAGAGATTTATCAATGTCCAAATTATTTGCCCATTTCATAATTCGTTTCAGTATACCTTGGATTTGGAAATGGGATTTCCGTTGTGATTACCAGAATAAGATTCCCCGCCTCAAAAGAATATTCTTTACCAAATGGTGGGATAAAGGTCTTAATCCGACACTACCAGAACTTCTTAAAACAATTAAGAATCACACTCAAGCCTGCCTTGATGTTATCCCGCAAAGCCTTCCCTCACCAGTACCTATTAATCCTTTTGTTAAAATCCAGGCTGATTTAAAACAAAAGTTTCCTAATCTTACTGAAACAGAATTAATTGTCAAAACTATGGATTACATGAAGACTCAGTTCTTACAATCCTTAGTCCCAGATGATGTTTCCATGAAAACAGCCAGTGATGAAGAATCTGAAGAGGACGATAATCAATTCAATGTCCTAGCCGGAGAAAGTCAAGAACCCGAGCCCACAATGGGAGACTTTTGGGATTCTCTCACCTCAATAATTTCTGAAAAATTGGAACATGACAAGAAAGGAAAAGGAAAAGCAGTATGACAGTGACCCTCCACTACAAAAGATAATCCAATAATCAGAAAACGACAAGAACAGTAATTCCACTTTCTAAAAAGAAAGCCAGCTGCTCTCTCCATTATCAAAAAACGACGCCACCTGTCTTCAATAATACTCCACCCAACCGACATCATCTCATGCGTCCCACTATCTACGGCTGAGATTTAAAAAATGAAAGATAAGGATCAATGATCGACTCCACTGACAAGGACACACACGATCCCTTCTTATCCTTTCACTTGTATAAATAGGGATACCTCACCCTTGTTGAGGCAGATTTTCTTTTCAGAATTTTCCTTTACTTCCTCTCTCTCTCTCTCTGTAAAATACTTGATATATATAAGTTTGAAGTTTAAAGAATTGCAGAGCTCTACTGTAAGTTTTAATTATTGCTTCTGTCAATTAATATGTTTCATTACTTGAACTTTTAGATTATCATATAGATAACAGCAATCGTTATAAAACAGCATATCAAACTGCTACAAACAACTATAATCGTTCTTATTTTTTAGAACAGTTTAATAAATCTGAACAGTTTATTATTTCTACTAAAGAAGCCATCCAGGAAGAAACCTGTAGACTTATAGTTTTGGGTAAACCCCCAAATCAACAGTAACTTTATGAGACCATATATGCAGTAATTTATCTGTTAATATATAGTTAATATGCCTTTAAATTATCCATGCCATTTTATTAAATGAGAAAAGTTTAAGCCTGATACTTGAATAAGTGGAACGTCACCCAAGTCGCGTTTAGGACTTTGCCTTTAGCCGTATTATGGCGTTGTGGCTTTTATCCTCAGTAAATCGTTGACAGACGTGCTTGTTATAAGTATCTATCTTGATCCTGCCTACCTGCCTATTCCCACATACCAGTAAATAGAGATTTATCAATGTCCAAATTATTTGTCCATTTCATAATTCGTTTCAGTATACCTTGGATTTGGAAATGGGATTTCCGTTGTGATTACCAGAATAAGATTCCCCGCCTCAAAAGAATATTCTTTACCAAATGGTGGGATAAAGGTCTTAATCCGACACTACCAGAACTTCTTAAAACAATTAAGAATCACACTCAGGCTTGCCTTGATGTTATCCCGCAAAGTCTTCCCTCACCAGTACCTATTAATCCTTTTGTTAAAATCCAGGCTGATTTAAAACAAAAGTTTCCTAATCTTACTGAAACAGAATTAATTGTCAAAACTATGGATTACATGAAGACTCAGTTCTTACAATCCTTAGTCCCAGATGATGTTTCCATGAAAACAGCCAGTGATGAAGAATCTGAAGAAGACGATAATCAATTCAATGTCCTAGCCGGAGAAAGTCAAGAACCCGAGCCCACAATGGGAGACTTTTGGGATTCTCTCACCTCAATGATTTCTGAAAAATTGGAACAGGACAAGAAAGGAAAAGGAAAAGCAGTATGACAGTGACCCTCCACTACAAAAGATAATCCAATAATCAGAAAACGACAAGAACAGTAATTCTACTTTCTAAAAAGAAAGCCAGCTCCTCTCTCCATTATCAGAAAACGACGCCACCTGTCTTCAATAATACTCCACCCAACCGACATCATCTCATGCGTCCCACTATCTACAGCTGAGATTTAAAAAATGAAAGATAAGGATCAATGATCGACTCCACTGACAAGGACACGCACGATCCCTTCTTATCCTTTCACTTGTATAAATAGGGATACCTCACCCTTGTTGAGGCAGATTTTCTTTTCAGAATTTTCCTTTACTTCCTCTCTCTCTCTCTGTAAAATACTTGATATATATAAGTTTGAAGTTTAAAGAATTGCAGAGCTCTACTGTAAGTTTTAATTATTGCTTCTGTCAATTATTATGTTTCATTACTTGAACTTTTAGATTATCATATAGATAACAGCAATCGTTATAAAACAGCATATCAAACTGCTACAAACAACTATAATCGTTCTTATTTTTTAGAACAGTTTAATAAATCTGAACAGTTTATTATTTCTACTAAAGAAGCCATCCAGGAAGAAACCTGTAGGCTTATAGTTTTGGGTAAACCCCCAAATCAACAGTAACTTTATGAGACCATATATGCAGTAATTTATCTGTTAATATATAGTTAATATGCCTTTAAATTATCCATGCCATTTTATTAAATGAGAAAAGTTTAAGCCTGATACTTGAATAAGTGGAACGTCACCCAAGTCGCGTTTAGGACTTTGCCTTTAGCCGTATTATGGCGTTGTGGCTTTTATCCTCAGTAAATCGTTGACAGACGTGCTTGTTATAAGTATCTATCTTTATCCTGCCTCCTTTGGTATCAAAGCCATGTTAATTGATTGTCATATTAATGAATATATTACTTATAAATTATGCGTATATGGTCACTTTGAAAAATGACTGATTTTTCTCCTTCGTCTGTGACAACAGTAGCTAATGCCTCAGCTTCTACTTTAGAAGCAACTGAACTAATTGCCTATCAGGATGTAAAGGAAGCCTTAGATAAATGGACTATTCCTAAAATCAAACCAGAAACTATTTACAAAATTGGAACCTTTGATTTTATCAGCAAAAGAATTATCAAAACCTTTGAGCATGCTGTTCCTTTATAGAATAATGATGAAATTTTATATTTGTTGCATGTTGAAGACTTATATCCTTTTCTGCAAAAATATAAATATGTTCACATAGGACTTTGCCTTTAGCCGTGTTATGGCGTTGTGGCTTTTATCCTCAGTAAATCGTTGACAGACGTGCTTGTTATAAGTATCTATCTTGATCCTGCCTCCTTTGCCTCTGATACCAAAGGAGGCAGGATCAAGATAGATACTTATAACAAGCACGTCTGTCAACGATTTACTGAGGATAAAAGCCACAACGCCATAACACGGCTAAAGGCAAAGTACTAAACGCGACTTGGGTGACGTTCCACTTATTCAAGTATCAAGCTTAAACTTTTCTCATTTAATAAAATGGCATGGATAATTTAAAGGCATATTAACTATATATTAACAGATAAATTACTGCATATATGGTCTCATAAAGTTACTGTTGATTTGGGGGTTTACCCAAAACTATAAGCCTACAGGTTTCTTCCTGGATGGCTTCTTTAGTAGAAATAATAAACTGTTCAGATTTATTAAACTGTTCTAAAAAATAAGAACGATTATAGTTGTTTGTAGCAGTTTGATATGTTGTTTTATAACGATTGCTGTTATCTATATGATAATCTAAAAGTTCAAGTAATGAAACATAATAATTGACAGAAGCAATAATTAAAACTTACAGTAGAGCTCTGCAATTCTTTAAACTTCAAACTTATATATATCAAGTATTTTACAGAGAGAGAGAGAGGAAGTAAAGGAAAATTCTGAAAAGAAAATCTGCCTCAACAAGGGTGAGGTATCCTTATTTATACAAGTGAAAGGATAAGAAGAGATCGTGCGTGTCCTTGTCAGTGGAGTCGATTATTGATCCTTATCTTTCATTTTTTAAATCTCAGCCGTAGATAGTGGGACGCATGAGATGATGTCGGTTGGGTGGAGTATTATTGAAGACAGGTGGCGTCGTTTTCTGATAATGGAGAGAGCAGCTGGCTTTCTTTTTAGAAAGTGGAATTACTGTTCTTGTCATTTTCTGATTATTGGATTATCTTTTGTAGTGGAGGGTCACTGTCATACTGCTTTTCCTTTTCCTTTCTTGTCCTGTTCCAATTTTTCAGAAATCATTGAGGTGAGAGAATCCCAAAAGTCTCCCATTATGGGCTCGGGTTCTTGACTTTCTCCGGCTAGGACATTGAATTGATTATCGTCCTCTTCAGATTCTTCATCACTGGCTGTTTTCATGGAAACATCATCTGGGACTAAGGATTGTAAGAACTGAGTCTTCATGTAATCCATAGTTTTGACAATTAATTCTGTTTCAGTAAGATTAGGAAACTTTTGTTTTAAATCAGTCTGGATTTTAACAAAAGGATTAATAGGTACTGGTGAGGGAAGGCTTTGCGGGATAACATCAAGGCAAGCCTGAGTGTGATTCTTAATTGTTTTAAGAAGTTCTGGTAGTGTCGGATTAAGACCTTTATCCCACCATTTGGTAAAGAATATTCTTTTGAGGCGGGGAATCTTATTCTGGTAATCACAACGAAAATCTCATTTCCAAATCCAAGGTATACTGAAACGAATTATGAAATGGGCAAATAATTTGGACATTGATAAATCTCTATTTACTGGTATGTGGGAATAGGCAACTTGTCATTCCTTAAATGCTGTTTGAACAGATTCTGGTAAGGTTTCAATGGTAACACCAATCTTATCCCACCAAACGAAAAACCAGTTGGGAATTTCATTTTTAAGTACGTCGGGACAGACGCGGATAAACCAAGTATGGTTGTGAATTGGATTCTGGTAATAGAAAACTTGGGTAAAGGAATCAATATAATCACAATAATTGTAACGGGTTTCTGTTGTGTGACTAGATTCAATAGTACGGGTGGTATGAGGATTAATACCCCAATTGGCAAGAGGCATGATGCTCTTGACTGTTGTTTTACTGTATTGAATCGGGCTGGTGATTTTGTTAGGATCATGAAGCGTATGCTTAATGTCCATAGATGCTGTTTCAATGATTATTTGTTCATAAATATATCGGTACTGATTAAAACGGGGAGGAGACTGTTGAGTCGTTAAATAACGTCTCTTTATCTCTCATGGATCTTTCATCCATTTTTCATCATTCTATTCAATGAATAATACTGTTTCATCCGCATTTATGTTTGGGATATACTGTTCTGGTAAAAGGAGAACATCCTTTACGGTAGGTTGGCTAGAAGAAGACGATGAGTTTCTGGTCTGAGAATTCAGAGTAGGAAATTCTGTATAGTACAGATTTGCTCTGCCTCGGCCTCGTTGACCGCGGCCACGGCTTCGACTGGTCATTCCTGCAAGTATTCTCTGGTTAGAAAATCCGGTAAAGAATTCTGTTTTCCTTTGATATATTCAATATCAAAGTCGAATACTGATAAAATACTTTGCCAAGTGGCAAATATCTGTTTAGAAGCTAGATTTTGTACATCCTTTTTAAATATCTGTTTTACAGCTGAGCAATCAACTCGAATTAAAAAGTGCTGATTTAAAAGATCATCTTGAAATTTTAAAACACATTTAACAATGGAAAGACATTCTTTCTTTATGGTAGGATAATTCAAAGAAGGTCCTTTCCAAACTCCTGAAGTAAATCGGATAAGATCCTCTTTGTTACTGTTAGGATTAAATTGCTTTAAAATTCCACCATATCCTGTATTAGAAGCATCAGTTTGAACAATCTTCTTCCATTCAGGATTGGGTAAAGAGAGGCAAGGTAACTGTTTAACTCTAGTTTTGATCTTTTGGACTGCATTAGTATGTTCAATAGTCCAGGGCAAAGGGTTTTTTCTTAATCGGGTGTACAGTATAGCAGCATCCTGGGAAAGATTAGGATAATAGTCTCTAATATAATTTAGACTTCCCAAAAATCTTTACAGTTGATTAATATCTTTAATTTCTTCCGGAAATTTAGATGCAAATTCAATACATCTATCAATAGGAATAATAGTTCCATTGAAAATATTATGTCCGAGAAATCTTATTTTTATTTGGAAAAGTTTCATCTTAGGTGCAGAAACTACCAAACCATTTTTTATGACAACATTTTTAAAAATGTTTAAATGCTTAATATGCTGTTCAATTGATGAAGAGAAAATTAAGACATCATCAATATAGCAGATAATAAATTCAGTAAAAGGATTAAAAATATCATTCATGATATGTTGAAATTCAGAAGGTCCATTTTTGACACCAAATGGAAGAACATTCCATTCATAATGTCCAAAAGGTACTGTAAAAGCAGTTTTATAAGTATCCTGATCTCTGATTTGTATTTGCCAAAATCCTGATTTCATATCAAATTTAGAAAAAATAGTGGCATCATGAAGTCTGTCGAGTAGGTCCTTCTTATTCGGAATTGGATATCTAATCCATTGAAGGGCTTCATTCAGTGGTTTATAATTAATAACAAGGCGGGGAGTTCCTCGTTCAATTTCGGAGTTTTTATTGACATAAAAAGCTGTACAACTCCAAGGGGAAGTACTGGGTTTTATTAGCTTTTTCTGCTGAAGAGACTCAATTTCAGTTTTGCAAAGAAGTAAATATTCTTTCTTCATTTGACTGGGTCTAGACTTAGTAGGAATATTCTTTTTATTGAAATTAGGAATATAAGGAAGAGAAATAATATGTTTCTTCCTATTCCAAAAAGCATTCGGGACATCACTACAGATTTCTGTTTGAAGAGTTTTGTAAATTAATTTTATTTTTTCCTGTAAAGAGGGCTGTAAAATTCTTTGTTCTGTAGAAAGAAACTTTATTTCTTTTTGGATGAAATTTATCTGTTTTTCTTTTGAATAAATCATGTGTTTGACTTGATTTAGTTCTTTAGTATAAGGTTCTGTTATGAATTCAAAAATAATATGCATGTTATTAAGAGTAGTGTGAATACCTAAAGTATCTATCTTCGAGATAGGCATCAAAAGACAAAGGAAAGGTGTGCCTAAGATGATACTTTGATTCATATTTCGGATAAGAACAAAAGAGGTAGGTAAACAAAGACCTTGATTACAGATTAAGGCTTCTGGAATTTTATATTTAATGTTCATAGTGTTACCACTAGCACTAGTTAATGATTGAGTGGTTTTCTGGAAATATTTAGTAGGAATTAATCCTTCCTGAATACAGTTCATATCAGCGCCACTATCAACTAAGGCAATGGCATCTTTAATGATAAAATCCGGTTTGATAACAAGAGTAATTCTAATATACCATTTTTGAAAAACCACTTGATTCATAAGCATTAAATATTGTTCAGAAGATTCTGATTTGTCAGAAGATCCAGTTTTTGAGGATTCTACATGATTATCATGTTTATTGTTTAACTGTTGTTTGATACTATTTAAATCATGGAAGATGATAGTATTAGTATTTTGTAACTGTTTTATTTCAGATTTTAAAATATTAATTTCGGTTTTAAGATCCTGAATAGTAGTAGGTTTTTCAGCAGTAGAAACATCTTTTATGCGTCTCATAACCTCACGCATACTATACTGATCGATTGGAAGGTTTTCTTCGATTTTTTGATTTTTATAACAGATCTCTAAAAATTTTAGTTTAATTTCGGGATCTTTTATATTTTCAGCTAAGTCAAGGAGAGATTTCTGGGTATCAGTTAAGACATTGATGCTGGGACCTTCAACATCTAAACCATTCATCTCTACGATGGCTTTCCAATAATCAGCTTCAGTGCTTGTTTTACAGTTATTAATTGTGCAGGTTTGACAATGATCGACATCAGAATTATTATCAGATTCAGAATAGACCTCAGCTAAACCATCATCGGAGCCAGACTCAGAACTGCTGGTAGCTAAACAATTAATAATTTGCTGTTGGATATCCTCATCAAGGGACATCTCATTGAGTTTTTGTTTCAATTTAGATTTGCATTTATTAGCAAAATGTCCTGTTTTACCGCATTTATAACATTCAATTTTAGACTTATCTTTTTTCTTACTACTCTTCCTCTTCTTTGTAGATTTTTCAGGGGTTTTGTTATTAGAAGAAGATTTTTTAGAAGAGCGTTTCTGATAAGGTCTAGAAGTTTTAGATCTGTGTTGTTTTCTAGTCTTATGAGGATACTGTAATTTTGTATCATAAGAGAATTGATCGCAAAATTCTCCTATCTCATGTTTTTTAGTGAGATTCTGTTTTTTCATTAATTGTTGAAGTTTCATGTCATTACATAAGGATAAACCTTCTTCAATAATTACTGAAATGAGATGACCATAGGAATACTGATCATAAGGGATACTCATACAGTCGTGCTTATCTCTAAGCTTTTTTCGAACTTTTTCAGCAAAGAAAGTAGGAAGGCCATCAACAAACTTGGCTTTCCAGTGTTCACTATTAGCGTCTGATCTCTGCATGACTTTCATTAAAAAGACATCTTTATACCATCTAAAATGGGTTAAAGATGGGCAACGAAGGTTCTGAAGGAGCTCACGACTTCTGTCAGTGTTCATCTGACCAGGTCCAACAAAATGATGAAGGATAGCTTGAACAAGAGTGTAACAAGCATCCTCTCTTCTTGTGAGAAGACTGGTAATAGGGTCAAATTCTTCTTTGTAGGATTGAAGAACTTCGATTCTTTGGATTGCAGTTAATACATTATCCCACCATCCCTTAAGGATGCCAGTAAATCCATTAACTAAGAAACGACAGATTTGGTGGTCTGTGTTATCGTTCTGTTTACAGACAGTTGCATACATCAAGATATGATGGATGGTTTCGAAGATTTGATATTCTGTCTTACCATCAATATTCCATTCATAAATGGTTTTCCCATGGTAAGATTTTTGAGTATGAAGAAAGTCTTCTTCATAAAGAATATCCTGGGGGGTAGGTCTAGGATAGTAATACCTACTAGGTCCGGTTAGTGCCATACGATTAACAGGCTTTTGACTGTAAGTAGTTTTATTAATATTCTGCATATCCTGAAAGTTATTCTGGATTTCTAACAAATGACTAGGAGAGATATCATTAGAGTTTTCTGTATCACTGTCAGTATTGTTACTGGTGGAAGAGGAGTGTCCAGAAATAACATTAATTTGAGATGAAGAAGTAGGTGCAGATGTGAGTTTTAAATCTTTCATTTTATTTAAAAGATTGTCAATAAACTCATTGTCAGGTTTAGAAGATTTCATTTTAAAATTACTAACTTCTAATGGCGGTTTTATAGTTACAGGTTGAAGTTCAGGCTTATGGGGAACAACTTGACAGTTTTCATTAATATTATTAATATGTTCCTCAATTCTAGTTAACTGTTTTCCTACAGTTTGAAGGAATAGATTAGTATAATTATTCTGTTTAGACAAGGGTAAAATATCTTTTATTTTAACCTCTTCTTGTTGATGGGGTATTTCAGATATATCAACATACGGATTAATGATTAAAGGTTTTAAATTATCATTTCCCGAACTAAGTTCAAGGGACTTAGGAGGGGGGTGAATGGATTGAATGATATTACCATTAGTGGTGATCCAGTCCTTTTGAATTCCAGTTAAAACATTCAGTTGACTTTCAGGTTAAAATTCTAATTTTAACAAGAAATCATAATACCATTTAACAAATGATAAGATACACTGATTCTTTTTCAGATAAGCATAATAACTATCTTTAATTTCTGCTAATTTTTTACTTTCATGATTTTTAAAATACCAATTTCTAAAATTCTGGTATTTATCCTACATAAACTCCTGGTTTAAATATTGACGAATTTTACTATTGGGAGAAAAATCCATTAACATTCAAAATTCATATCACTAGCAGTTGGATTATAAGGTCTTCAGTTTTGAGGAGTATTTGTTTCATAAATAGCATGGGGTATTTGATTTTCAGAAACATGAATCCCTCTAATCAAGTCTTCATTTTTAACAGACTCATTCTTGGATTCTTGATAGACAGATTCTATCGGATCGGACACAGATTGTCTGGAGGATTCAGGAAAATCAATATTATAGGAAATATTATTAATAGACCGACTACGAGTAAAAGGTCTCTGGAATTTTAAATAAACATTTCCATTACTAGTTTGGATGACATCCTCTATGGACTGTCTAATTATAGGCCTGGTAGGAACAGCATTAGTAATTTGCCATTGTTTTGGGAAAGTAATCTCTTCCCAAGGAATCATTCTGGGGATAGCCACTTGACTACTAAAAAGATTAGTGTCAATTAGGACAGTATGTCCTTGATGGCTTTGCTTACGGATATAAGGGTTTAAAGTAGTTAAAACTTTAAGATGAATACGGAATAATATGGCAAAAGGAGGAGATCCTGGCAGATACTCATAACCATGAGATATAATTCTCATTTCTAACACTTTTGACAAATTATTATCAGTTAAGGCTACACTTAGATTCGGATAAATATTGAAATATACTGGTCCATGAGCAAGACTAGTTTCAATAGCTCCCATAAGAGAGGCTTTCCAGTTGAGACACCTACCATCACGGAGGGTGCATTGAATACTGGTGTTTTGGCCAAGCAAAGTCAAGGGTTTAAAGGCTACTTGGACAAGTCCTATGTGAACATATTTATATTTTTGCAGAAAAGGATATAAGTCTTCAACATGCAACAAATATAAAATTTCATCATTATTCTGTAAAGGAACAGCATGCTCAAAGGTTTTGATAATTCTTTTGCTGATAAAATCAAATGTTCCAATTTTGTAAATAGTTTCTGGTTTGATTTTAGGAATAGTCCATTTATCTAAGGCTTCCTTTACATCCTGATAGGCAATTAGTTTAGTTGCTTCTAAAGTAGAAGCTGAGGCATTAGCTACTGTTGTCACAGACGAAGGAGAAAAATCAGTCATTTTTCAAAGTGACCATATACGCATAATTTTTAAATAATATAATATAATATAATAAATAAAATAAAATAAATAAATCCAAATAAATAAATTAATTTAATTTAATTTAACTAAATTAAATTAAAGTAAAGTAAATAAAATATAATATAATATAATACAAAATAAATTAAAATACGTACATAAATCAAAATAATTAAATAAATTAAATTTAAAATAAATTAAATTAAATTAATAATAAACTTGAATAAATTAAATAATTTAATTTTAATTTAATAAAAATATTATAAAATTTAATTTAATTTAATATAATTAAATGTAACTTAATTGATTTAAATTAATTTAAATAATATAATATAATAAAAAATAAAATAAAATAATTAAATCAAAATAAATAAATTAATTTAATTTAATTTAACCAAATTAAATTAAATTAAAATAAATATAATACTATATTATAATATAATACAAAATAAATTAGAATTAAATAAATTAAAATACATAAATAAATCAAAATAAATTAATTAATTAAATTTAAAATAAATAAACTAAATTTAATAATAAACTAGACTAAATTAAATAATTTAATTTTAATTTAATAAAATAAAATAAAATTATAAAATTTAATTTAATATAATTAAATGTAACTTCATTAATTTAAATAAAATTATATAATAAAAAATAAAATTACTAATTTATTTTAATTTAATTTAAATCAACTAAATTAAATTAAATTAAATTAAAGTAAATAAAATAAAATAAATTAATAATACAAAATAAATTAAAATTAAATAAATTAAAATACATAAATAAATTCTAAATAACAATTCTCATAAACTAAGTACCACTTAGTTTATCATTGGCAAAATAAACTAAGTAGCATTTGCTTAGTTTGTCACAATTTTCAATAAACTCAATAATACTCTCCCTTTAATCTTCAATACATTCAATAATATATGTACTATACATTGGAACTTAGAAACACGTTTGACATTCACTTAGTAGGAGTAAATGTCGGACAGTCCCCAGTTTGGGACTGTTACTGGATGTTATGTCTCTTACTTAGGCCGGTGCCAATACGAAACGATACGTTTTTGTTGTTTTGATGATTTTTCGACTGTTATATCTATATGTTCTTCGAGTGCATACTTAGATTAAGTTATCTTAGTCTATTTCGTGTGCTTGGAGACCATGGGGAGGTGCTGCCGAAATTTTCTTGAAACTCATGAAACGTACTCAACATGTTGGCACTAGTGACGAGACACATCCAATAACGGGATAGAAGCCATACCCCTTTCTTGTAGAGTGGAGATACTAGGTAAATATCTAATTCATGCATGAATATCCCTGTACTGAATGCATCTTCTGTGTAGTTAAAAATGTCAGCCAACCGGAGTTGGATGTACCGTAGGATACCTAGTGATGGGAGGGGATTAATCTCAGCTTATCGTGATGGGGTGTCAGATTTCTTGAACAGAGCAATAGAACATGTTGGTGATCTGAACGGGAAGATGCGATGCCCGTGTGTCAAGTGTAAAAACCTGATTTGGAAAAAAGTCGACGAGATTAAATTTGACTTATTTTCCCATGGATTTATGGATGGGTACTTCGTATGGACTCATCACGGGGAATCTGAAGTGATTGAAAATATTGTGGAATAACCAATTCTACGGGATTCATACGTAGAAAACTATGATCTAGTGGAGATGTTGGTCGATGCTTATGGCCATACTAATATTGACTGGGCTGAAAATGAGCCTTCTTCCGTTAGTGGATGAACTAAAGATGTCGTGGGAGACAGGGGTCCAGACGTATGATAAATCGATATGCGAGAATTTTGTGATGAAGGCAGCCTTGTTATGGACTATCACTGACTTTTCGGCTCTTGGGATGGTTAGTGGTTGGTCAACTCACGGGAAGTTGTCATGTCCAATGTGTATGGGGGATGTGCAAGGCAACCAGTTGCAACATGGGCGGAAATGTAGTTTCTTTAGAACTGCTCGTAGATTCTTTCCTCTTGATCATAATTACAGAAAGATGTCTGCACAGTTCAACAGAAAGACAGAGAAGAATGGGGTTGTTGGTCAACTGTCGGGCAGTGAGGTCTTGGGCTGGTTGAACCAGCTTGATTTTCCTTTTTCGGGGAAGGAACGCAGTAAATTGAGAGCAGCCGGGTACGGGAAGACTCATAATTGGACACACTTGCCCATATGGTTTGAGTTGCCGTATTGGGGTACACTTTTAGTTCGTCATTGTATAGATGTCATGCATACCGAAAAGAATGTTTTTGAGAACTTATTTTACACCGTGTTAGATGTGAGTGGTAAAACCAAAGACAATAACAATGCTAGAAAAGATTTGGAGGCATTGAACATTAGGCCAGAATTGTGGCTTCGCCATAACACTACAAAACCTAAAGCTCCATTTTATCTGACTAAGCAATAAGTTGAAGACGTGTGTAAGTGGGTTAGTGGGTTGAAGTTCCCAGATGGATATGTGTCGAACATAACACGTTGTTGTAAGGTTGAGTAATTGAAAATTTTTGGACTCAAGAGTCACGATTGTCATGTATTCATGCATAAGTTGATCCCAATTGCATTTCGTGAGATGTTACCCAGAAAAGTTGTGGATACATTGACCGAACTTTCAAATTTCTTTCGAGATCTTTGCTCAACTGTAATTAAGTACAATGATGTCGAGTAGATGGCGAACAATATTATACTTACCATTTGTAAGCTTGAAATGATCTTCCCTCTAGGATTTTTTAACTCGATGGAACATCTGCCTATTCATCTACCTTATGAACTCAAACTTGGAGGACCGGTGCAATATCGGTGGATGTATCCTTTTGATAGGTAATATAAACTACTAATTGCTTTATGTTTCTCATATTAGTAATACTCATATTTATTGGAATATTTATCTTAGGTATATGCGTCAATTAAAACAAAAGGTCAAGAACAAAGCTCGTGTAAAGGGTTCTATTGTTGAATGCTATACGGAGGAAGAGCTTGTCAACTTTTGCTCATTGTATTTTGACGATGTTGTCTCAATGAAGCACAACCGTTTAGGAAGGAATGAGGTTGTTGGTCCAATGTCTCATGTTAGTGATGAGTTAGTTGTATTCATATATCCGGCTAACCCATTTGGCCATGAGACGCTGATTTACTTAAGCGACAAAGAGTTGAAGATTGTATCTACATACGTGCTTCTAAATATGCCCTAAGTACTATTATACATCAGGTATGAATAATTATTTGTGGTATTTAGTACAATTTATAAGTGTAGTCATTTATATATGTTAAAGACATTTTACTATTTTCGCAGTTCATTCGAAGATGAAGAGTATGCTACTAACCCAGCTTTTACTACAATAGAGTTGGAAACATTCATTAATGCTAATTTCCAACAGTGGTTTAAGAAAAGGGTTGAAGAGGAGAACATTTCTGAGCATTTTATAGATGTTATCCAAGGACCTTACAAAGTTGTTAGTTCTTTTCCCGGTTGCATCATGAATGGGTACAGATTTAGGGTCGATGACTTGAATGAACTCACATCAGTCAATTCTGGGGTTGTGGTGTTAGGAAGCTGCTACCAAGATTCTGAGTCCAATTACTATGGTCATTTACAGGATGTGGTTGTGCTCAATTATCACAGGGGTAAAAAGGTAGTTACATTTAAGTGTAGCTGGTTTGATACTGAAAAGGGGGTTAAAGTTGATCGTAATTGAATCACAACCGTAGATATCAAGTCGGTGTTAAATTTTGATGACGTGTTCATGTTAGCAAGTTAAGCAACTCAAGTGTATTACACTCCTAATGTCATAAATACTCAAAGCCCCTGGTACACAGTAGTCACAACTAAAACACGTTCATTTAATGCTGAGAACATGTTTGGTATAGATGAGGCGTTGCAAGAAGATGTTAGCAACCCTTTGGTCGTAGTGTTCCATGTTGATGACATGATGAGTACTGATGTCATTGATGTACCTGACGATGAGGATGTCGAGGCAAATGTACACATGAATGATTCTGTAGTCGTTGAGGATGATAATGATGACGAAACTGATCTCGAAACTGAGGATAAGGAAGATACCGAATCCGAGAATGATATACATGTTGATTATGATGGGTTTGATGACATACATAATTGAAAATGAGCATTCATATTAGTACATACCACATATTGTTAAACCTTACATATTCATAATCTACCAATTTGGTTATTGCAGTAGGATATTCATGGCTAGACATAGCGGTGGAGGTCGCCGAGGTGGTGGGCGATCTGATACTAGAGACGGTAGCCACGATGTAGGCTCTTCTTCAAGTGCTAGTAAGTTATCTTAACTAGGATTTAAATATATCTCAAACTACATTAGTTTATGTTTATTGACTCAGTAAAATATAATTATTATAGATGCACCTGGTCGACGACACCGAGGGACGAACCTCAGTATCTTTGGTCGTCCGCTGGCAGTGCCACTTACAGTATCGGTGGATGTCACTTCTGGACAGTAAGTGTTAATATATTGTTAATATTTCTGTCAGTTATTGCAAAACATAATTCACATAACATATATTGTTATATTTTTTCTGTAGTGCACTAGACCCGGTGGTACGCGATCTGTTTGACGCATCTCCCGAGAGGGTGCATGCGGTTTAGCTAGTATGCGCGATACGGTGCCACCTTTATACAAACCATCTTGCGGGAGTTTCACGTAAGTTAAGTATATTATATGAATTACTACATAGTTGTATTAGGATGACGAAATTGATTGTTCCAAATTTTTAAACTTTTGTTATAAGTTTATTGTAGATTTGACCCGAGCATCTCTCAGTCAGCTGGCGACGATGTGATTGTTTCACATATCGCTGCGAATTACTCTGGCTGGCTGTATGAGATGCGACAGAGGGCAGCCCGGGTTGTTGAGGACCAGCCCGGGACAACCCTCAGAGATCACCAGCCCCGCATAGTCTCCGATTTAGCCTGAGAGGCTATGTGTGCACACTGGGATGCTGATGATTTCAATAACAAGTCTGAGCAGGCGAAGAAGAACCGTGGTCAGCTCTGAATAGTACACACCACTGGTTCTCAGTCGTTCGAGGAGGCGAAGACGATAAGTGCGTTGTATTTAGTTATTTAGATATCAAGTTATCACACAAATACTTAATATCTGTTTTATAAATGTTTTTATTAGGCCTTGAGGAGGACCTTGGGCCGAGATCCTACCATTTTAGAGTTTTGGGATTGAGCCCATACGCCTAAGGCCGAGCGTGCTTTGTCTCAGGCAGCTTTAGCTATACGGATAAAACTCATCTTACTATTTAGCTTTTAGTAATATTTAATCGTAAATAAAATGATATAATTAACATACGTATACAAAATAAATTATAGGACCGATTTCAGAGGCTTCGGGACGAGCGTATAGCTGAGCTGGAGACCATTAGGAGGGGTTCTGAGCCGTTAGACTCTGTCACCCCTCTTCCCGATATTGTATTAGATCAGGATGAGGAGCTGAGACTATGGGTTGCGTCTCAGGATCCCCCTACTAGCAGTACCGGCAGATATCGAGTGTTGGGTCTGTCGAGGATACCCGCATATACACTTCTTGGAGGTAATATTTTGTATGTTTCACGAAATTATCCGAATTTATCACATTATATAAATTATTATTAGTAATCGAATTTGTATCTTTTTATAGGCTCTATCCAACACCAGCGTCCGAGAACACATGTCGGACCATCTTATACGGGCGCTGGCTTGGATGACGAGATCTTCCGGCTGCTAATAGTGGCTGTGTCGGATAGGTTTCGTATCGATCCGGTCTTTCGATGTCAGTAGTTGCCTATCAGTTCTCGTCTTCACCAGATTGCTCAGGATATTATAGCAGGGGCCTCCGCATAGAGTACGGGATTATTGTGGGAGCAGTTCGACGCTTTCAACGGCGAGATACTCCGGATGGTGATTACCCTCTTGGAGGAGGCTTTTTGTCTGCCCCCGCCTACTCAGGTATTCTTATTGTTTATGTTTTTATCAATTAAGGCTAGCTTGTTAATTCACACACACACACACACACACACATACACATATATATATATATATAGACTAATGATTTATATTTTTGATTCTATCAACAGGGTGGCGATGGCAAGCGGACTGGCGATGATGAGCAGGCGAACGACACTAATTTCCATACAGTACTAAAGCAGCGTCGTTCACCATCGCCCGATGATGATACTTTTACTAGTTTATAGTTCATTTGTATTCATATTATTGTAGAATATTTGTATATATTGTAGTGTCTAATTGCGTCTGTATAAGTATTGTAGAACATTTGTATATATTGTAGTGTCTAATTGTGTCTGTATAAGTATTGTAAATTATATTGTTTATCATTTATGGAACATTAGCTTATATTTGTAATTGTTAGCTCAGTAGTGTTGATGATAATCAATTAGAAGATTATATTTTGCTGGATGTGTTGCTATCGGTTTTAGCGCTACGTTAAATATTTGAATGTGAGATACAGGTTTATATTATTGTGTATTGGGTTGTGATAGGTTACAGGTACATAAATGGGTTTAAACACCTGAAAACTGCACTTTTAAAATCTGTATCTAAAAAAATAGTTAATTCCGACGGAATAAGGTATTTCCGACGAAATTTCCGTCGGATTTAATAATTAGCCATTTTTTAATAAATACCGATATATTTTAATTTTTAATCGGAAATAGGCTAGTTCCGAGGGAATATTTCCGTCGAAAATAAGGAATAGTATGTTCGATGAAAATTTTCGTCATGTTTATTCAGTCGTAAATAGCTTATTTTCGACGAAATTTCGTCAAAGATAATTCGTCGTAGATAAGATAAGTACGACTGAATTTGTGACGGATGTTATCTTCGACGCATATATATACGACCGAATTTTCGACGGAATATTATGTCGGAAATAACTTATATTCGACGAAATAGGCTTATTTCCAAGGGAATATTCCGTCGAAAATAAGGCTTTTCCTTGTAGTGGAATAACTTTATATATAATATAAAAAGTATTTTGTTTTATATAAAAAGTTTTTTGTTTTATTACTATTATAATAATAATTAAACAAAACTGAGATAACTTTCTATCGGTAATTTCGAAAAATGTGTAAGTGGGGGTTCATGTAATAAGCCAAACTTACAACAAATACTTCATGACAACCCCTCTATATATATCAAAAATTGAATAAATATTTACCACAAATCAATTATCTTTAATCAAAATATTTTTAATCTTTCAATAATTATTCATCATTAATATTATAACTCACAATATTGACAACCAGATCATTCACAGGAAAGAGGGGGTTTTCCGATAAGGGCTTCTCCTTATTGGCGCGCAATTAAATAACATAACCCCTTTCCTCGACAGAACTTTCTAGACATTGTCAATAATGAAAATAATAATATGAATAACTGTGTCGTCTCAATTATTGATTTAATAATATAAAATATTGTGCAGATGATATTGTGACAATAATTGAATCAATAATATGAGATGCTATGCAGTAACTACTATGGTAATAATTGAACGAACTGAGTGACTTCTTACGTAAGTATCAATAATCAGAGATACTGTGCAATACCGTGCGCTACTGTGTAACCACGCGTATTACTGTAATTTTATCACTGGGTATTTCAACAGTTTAACGGTAAAAGTCTTATCGTTATTTTTATTAAAAATATTATTTCTGTCGCTTTCTATACCCGACAGTCATTCCGTTATAGGGTCCACCAATGATTGTGCCGTCGTACGGATATTCCAGACAAAAAGAATATTCCTCGACCAAACGAATATTTTATGACAACTTGCTTACTTTGTAAAATTTGCACATATCACTCTTAACTTTATCCTTTTATTAATTTAACCATTTATTGGATAGAATAATAACTATATGAAAAATTGAATACTTTTATTTCATAAAATTTTGGAGTCTTACAAACTCCACTTTGGTGGGATATGAATTCAAATAAAATAAATTACATAATAATCTCGAAAGAGACACATACTTCTAAATATCTTAACAATAGAGTTTTGTTATTTATTATAAAAGTTTTCACAATTCAATTGCAAAAAACTTCAATATATGAGATTGGACATAATTAAAAAAAACCACCATATGACATTAATTATGTTTAGTGGAAAACTTGTTGGAGAAGAATAAGTAGAGAGAAGAAAAAAAGATAAAAGATAAGATTTCAATTCATTACTAAGAAAAAAATGTTTACACGGAATGCATGACAAGATAAAGCTAACAAACTGAGTGAATATATATCCACCATACATGAAACAACCCAGGTCAAATTTCGAGTCCGGAACAAATCTCGGGTCAAATCTCAAGTCCAAATCGAATCAAATCCATCAAAATAAGGCTTCAAACTACTGGCCCAATAGTATCTTCTTGGGTCATCGTAGCCCACCACAGGCTTACCCAAAAGATCATGACTTGAAGGTACTATTGGTAGTAACTTATTTCCTTATATGCAAATAAATTTTTTTCCTATCTTTCGATGTGAGACTGGGGTGTTACAATACAACTATAATGATATTACCAAATGAGTACCCTTGAATCTTATACTCTAAATGAGTGATAATTCAAGATTATTTCCTAACTACCTTTTCCTTTCTTGCACTTGATATATGTCTCATCCAAATAGACTCTCTCGATCTAGTCGTTCTCTTAAGATGTTGTATAATCCTCTACTCCTACTTCACCTGTCAACATAGTTGTGGTCTAGAGTATTGTATTTAGTCTCTGTTATCACCTTGTGTGCTATAATGTTAGACTCTGGTTGCATATTAGAATCTTTACTTATCTGATGTTCATTGTGGCTTATCTAACTAGCCTCATGGTTCATGTTCCGCTGCTCAGTGTGTGGACTCATATTGTCCAACTCTGATAGTTGTGGACTCATAAATTCCTTACCAGTTCTTAGTTATCCATTGCATGTAACAAATACAGATCTTAACACTGTTCCAGAGCCGGCCCTGGGCTAAGGCAACTAGGGCTACTGCCCGGGGTCCACAGTTAAGGGGGGCCAAAAATTTTTATAAGCTTATGTATATATGTGTATAAAAAAATAAAAAATAAAACAAAAGAAGTTGCCGCCTGTACTTGTTAAAGAAAAGGGAAGCCAATCAATCCAATCATTCTTTATATACTGAATCTCAAGAAGAAAAAACTTCTTGAAAAAACGTATTGAGTAAGGAAGTCCCGTATTAATTATAAAATATAATATAAAACATATCAATAAATATGGGGAATCAAAATAGACTCTTAGCCACAAAAAGAAGGAAAAACCCTTCGACCCTCTCAGTTCATAACGCAATGCAAGTAATTTTTTTCGGTGATTCTCCTCTTCTCCAACAGAGTTGGAAAATAAATCATCCACCAGCTAGACCAATGCCTTTCTTTGAAGATAATTTTTTTAAAGATACATATAGAATCTAGATGTATAAATTTTTTAAATTGTAATACATATCTTTGTTAACTTTTTCTTATTTATTATTTGATTCAACAGAAAACTTGGCTGAGATTCTTATTCTTTATAATTGGAAGTTTCAAATGGAAGAAAATATGCTCAAAATCTAGGTTTTATTGTTCTTTGTTATGTAGTTGATTATTTATTTGTTTTTTTGTTTAATTTGTATAAAGGGGCATACTTGAAAAAATTTGTCATGGGCCTTAGAAAACTCAAGACCGATTCTGCACTGTTCATGATGTTAGAATTTTTAGAAGTGTAGCTTAATACCTTGTTTTCATTAAGATATTTTTTTTGTTCTTTTAAATTCATTATTCTTTTTTCATTTTTCATTTTTCTTTTTCTTCCTTTGTCTTCGTGTTTTTCAAGTTCCAAATATATATTAAAATTAATTAAATAATATAAGGGTATTTCGGAACTTTAGTATAAGTACCAGTAAAACTTAATGATAATATATCGATTTTATTAATTTTTAGATATGGAAGGAAGTGTTGGGATTTGAGCCAACTTTTGTGCAATCCTGTTAAGAATTACTGATTGGGAGGGACCCTAATCCAACCTGAGGAAGAATTTTATAGAGTTGGTGACAACACTATAAATATATTTACCCTGATTCTAAGGTACACATAATTATTATTTTTCAGCACTAGAGCATTAAGCCTCCATTGTTAACCTTATTCAGGATGTACTTATTCTCACACCGGAGCTATCTCCGGCGGCCCAAACCGTCAAGCTTTCGGTGTTTTCCCCTTTCTATGCAGGATTGGACACGCTTTGATAATTAGAGCGCGTGAACGAATCTTGGCGTTAACATCCACTTTGGTGAGATATGAATTCAAATAAAATGAATCACATAATAATCTCGAAAGAGACACGTACTTTTAAATATTTTAAAATTAAGTATAGAGTCCTTTTCAGTTGAATTACAATTACCAAAAACATCAATATATGATATTGGACATAATTAAAAAAATGACCCACCATATGATATTAATTATCTTTAGTGGAAAATTTGGAAGAGAAGAATAGGTAAATAAAAGAAAAAGAGATAAGGATAAGATTTAAATTCATTACTAAGAAAATAATGTTTACACCGGTTAATATAAGTAACCCATGACAATATAAAGCTAACAAATAACCCATTACAAGATAAGGCTAACAAACTAAGTGAATATATATCCACCATACAACTTAGAATGATATTATCAAATGAGGACCTGAATATATATCCACCATACAAAATGATATTATCAAATGAGGACCCTTGAATCTTATACGAGTATGATAATTCAAGATTATTTCCTAACTCTACGTTCTCCATTCTGTGTGATCCCCTAACCTGTCAGCATAGTTGTTATATTCAGTAGACTTGGTTGCATGATAGTTGTGTACGGATCCGGTTAGTATGAAATTAATTTTTTTGGTAAGTTGGTCAATTGATCAATAAAATACTGACACATATAGACTCTCGTCTATGTGTCAGCATTCTATTAGTTAATTGACCAACTTATCTAAAAATAAACTTCATGCCAAACACTTTTGTTGTGGACTTGTAAATTACTTACCAGTTCTTAGTTATCCATTGCCGGTAACAAATACAGTATATCTTAACACTGTTCATGATGTTAAAATTTTTTGAAGTGTAGCTTATTACCTTGTTTTCATTAAGATATTTTTTTTTCGTTCTTTTAAATTCATTATTCTTTTTTCTTTTTCTTCCTTTGTCTTCGTGTTTTTCAAGTTCCATATATATTAAAATTAATTAAAATAATATAAGGGTATTTCGGAAATGTAGTATAAATACTTGTAAAACTTAAGGATAATATATCGATTTTTTTAATTGTTTAGCTTTCATTAATTTTAGTTGTTAACGTTAACAATTCATATAAAACAACCCAACTGGGCCATATTCTTAACAAAGAGTCGACCTTAACCAAATCTATTATCTATTATAAATCACAATACATGACACAATAAGTTAATATTTATCTTTTTATAAATTCAATATCTGTCCAACTTATTTAATGCTCCTAACTAACCTTACCGCTTCTAAAAAACAATTATATCCTATCCTTTTTTAAATTATGGATAAATAATAACAAACCAAGTATAATTTAATCTCTTCAAACAACCAATCAGCAAAATTTTATATGGATAAAACTTCCTAACTGAATTAGAGTTTGAAATAATATTAACGATCACCTGACCTAATCCTCCATACATATATATATATATATATATATATATATAGCTAATTGATAGATAATACACCTGCATCTAAAAGGGAATAAATAAAATCATTGTTGGCAATTCTAAATGGCTTCTCTATTGCATGAAGCAGGTCCCTGTACTTTTTCAAAGGGATTGGGCATTCGATAAATCCAGCCAACAGTTTGGCAAGGTTAAGAAGTTTGTGTTTTATCTTTTGCATACTCACTATGATGTTTCAGATAGAATCCTATGGCTTTGTGGTGATGCTTTTTCATGTATCCAATCCGTAGGTTTTGTAGGTTCTCTCAGGTTCCCCATCAGCATATTATGCTAATCCCAAGTTCTGTGTCTCCGTCTCGATAATCCATTTGGCGATGTCGCCATACCAGCTGTAGCTCGTCTAGCTTCTCTGTTTCTGTCCATCACTATTAATTCGATCTATATTCAGATTAAAAGCAATCCGATTATATGGACGATAATATCTCATCAGAGTTCAAGGTTGTTCTGATCTTAGCATAATTCACCGGCTAACCGCCGGAAATGGCAAGAGCTACAGTTGTCTCCGGCAAATTTTAAGACTGAAAGATCTTTTTAAAAAAAGATCTGTTCTTGATTTCTTACTCTAATGAGCGACATCACTCTCTTATCTTTTTCTTCTGTGCTCCTCTTTTTTCTTTCTCTATCTATCCTTACATTCTCTCTCCTCTTTTTCTGCCCCCTCCATCTCATCATCTTTTCGGTATTTCACTCTCCACGAAACCCACTCCAAACCCTCGTGGAAGGCTCAGATCCTTCGCTTTTCACACATACTCCAATCTAAGCCCTTTATATCACAAGAACATCTCACGGCTACCATCAACCCTTTTCCAACTTAGCAGCCTCTCAGCCGTCCGATACACAGCACTAACTCCTCAAGTTTTCATCACCTACACGTGTCGGTTTCAACTTCCCTAACAAGCCTCCATCTAATTAATAAAATCAAAAATAAATGATATATCTTTCCATTCTATGTATTCATTTTTTTAAAAAAATTAATATTTTCATATGTATTTTTGATATTTTCACACCTATATGAACATATAATAAGTTCCACTTTTATATAAAAAAAATAATATCAAAATATCAAAAATACATGTGAAAATAATACTTTCCTTTTTTTATCGTAAATTAAGTAAATAAATATAAGTAATAAATAATAATTCTTCAAAAAAATATGTAATATAATAGGAAATTTTTATAAATTATATTTAATTTTATGTATTGATTTTTTGTAATACATAAGGAGACTCAAACAAATATAAAAAAAATTACGAGAAATTAGTAATACTTTGTAAGACCCCAACTTATTAATGAATAAAATCAAATTTTCTCTAATTATTATTGTGAATAATAAGATGTTAATTTGATATAATATTTTGGTTATGGGTGAAATATGCAAATTTTACAAAATAAACAAGTGATTATAAAATATTCGTTTGGTCGTGGAATATTCTTTCTGTCGGAGAATATCCGTACGACGGCGCAGCTATTTGTGGGCCCCATAACGGAAAACGATTAGATGAAGATAACGACAAAAATTGAGTTTTTATAAATAACGGCGTAGTTGTTACCGTTAACACTGTTGGAATACCCGGTGGTTAAAATACAGTAATACGCGTGGTTGCACAGTAGCACACAAAATTGCACAGTATTTTTGAATTATTGATTCTTACGAAGGAAGGCACTATTTAATAATTGTTACAGTAGTTACTGTTCAATATTTTATTTTATTGATTCCATAATTGTTGCATTGATATTTTATATTATTGTTGTTTCATTAATTGTCACTGCACAGTATTTTCTATTATCAGATCAATGATTCATATTATTTGAATAATATTATTAGATAGCATTATTGACAATGTCTAGAAAGTTCTGTCTAAGGAGAAGTTTGGTCACCTAATTGCGCGCCAGTAAGGAAAAATCCTTATTGGAAAGCCCCCCTTTCCTGAGAACGGCCTGGTTGTCATAAATGTAATTCTGTAATATTATTTGTGAATAATTAATTATTGATTCATATGATAAGGAAATATTTATTTTATGTGGATATAAATGAGGGATATATTTTTGTGTTTAAAAATGAAGGAGTTAATGTTGAGGTTTTTATCAGTATTTTTGTCGGAATGGAGGTATTAAAAATTAGGGTTTTTGAGATATTTTGCTGGGGTTATAATTTTTAATCCGACCGTTGGATCGTGGTAATTTTTGGATATGTTATACATATATAAGTTGAGTATATGTATACAAATTTTGAACCGTTAAAAATGAACGTATGATTTATTATGAATTTTACGAGATGACTAATTCAGAAATTGTTGAATTTTTGGAGTTTATCATTTTGGTAGAAAATTCTAGAATTGGTGGGCCCCACTTTTGGTTGGTAAAAAAATGTGCTGAGATTTTTATTCAAATGTGATAGGCTTGAATAGTAGTAGGTAAAGCTATCAGGTTGCAGGTTAAGTCTGCTTCGGCGTGCTAACATTTTCCTATAAATAGAGGGCTAAGTTAGAATTGAAAATCACACCAGAAATAAGTTTTCTCTCTTTCTCTCTCTAGATTATTGAGTGTATTTTGTGAGTATTTAGATACTTTGAGAGTTTCTATTCATCAGAGCAAGTTTTCTTCAGCCTTATACCGATATTCCGACCAGAAATACTGATATTTTGAGGTAAGGGATATTATTTTCTTCTTAAATGATATTATTTTCTTCAATATCATTATGCTAAAATATTGATATGAGTTTTTTTATCAAATTTAGAATTTTTTGTGTCGGGGTTACTATTCATGTATACGGTACTATTCACGAATACGGCACTATTCACCGAAAAATAAAATTTTTCTTTTTTGTCCAAGATGTCTATTATGGTTACTATCTTTAATTGTATCCATGTTTTGATCTTTATTTTTGAATTCTGCTTCACAATTGATTATTATGAAGTATTATTGATCTTGGATAAACTGTTATATGAATCCCTACTATTTGTCCTTCTGTCTCACTGGATTCGTTTTCTTTAAGATATTTTTCATCATCCTCAGTCCTAAATGATGATATTACTGAATATCTTTGGCCTGTAGTGCAAAGATGTAAGATTACCTGATGAATATCTTTGGCCTGTAGTGCAAAGATGAACAGGTGTTGAGATGAACATAATTGACTGGTGATACAAATGAATATCTTTGGCCTGTAGTGCAAAGATGAATATTTGGTTAAAGATGATTATTAATTGATGTTACAGGGATAAAATATTGATGATGGACTTTTAAATCTTAGAAGATAGTAGAATTCATTCTCTACTTGACTCTTCTAATGGTTTGTTGTTTCCGCTGCAGTTGTTGATCTAAAACTTGTTGTCGATTATATTCTATCAGATTTTTTCCTGTTGAATACTAATGATAATTTGTTGTATATTATCTTAGTCATAATATTCTTTACTAGGCTAGTTGTAAGACCCCGAATTTTATGAAATAAAAGTATTCAATTTTTCTTATAATTACTATTCAGTAAATGGTTAAATTGATAAATATTAAAGTTAAGGGTGATATGTGAATTTTTTTCAAAATAAGCAAGTGGTTATAAAATAATCATTGTTGTCGGGGAATATTCGTTTGGTCGTGGAATATTCTTTCTGTCGGAGAATATTCGTACGACGGCGCAGCTATTTGTGGGCCCCATAACGAATAACTGTCGGGTGAAGGAAAACGACAAATTTGAGTTTTTACAAATAACGGCGTAGTTGTTACCGTTAACACTGTTGGAATACCCGGTGGTTAAATTACAGTAATACGCGTTATTACACAGTAGCACACGGTATTGCACAGTATTTTTGAAATTATTGATTCTTACGTAAGAAGGCACTACTGAATAATTGTCACAGTAATTACTGTTCAATATTTTATGTTATTGATTCAATAATTGCTGCGTTGATATTTTATATTATTGTTGTTTCAATAATTGTTGATGCACATCATCTCCATTATCAGATCAATAATTCATATTATTTGAAAAATATTATTAGATAGCATTATTGGCAATGTCTAGAAAGTTCTGTCTAAGGAGAGGTTTGGTTATCTAATTGCGCGCCAGTAAGGAGAAATTCTTATTGGAAAGCCCCCTCTTTCCTGGGAACGGCCTGGTTGTCATAAATGTGATTCTGTAATATTATTTGTGAATAATTAATTATTGATTCATATGATAAGGAAATATTTATTTTATGTGGATATAAATGAGGGATATATTTTTGTGGTTAAAAATAAAGGAGTTAATGTTGAGGTTTTTATCAGTATTTTTATCGGAATGGAGGTATTAAAAATCAGGGTTTTTGAGATATTTTGCGGGGGTTATAATTTTTAATCCGACCGTTGGATCGTGGTAATTTTTGGATATGTTATACATATATAAGTTGAGTATATGTCCACAAATTTTGAACCGTTAAAAATGAACGTATGATTTATTATGAATTTTACGAGATGACTGGTTCAGAAATTGTTGAATTTTCGGAGTTTATCATTTTGGTGGAAAATTCTAGAATTGGTGGGCCCCACTTGTGGTTGGTGAAGAAATGTGCTGAATTATATTTCAAATGTGGTAGGTAGGAATAGTAGCAGGTAAAGCCATCAGGTTGCAGGTCAAACCTACCAAAATTTTCCTATAAATAGAGGGCTAAGTTAGAATTGAAAATCACACCAGAAACATAAGTTTTCTCTCTTTCTCTCTCTAGATTATTGAGTGTATTTTGTGAGTATTTAGATACTTGGTGAGTTACTATTCATCAGTGCAAGTTTCCTTCAGCATCATATCCGATATCCAGTCAGAAGTACTGCTCTTTTGAGGTAAGGGATAGTAAGGGATTTTAAGGGATTTTAAGGGTTGTTATGTTTTTCAGTTTCGTAATTTTTCTGAACTTCAAAAATTCTGGAAAAATTTGAAATGATATTTTGATGAGTTTTATTGATTATGTCCAAAAATGGTGATTTTTGGATGTATAGATTGAGAGTTATGAATTTTATGAGAAAAGACTATTTTAAAAGTAACTGCTTATAATTCTTGTGGTTAACTCCAAAATTGATGAAATTTTTATTGGGAGTACATGTATATGATAGAAGTATACTCTGTAAATTTCAGAATTTTTAGATAAAGTATAATTTTTGATAAATGTCTAAATATTCGGCTATTTTGGCCATATGAAAAATAGTAAATGACTTTTAAAAATTCTGAGAAAAATATATGTTCACTATGGGACTATATTATGCTAAATCCCAGAAAAGAAATATTTTTGGAACTGATTTGGTATTTTTCATGAAAATGGTCTAGTTATGAGTAAATGAATTAAATATGTTTTGTGAAGAAAGAAAATTGGAAAATAGGATTTTATGGCTTGAGAATCCTATATGAGGTATATGCAGATTTTTTATGAGGGTTTTGGTTATTGATGATGAAATTGTAAGAGTTGGCATTTTATGATGATTAAATGCATTAATTAGTAAAGTGTAAACAATTAAAATAAATTGTTTATAAATTTAAGTAATGTTATTCTTTCAATATCATTATACCGAAATATTGGTATGGATTTTATTGTGGAATTTCTATCTTTTGTGTCGGGGTTACTATTCATGAGTTACTATTCACGATTTACTATTCATGAGTTACGAATATTACTCTTGAGATTAATACTATATGTTGATCATATTATTTTTATCATCATATATAACATTTTTATAACCCTGATGTTGAAATTCTCTTTCACTGGAGTGTAAAGATGGGTAGATTATTGGTATGATCATGACTAGGGTTCTCTTTGGCCTGTAGTGCAAAGTTGAATTGTGACTGGTATGATCATGACCATTGAATTTATAATTGAATATCTTAAGCTTAAGTGCAAAGGTGAATTGATCAACATGGTTATAATTATTGTTTATATAAATTCTGAAATGATTATATATTTCTTTGAGATATGAATATATTTGGTCTGTAGTGCAAATATGAATTGTTGATGAATATCTTTGGCATGTAGTGCAAAGATGGCCTGTTGATGAATATCTTTGGCCTGTAGTGCAAAGATGAACTGTTGTTGAATATCTTTGGCCCGTAGTGCAAAGATGGTTTGTTGATGAATATCTTTGGGCCGTAGTGCAAAGATGGATTTGTTAGTATGATTATAAACAGGAACTGTGATTTGGTATAACCATGATCTTTGATGTTTCAGGTAAAGACAGGTGATGAAAATATTCTTCGTCCTGGGTGCGAAGAAAAATTTATAGTCACAATTATGATTATGAGTTATTCATATGATTGTGGAAAGGAACTGTTGAGTGATGTTACATGGATAAAATATTGTTGGTGGATTTTTAACATGGAGAAGATAATAGACTTTATAGTCTATTTGACTCTTCTAATGGATTGCTCGTTCCGCTGCAACTATGGTTGAAATTTTTATCATTTACCATATGTTCTAAATCTCTGATTTATTGTTGATGAAGGCTATTGATAATTGAATTATCTTTAGTCATGATATTCTTTACTGAGCTAGTTGTGCTCACCCTTTTGCTTCACAATTCCTTTCAGGTAATAAGAGTGTAACTGGGTCGAGCGGGGGTAACAAGGGAATAGAACGGTGGTCATCATTTAGTAGTTATATTTGGTGAAGAAAATAGGGTGAGGCGAACCCAACGTTGGAAGGGTGTTTTGTCACTATCATACAAGATGTCTAATGACATACAATCTCGTGTCATCATAAGACAGGGTTGTGCTCATCCACTTGCTGAGTATATCTATGGGCACTACCTATATAATCTTGGTGTTTGTTTGAAGTATAATTCTCAATTAGAGACAGTGGAGATAATGATAAGTCAAGAGAAGACTCACCATTGGGAAGAATATGATAGTAATCTTCTAGTTTTTCTTTGGGGTCTATTGGGTCAACCAAGGATAATTCTGTGGCTATATGATATCTATCATAACCTAGATGTGTGGCCTCCCATGTACGAAGGTTTTCTTGAGCACTTCCCAAAGATTCTAGTTTCTAAAACAGTTTTTGACTATACCTTTATGTAAGGTACCTTTGTGAGGTGCTGATACATGATGGTGTCCAATGTCACATTTGGTATATATTTGTATCCAAACTCACAGCATATGTGTTGTTGTATTTTGCACGACAATTGTTGTAATAAAGTTGTAATTGTTTTCTGTACCATGTATTTGACGACTCAGAATGGGTTGGGTGGAATGGACCTATTTTGGGGTTGTCACAGGTGGTATCAGAGCTTAGGGATATGATCTTTGGTGGAGATCGGGGAATATAACTAGGAGGGGAGAGATGAGTAAATCCTTCGCTAGTGTGTCCTACCTAAGCTTATTTGTTGGTCAGTCATAATATTGGGATATTATGTGATATGTTAATTTGTTAAATTAACACTTGTTTTGAAGCTGTATTCTAGAAAGATATCTGAAATACAGGAGATGAGCAATGGAGAAATCATGATGATAAGGAAGATGGAATCTGAAATGAAAGCAAGGTATTCTCAACTTTTGAAATACCAGGTACGTAAATTTCGGGGACGAAATTTCATAAGGAGAGGAGATTGTAAGACCCCGAATTTTATGAAATAAAAGTATTCAATTTTTCTTATAATTACTATTCAGTAAATGGTTAAATTGATAAATATTAAAGTTAAGGGTGATATATGAATTTTTTTCAAAATAAGCAAGTGGTTATAAAATAATCATTGTTGTCGGGGAATATTCGTTTGGTCGTGGAATATTCTTTCTGTCGGAGAATATTCGTACGACGGCGCAGCTATTTGTGGGCCCCATAACGAATAACTGTCGGGTGAAGAAAACGACAAATTTGAGTTTTTACAAATAACGGCGTAGTTGTTACCGTTAACACTGTTGGAATACCCGGTGGTTAAAATACAGTAATACGCGTTATTGCACAGTAGCACACGGTATTGCACAGTATTTTTGAAATTATTGATTCTTACGTAAGAAGGCACTACTCAATAATTGTTACAGTAATTACTGTTCAATATTTTATTTTATTGATTCAATAATTGCTGCGTTGATATTTTATATTATTGTTGTTTCAATAATTGTTGCTGCACATATTTCCATTATCAGATCAATAATTCATATTATTTGAAAATATTATTAGATAGCATTATTGGCAATGTCTAGAAAGTTCTGTCTAAGGAGAGGTTTGGTCATCTAATTGCGCGCCAGTAAGGAGAAATTCTTATTGGAAAGTCCCCTCTTTCCTGGGAACGGCCTGGTTGTCATAAATGTGATTCTGTAATATTATTTGTGAATAATTAATTATTGATTCATATGATAAGGAAATATTTATTTTATGTGGATATAAATGAGGGATATATTTTTGTGGTTAAAAATGAAGGAGTTAATGTTGAGGTTTTTATCAGTATTTTTATCGGAATGGAGGTATTAAAAATCAGGGTTTTTGAGATATTTTGCGGGGGTTATAATTTTTAATCCGACCGTTGGATCGTGGTAATTTTTGGATATGTTATACATATATAAGTTGAGTATATGTCCACAAATTTTGAACCGTTAAAAATGAACGTATGATTTATTATGAATTTTACGAGATGACTGGTTCAGAAATTGTTGAATTTTCGGAGTTTATCATTTTGGTGGAAAATTCTAGAATTGGTGGGCCCCACTTGTGGTTGGTGAAGAAATGTGCTGAATTATATTTCAAATGTGGTGGGTGGGAATAGTAGCAGGTAAAGCCATCAGGTTGCAGGTCAAACCTACCAAAATTTTCCTATAAATAGAGGGCTAAGTTAGAATTGAAAATCACACCAGAAACATAAGTTTTCTCTCTTTCTCTCTCTAGATTATTGAGTGTATTTTGTGAGTATTTAGATACTTGGTGAGTTACTATTCATCAGTGCAAGTTTCCTTCAGCATCATATCCGATATCCAGTCAGAAGTACTGCTCTTTTGAGGTAAGGGATAGTAAGGGATTTTAAGGGATTTTAAGGGTTGTTATGTTTTTCAGTTTCGTAATTTTTCTGAACTTCAAAAATTCTGGAAAAATTTGAAATGATATTTTGATGAGTTTTATTGATTATGTCCAAAAATGGTGATTTTTGGATGTATAGATTGAGAGTTATGAATTTTATGAGAAAAGACTATTTTAAAAGTAACTGCTTATAATTCTTGTGGTTAACTCCAAAATTGATGAAATTTTTATTGGGAGTACATGTATATGATAGAAGTATACTCTGTAAATTTCAGAATTTTTAGATAAAAGTATAATTTTTGATAAATGTCTAAATATTCGGCTATTTTGGCCATATGAAAAATAGTAAATGACTTTTAAAAATTCTGAGAAAAATATATGTTCACTATGGGACTATATTATGCTAAATCCCAGAAAAGAAATATTTTTGGAACTGATTTGGTATTTTTCATGAAAATGGTCTAGTTATGAGTAAATGAATTAAATATGTTTTGTGAAGAAAGAAAATTGGAAAATAGGATTTTATGGCTTGAGAATCCTATATGAGGTATATGCAGATTTTTATGAGGGTTTTGGTTATTGATGATGAAATTGTAAGAGTTGGCATTTTATGATGATTAAATGCATTAATTAGTAAAGTGTAAACAATTAAAATAAATTGTTTATAAATTTAAATAATGTTATTCTTTCAATATCATTATACCGAAATATTGGTATGGATTTTATTGTGGAATTTCTATCTTTTGTGTCGGGGTTACTATTCATGAGTTACTATTCACGATTTACTATTCATGAGTTACGAATATTACTCTTGAGATTAATACTATATGTTGATCATATTATTTTTATCATCATATATAACATTTTTATAACCCTGATGTTGAAATTCTCTTTCACTGGAGTGTAAAGATGGGTAGATTATTGGTATGATCATGACTAGGGTTCTCTTTGGCCTGTAGTGCAAAGTTGAATTGTGACTGGTATGATCATGACCATTGAATTTATAATTGAATATCTTAAGCTTAAGTGCAAAGGTGAATTGATCAACATGGTTATAATTATTGTTTATATAAATTCTGAAATGATTATATATTTCTTTGAGATATGAATATATTTGGTCTGTAGTGCAAATATAAATTGTTGATGAATATCTTTGGCATGTAGTGCAAAGATGGCCTGTTGATGAATATCTTTGGCCTGTAGTGCAAAGATGAACTGTTGTTGAATATCTTTGGCTCGTAGTGCAAAGATGGTTTGTTGATGAATATCTTTGGGCCGTAGTGTAAAGATGGATTTGTTAGTATGATTATAAACAGGAACTGTGATTTGGTATAACCATGATCTTTGATGTTTCAGGTAAAGACAGGTGATGAAAATATTCTTCGTCCTGGGTGCGAAGAAAAATTTATAGTCACAATTATGATTATGAGTTATTCATATGATTGTGGAAAGGAACTGTTGAGTGATGTTACATGGATAAAATATTGTTGGTGGATTTTTAACATGGAGAAGATAATAGACTTTATAGTCTATTTGACTCTTCTAATGGATTGCTCGTTCCGCTGCAACTATGGTTGAAATTTTTATCATTTACCATATGTTCTAAATCTCTGATTTATTGTTGATGAAGGCTATTGATAATTGAATTATCTTTAGTCATGACATTCTTTACTGAGCTAGTTGTGCTCACCCTTTTGCTTCACAATTCCTTTCAGGTAATAAGAGTGTAACTGGGTCGAGCGGGGATAACAAGGGAATAGAACGGTGGTCATCATTTAGTAATTATATTTGGTGAAGAAAATAAGGTGAGGCGAACCCAACGTTGGAAGGGTGTTTTGTCACTATCATACAAGATGTCTAATGACATACAACCTCGTGTCATCATAAGACAGGGTTGTGCTCATCCACTTGCTGAGTATATCTATGGGCACTACCTATATAATCTTGGTGTTTGTTTGAAGTATAATTCTCAATTAGAGACAGTGGAGATAATGATAAGTCAAGAGAAGACTCACCATTGGGAAGAATATGATAGTAATCTTCTCGTTTTTCTTTGGGGTCTATTGGGTCAACCAAGGATAATTCTGTGGCTATATGATATCTATCATAACCTAGATGTGTGGCCTCCCATGTACGAAGGTTTTCTTGAGCACTTCCCAAAGATTCTAGTTTCTAAAACAGTTTTTGACTGTACCTTTATGTAAGGTACCTTTGTGAGGTGCTGATACATGATGGTGTCCAATGTCACATTTGGTATATATTTGTATCCAAACTCACAGCATATGTGTTGTTGTATTTTGCACGACAATTGTTGTAATAAAGTTGTAGTTGTTTTCTGTACCATGTATTTGACGACTCAGAATGGGTTGGGTGGAATGGACCTATTTTGGGGTTGTCACACTAGTTGAGTTCACCCTTTTCCTTTTTGTTCCATTTTTCTTCTCAGGAGGTGAGAACATAGCAGGATCTAGTCGGGGTATGGAGTGATGATTCTAGAAAGATGTTTTAGCAGTTCTCACTATTTCTGAAAAATAATGTTTGAATAATTGTAATGAGGACTTATTTGAGTGTGGATATTGTCTAGCAGACAATAATTGTATTTAAACTCACAGTATGTGTTGTCGTATTTTGCACGACAATTGTATTATTGAAATTGTAGTTTACTTTTTGTACCATGTATTTGGCGACTCAGAATGGGTGTTGTATACCTATTTTGGGGGCGTCACATTCTTTTGTTTTAAAATGAGAGATACAAATTGACTTTTAAGATCAAACGACTACATATTAAAATTTAAAATTAGTATAATTTATACAAATTTTGAATAAATTAAATTTTTGTGATTAATATTTTTTATTATATACTATACAACTATAATAATTGTATCGATTAAAATTAAATAAATTCGTATTAATTTAAAATTTAATATGTTAATTTTTAATTTTAAAAATTAAATTATATTTTTAATTTTGCAACTGATAAAATACTTGGTAAATAATAAACCCACCGGTCATCGCTAGAAGCACTTTTCCCGATTGAGCAAAGAAATTCAGTCTCTCTTCAAGGTCGTGCACTGGTTAACTGGCTACAGCAGGTGGGCGAGATCTTGGTTAAAGCAACATGACATCACAAGGAATCTAGGTGACCGCAGAAAATATCGTCCTACCCGGTCAAAATTCATTATTTTTCGGTTTCACGTTTGTTAATTGTGCTTAATTAATATACTGCCAATTTCCCTCTAAATTACTATCATGGCCCCACCTCTTCGGCAGGTTTAGGTGGAATGGACGGACAAAATCACCCAGGTGGCTAAGCCGACAACAAACACCGTTGGACTTTGCTGTTTTGCTCAATTGTCCACTAGATTAGAGAGGTACATTGCCATACAGTGTCGATCGATGGGCCCACCCCACTCCAATAATGCTTAAGTAGTAGGCAATGCTGTTGTTTTAAATGAACCCCAGATTCCAACAAACAAATCACTCCTAGCTGGCACCGAACCAAGCAGTTATGGGCTCGCGTGGAGCAGCGAGCCAGTTCTGAACCATTAGATGGAAAGGATCGGACGGTGGAGCAGCTGCGATAGAGTGAAGTTTCGAGTCACGGTCACGGAGAAACTTCCGAGAAATATGCGGGTCCCATAATTTGGCGCTGCCGATCTAGAAATTATTTCATCTTAACGTTGCCTATTAGTATTACGATCTTTAGACGCGGCAAACTAATGATGTGTAATGGGTCCCACATTTATACCCACATGCGGGTCAAATTTTACTACTACTGCTACTGTGTACTCCACCATAACCAGACAGAGAATTCAGATTTTGTCGATTAGAATCACGCGCTGTGAAATGGAGTTCACATTAAAGTGTCAAATTAGTATATGACGTGTCAGCACAGAATAATAACACGTGCAAAGTGTTTATCTTTTCCATTATTTTTTGGTTTGATAACTTGCCTCGGATCTTGTGATTGGATGCCCTCCACTTCCTCATGTTCACTTGCCAGTAAATAAATATCTTACTTATTTTTATACGGAAAATACAGGGCTTTGCTATTTTGACAGCTATGAATCCATTAAGCTCATAAACTACAGTACTTCCCTTTTCTTTACCGGCTCAAGATTTGGTAAATTACAATATCATAATTATTATTAAGTTTGTTTGTTTACATCTGATTGTTTTTTAATGGACTGTTTCTTATTCATTAAGAAGCATAATACTGTTTGTTTTTTTTTATTATCTCTGAATGCCTCTTAATCAATAAGACAGAAAATAAAATCTTAATATTTAAAAGGTACCTCTTAATGAAATTTTTTTGATAATTTTTTTTATATAAATATAACAATATTATGCACTCATTTTTATTAAATTGAATATTTAATATTATTAAATAAAATTTTACCCTTTAAAATGGTAAAATAGTGTCATTAAGAGACAACTTATTTTTTAATTATCAAACAATTTTTTAAATTCAGAACTCATAACTATTCAAATGATCTAATTTATTAAGACATCATAATCATTCAGATCTTAATTTTCAGATTTATCAAACACAACCTAAGTCGCTTTGGTAAATTATACTACGCGGAAATAAAATAAGAGTTTATAAATTTAAAAGAGTAAATATAAATGTATAAAAAATTAATATGAAAAAAATTAAAAACAAAGGGGTAAAAAGAAAAAATATGATAAAATTACTAAATATATATTGAACGTTTTCAGATAAACAGATAGGTTTTAGTTGTAAGACCCCAACTTTTATAAATAAAGATGAATTTTTTATAAATATCATTTTTGAATATTATGGAGTTAATTTGATATAATGTTATAGTTGTGGGTAATATTTATAAATTTTACAAAGTACGCAAGTTGTTATATAATATTCGATTGGTCGGGGAATATTCGTTTTAACAGGAAATATTCGTACAACGGCACAATCATTGGTGGACCCCACAACAGAATTATTGTCGGATTGAGAAAACGACAAAAATATTTTATTAAAAATAACGGCGAAAGTTTTACCATTGATACTGTTGAACTACTCGGTAGTAAAAGTACAGTAATACGTGTGGTTGTATAGTAGCACACGGTATTGACTATTAATGCTTATGTGAGAAGTCACTCAGTTTGATTCAATTATTGTCAGTTAATAATATGAATTATTTAGCGATAATGACGTTTTATTTTATTCGTATTATTAACGTAATAAAACAGAAACATCTTTTTATATAAAACAGAATACTTTATTAAAGTTATTCTATAAATAGAATATATTATATTTTATTTAAAAGATTTTTCTTTAAATATGGACCGTCAGATTAAAGTAATCAATCTGGACCGTTCATGGATTAGTTACTATGCATTCTATTTTTCTATAAATAGCAGCTCATTCCTTCTTTATTTCTTACGAATTCACTGAACTCTAGAGAGAGAAACTATAGAGAGAGAGAAGAAGAATATTCTGGTACTTAACTACTTCCTTATTTCAGCTCTTCTTTAAAACGGTAAGGGGTGTTATTCTTTCTTATTTGTGAGACCCCGAATTTTATGAAATAAAAGTATTCAATTTTTCTATTTTGGTAAATGGTTAAATTGATAAAAGGTTAAAGTTAAGGGTGATATGTGAATTTTTTTTTAAAAGTAAGTTGTCATAAAATACATGGTCACTATTCACGAGTTACTATTCACGGGTTACTATTCACCCAAATTACTATTCACTCTAGTATCGTTCACTCGAGTATTTGGGACACTTTTTTGTGTCGGAGTACTATTCATGAGTTACTATTCACGAGTTACTATTCACGGGTTACTACTCACCCAAATTACTATTCACTCTAGTATTGTTCACTCGAGTATTTGGGACACTTTTTGTGTCGAAATACTATTCACGAGTTACTATTTACGGGGAATATTCGTACGACGGTACAATTATTGGTGGACCCCACAACGGAATTATTGTCAGATTGAGAAAATGACAAAAATATTTTATTAAAAATAACGGCGGAAGTTTTACCGTTGATAGTGTTGAACTACTCGGTAGTAAAAGTACAGTAATACGTGTGGTTGCATAGTAACACACGGTATTGATGCTTATGTGAGAAGTCACTCAGTTTGATTCAATTATTGTCAATTAATAATATGAATTATTTAGCGATAATGAAGTTTTGTTTTATTCGTATTATTAACGTAATAAAACAGAAACATCTTTTTATATAAAACAGAATACTTTATTAAAGTTATTCTATAAATAGAATATATTATATTTTATTTAAAAGATTTTTCTTTAAATATGGACCTTCAGATTAAAGTAAATCAATCTGGACCGTTCATGGATTAGTTACTATGCATTCCATTTTCCTATAAATAGAAGCTCATTCCTTCATTATTTTCTTACGAATTCACTGAACTCTAGAGAGAGAAACTATAGAGAAAAAAGAAGAAGAGTATTCTGCCACTTAACTACTTCTTTATTTCAGTTCTTCTTTAAAATGGTAAGGGGTGTTATTCTTTCTTATTCATGAAGAGAACTTCTGTTATTCCATTCTTTATTATTCTGTTGGAATAACCTGTAAAAGTGGCATACCCTATACATGACCTGTATACGCGGCATACCTTATACTTGGTGAAATCCTTATGTTATTCCATTCTTTATTATTCTGTTGGAATAACCTGTATGTGTGGTTTACCCTATACTCAGTGGAATGACCTGTATATGCGGTTTACCCAATACTTGGTGATCTTCTTCTGTTATTTCATTCTTTATTATTATGTTGGAATAACCTGTTTATGCGAAGTACCGCATACTTGGTGAAACTCTTTTATTATTCCGTTCTTTACGATTCTGTCGGAATATCCTATCGGTGTGAATTTCACCTGACCTGGGTCCATCATTTATTATTCCGCATTTATTATTCTGTCGGTGTGAATTTCACCTGACCTGGTTCTATATTTATTATTCTGCATTTATTATTCTGTTGGGAATAACCTGTCTGTGCGATTTCTATCTCATGTGTAAGACCCCAACTTATTAATGAATAAAATCAAATTTTCTCTAAATATTATTGTGAATAATAATGGGCTAATTTGATATAATACTTTGGTTATGGGTGAAATGTGCAAATTTTACAAAATAAGCAAGTGGTTATAAAATATTCATTTTGTCGGGGAATATTCGTTTGGTCGTGGAATATTCTTGCTGTCGGGGAATATTCGTACGACGGCGCAGCCTTGTGTGGGCCCCATAACGGAAAGCGATTGGATGAAGAAAATGACAAGTATAAGTTATTTATAAATAACGGCGTAGTTGTTACCGTTAATACTGTTGGAATACCCGGTGATTAAAATACAGTAGCACACGGTATTGCACCAATTATTAATTCTTACGTAAGAAGGCACTACTCAATAATTGTTACAGTAGTTATTGTTCAATATTTTATTTTATTGATTCAATAATTGTTGCATTGATATTTTATATTATTGTTGTTTCAATAATTGTTGCTGCACAGTATTTTCCTTTATCAGATCAATAATTCATATTATTTGAATAATATTATTATATAACATTATTGGCAATGTCTAGAAAGTTCTGTCTAAGGAGAGGTTTGGTCATCTAATTGCGCGCCAGTAAGGAGAAATTCTTATTGGAAAGCCCCCTCTTTCCTGGGAACGGCCTGGTTGTCATAAATGTGATTCTGTAATATTATTTGTGAATAATTAATTATTGATTCATATGATAAGGAAATATTTATTTTATGTGGATATAAATGAGGGATATATTTTTGTGGTTAAAAATGAAGGAGTTAATGTTGAGGTGTTTTATCAGTATTTTTATCGGAATGGAGGTATTAAAAATCAAATCAGGGTTTTTGAGAAATATTGCGGGTGTTATAATTTTTAATCCGACCGTTGGATCGTGGTAATTTTTGGATATGTTATACATATATAAGTTGAGTATATGTCCACAAATTTTGAACCGTTAAAAATGAACGTATGATTTATTATGAATTTTACGAGATGACTGGTTCAGAAATTGTTGAATTTTCGGAGTTTATCATTTTGATGGAAAATTCTAGAATTGGTGGGCCCCACTTGTGGTTGGTGAAGAAATGTGCTGAATTATATTTCAAATGTGGTGGGTGGGAATAGTAGCAGGTAAAGCCATCAGGTTGCAGGTCAAACCTACTAAAATTTTCCTATAAATAGAGGGCTAAGTTAGAATTGAAAATCACACCAGAAACAAGTTTTCTCTCTTTCTCTCTCTAGATTATTGAGTGTATTTTGTGAGTATTTAGATACTTTGAGAGTTTCTATTCATCAGAGCAAGTTTCTTTCAGCCTTATACCGGTATTCCGACCAGAAGTACTGATATCTTGAGGTAAGGGATATTATTTTCTTCTTAAATGATATTATTTTCTTCAATATCATTATGCTGAAATATTGATATGAGTTTTTATCAAATTTGGAACTTTTTGTGTCGGGGTTACTATTCATGTATACGGCACTATTCACGTATACGGCACTATTCACGAATACGGCACTATTCACCGAAAAATAAAATTTTTCCTTTTTGTCCAAGATGTCTATTATGGTTACTATCTTTGATTGTATCCATGTTTTGATCTTTATTTTTGAATTCTGCTTCACAATTGATTATTATGAAGTATTATTGATCTTGGATAAACTGTTATACGAATCCCTACTATTTGTCCTTCTGTCTCATTGGATTCGTTCTCTTTAAGATATTTTTCATCATCCTCAGTCCTAAATGATGATATTAATAAATATCTTTGGCCTGTAGTGCAAAGATGTATGATTACTTGATGAATATCTTTGGCCTGTAGTGCAAAGATGAACAGGTGTTGAGATGAACATGACTGACAGGTGATACAAATGAATATCTTTGGCCTGTAGTGTAAAGATGAATATTTGGATAAAGATGATTATTAATTGATGTTACAGGGATAAAATATTGATGATGGACTTTTTAGAAGATAGTAGAATTCTTTCTCTACTTGACTCTTCTAATGGTTTGCTGTTTCCGCTGCAGTTGTTGATCTAAAACTTGTTGTCGATTATATTCTATCAGATTTTTCCCTGTTGAAGACTAACGATAATTTGTTTGTATATTATCTTAGTCATAATATTCTTTACTGGGCTAGTTGAGCTCACCCTTTTCCTTTTTGTTCCATTTTTCTTCTCAGGAGGTGAGAACATAGCAGGATCTAGTCGGGGTATGGAGTGATGGTTCTAGAAAGATGTTTTAGCAGTCCTCACTATTTCTGTAAAATAGTGTTTGAATAATTGTAATGAGGATTTATTTGAGTGTGGATATTGTCTAGAAGACAATATTTGTATTTAAACTCACAGTATGTGTTGTCGTATTTTGCACGACATTTGTATTATTGAAGTTGTAGTTTGCTTTCTGTACCATGTATTTGGCGACTCAGAATGGGTGTTGTATACCTATTTTGGGGGCGTCACAGTTGGTATCAGAGCTTAGGGATATGATCCCTGGCTGAGATGTGAGACAAGAACTAGGAGGGGAGAGATGGGGAATTCCTTCACTAGTATGACTTGACTAAGTTTATTTGGTGTTTATTTGGTCGGTCAGAGTATAGGGATAATATATGACATGACTATTAACCCTTGTTTTATGGCAGTATTTAAGAATGGCAGCTGAGAACGTTAATAATGGAGTAAATCAGACCGTGGAGACACCTTTGATCACCACCCAGGGGAACGTGCAACAGGAAGGCAATATTCCTCCTGTAAACAACGTTACCGAGCAAACGATGAATGATGGAATGTTTAGGAGCTTTTTGCAGTTCATGCAAAATCAGACGAGGGAGACTCGTGTGCAGAATACGGGTGGAAATGATAACGCGCGGTTTGTCACAGCTAAGCAGTTCAAAGAATTGGGACCACCAGAATTTAAGGGAAAGCCGGATCCGATCATGGCGGAAACGTGGGTCAAGCAAATTACCAAGATATTCGATGTCTTGGGATGCACGGAGGAACAAAAGGTTCCATTCGCCACCTTTATGTTCCGCGGTGAGGCAGACTACTGGTGGGAGTCTGTGAAGCGTACCCAGCCTGACGCACTCAACATGTCCTGGGAAACATTTCAAAAACTGTTCAATGACAAGTACTTTCCTGAAAGTATTCGTCATATGAAGGAGGTAGAGTTTATCAGACTGGAACAAAACAACATGACGGTGTCCCAGTACGAGGCGAAGTTTGCAGAGTTATCCAGGTTTGCACCTCATTTGGTCGAAAATGAGGAACGAATGACAAGGATGTTTCTGAGAGGTCTAAAACCCGAGATTCGACAATATCTTATCTCTCATAAATTTTCTTTATATTCAGATGTTGTAAATAGGGCTCAATTATTAGAGCGAGATAATGAGTATGTGCAACCGAGGGACCACAACCAGGGTCATACCGGTGGCAGCAGTCATCGAAGCAATGAAAACCAGCAGGGAGGAAAATATTCGGACAAAAGCGGTAACCACTCTGGTGGTAATCGTGGTCGTGATAATAGAAGGAGCGAGTCGGGAGGAGATTTCAAGAAGAGAAGGTACAACAATGATAATATGAAGACGTCAGCACAAACATCAACTGTTTCTAGGGGAGGAGAACGACCACCGGTCGTATGTTACAAATGTGGGAAAGAGGGACATATCAGCCCAAACTGCCCACAACAATCCAAGGTATGTTATAATTATGGAAAGGAGGGTCATATAGCTCGAGAGTGTTCTGTAGCAAAACCAAGTTCAGCGGGGATGGTGACTCCAAAAGCTGTCCCGGATAAGTCGAAATCAGCGGTTCCTGAAAGGGCGTTTGTCGTTACTGGCCAAAACGAGAGAAACCCGAACGAGGTGATCACGGGTAAGCTAATCTTGAATTCTTGCGAAGTTTATACTTTACTAGATACCGGTTCTACCCATTCTTTTATCTCTCCTGCTTGTGCTCAACGTTTAAACTTGACTCCGGAGAAATTGGACTTTAACTTATCTGTTGAAACTCCGTTGGGTGAAACCTTCGTTACATCTACAGTTTATAAATCTTGCATGATCCAAGTTGGTACTATCACATTACCTGTTGATCTTATCTCTTTAAAGATACTTGCTTTTGATGTGATTTTAGGAATTGATTGGTTAACCACTCATCATGCTAAAATTGATTGTTTTCGTAAGGTTGTTAGTTTTCATATTCCTAACCAACCTGTCATACGAATTCAAACTACTAAACCACTAAAATCAGTCACTGTCATATCGAGCCACAAAGCTATTCGTTTATTGAAAAACGGATGTCAAGCTTTCTTAGCCCATGTTATGGATTTGAACAAAGACAAGTCAGATTTGAATAATATTTCTATTGTTAGAGAATTTCCCGATGTATTTCCTGAAGAACTTCCTGGTCTACCCCCAGAACGTGAAGTTGAATTCTTTATTGACCTTGAACCCGGTACAAAGCCCATTTCTAAAACTCCATATCGAATGGCTCCTATTGAACTTCAGGAGTTAAAAGTCCAACTACAGGAGTTGTTGGACATCGGTTTTATTCGTCCTAGTACGTCTCCTTGGGGTGCTCCTGTTTTATTCGTAAAGAAGAAAGACGGGAGTATGCGACTTTGTATCGACTATCGAGAATTGAATCATGTCACTATCAAGAATAGGTATCCGCTACCTCGCATTGATGACCTGTTCGACCAGTTACAAGGAACACAATTCTTTTCAAAGATCGACCTTCGTTCTGGATATCATCAGCTGAAGATTAAAACTGAGGATATTCCAAAGACTGCCTTCAGAACTCGGTACGGGCATTATGAATTCTTAGTAATGTCTTTTGGATTGACTAATGCTCCTGCTGCCTTCATGGATATGATGAACCGTGTATTCAAAGAATATTTGGATCAGTTCGTTGTTGTCTTTATTGATGACATCCTCATCTATTCCAAAAGCCGTGAAGATCATGAGCGCCATTTGAAGCTGGTACTGCAAAGGCTTCGTGAAAATAAGCTATATGCCAAATTGAAGAAATGCGAGTTCTGGCTTGAGGAAGTAGCATTCCTTGGGCACGTGGTGTCAAAACATGGAGTATCTGTCGACCCGGCGAAGATTGAAGCCATACAAAGTTGGGAGCAACCGAAGTCGGTAACCGAAGTACGTAGCTTTCTGGGCTTAGCTGGTTATTATCGGAGATTTGTGGAAGGATTTTCTCGAATCGCTACTCCGTTAACTCAGCTGACTCGGAAAGATACAAAATTTGTATGGAGTGAGGAATGCGAGAAGAGTTTCCAAGAACTCAAGAGGAGACTCATTTCGGCACCTGTTCTGACAATACCATCTGGTTCGGATGGATTTGTTATCTACAGCGATGCTTCAGGCAAAGGGTTAGGATGTGTTCTCATGCAACATGGGAAAGTCATAGCCTATGCCTCACGACAACTCAAAGAATATGAGAGGAATTATCCTACTCATGATTTGGAGTTGGCAGCAGTCGTTTTTGCGTTGAAGATCTGGAGACACTACCTGTATGGGGAGAAAGTGGAGATCTATACAGATCATAAAAGCCTCAAATATTTCTTCACCCAAAAGGAACTCAACATGCGGCAGCGACGTTGGCTCGAGCTGTTGAAAGATTACGATCATACCATCCAATATCATCCTGGAAAAGCAAACGTAGTAGCTGACGCATTGAGTAGAAGATCATATGCGGGTACGAGTGCAATATTGTTAACACAAAGGCCCATTTTGTATGACTTACAAAGGATGGAGATAGAGATGAAGGCTCCAAGTACCCACATGATGATATCAAATATACGAGTAGAACCGACTTTAATCGATAAAGTTAAAGCTGCTCAAGCTACGGACATGGAGCTGATGCGTATGAAGAAGAAAGTGCAAGAAGGTGCTATTCCAGAAGCAAGAATCGATGAAGAAGGAATACTTCGAGTCAACTCCAGACTTTGTGTTCCTAACGATTTTGACTTGAAGCATAGAATAATGATGGAGGCACACAACACACCGTTTGCAATCCATCCTGGGAGTACCAAAATGTATCACGATCTTCGACATACATTTTGGTGGAGCAATATGAAAAGAGAGATCGCGGAGTTTATCTCGAGGTGTTTAACTTGTCAACGTGTAAAGGCGGAGCATCAAGTGCCAAAGGGTCCATTGCAACCACTTGAGATCCCGAAATGGAAGTGGGAACACATTACTATGGATTTTGTTACGGGTCTTCCCAAGGTTTCTCAAGGCATAGATGCGATTTGGGTTATTGTTGATAGATTAACCAAGTCCGCTCATTTCTTGCCGATACGTGAGACTTATTCCCTTGAACGTCTTGCTAGTATGTACGTGAACGAGATTGTGAGATTGCATGGCATGCCAGTATCCATAGTTTCGGATCGTGACCCAAGATTCACTTCACGATTTTGGGTTAGCTTGCAGAAAGCTATGGGCACGGATTTACGATTCAGTTCGGCATACCATCCTCAAACGGACGGACAATCAGAGAGGACTATTCAAACTCTTGAAGATCTATTAAGACTTTGTGTCCTAGATCTCAAAGGGAGTTGGGATAAGTACCTACCATTGGTGGAATTCTCCTACAACAACAGTTATCAGGCGAGCATAGGTGTGGCTCCATTCGAGGCGTTGTATGGAAGAAAATGTCGTTCTCCAGTATGCTGGGACGAGGTGGGTGAAGCAACATTGTTGGGACCAGAGTTGGTACGCATTACTACAGAGAAGATCCAAACGATTCGACAACGTATACAAACGGCACAGGATCGACAAAAGAGTTATGCGGATCTTCATCGGAAGGACGTGGAATTTAATATTGGGGATCATGTATTATTACGTGTTGCACCATGGAAGGGAGTTACAAGATTTGGGAAGAGAGGAAAGCTCAATCCAAGATTTGTTGGTCCATTTGAGATTCTTGAGCGAATAGGAAATGTGGCATATAGACTCGCATTACCTCCAAGCATGTCTCGTGTTCATAATGTTTTTCACATATCTATGCTTCGTAAATATGTTAAAGACCCGAACCACATTATTGAGTTAGAACCAGACGAGATAGCTGAAGATTTAACGTACGAGGAGGTACCTGTTAAGATCTTGGATAGGAAAGAGCATGTCCTACGCACGAAGGTTATACCACAAGTTAAGGTTTTGTGGAGAAACCATGCTATTGAAGAAATGACCTGGGAGTTGGAATCAGAAATGAAAGCGAGGTATCCTCACCTTTTTGAAACATCAGGTACGTACGTCAATTTCGAGGACGAAATTTCATAAGGAGGGGAGGTTGTAAGACCCCAACTTATTAATGAATAAAATCAAATTTTCTCTAAATATTATTGTGAATAATAAGGGGTTAATTTGATATAATACTTTGGTTATGGGTGAAATGTGCAAATTTTGCAAAATAAGCAAGTGGTTATAAAATATTCATTTTGTCGGGAATATTCGTTTGGTCGTGGAATATTCTTGCTGTCGGGGAATATTCGTACGACGGCGCAGCCTTGTGTGGGCCCCATAACGGAAAGCGATTGGATGAAGAAAACGACAAGTATAAGTTATTTATAAATAACGGCGTAGTTGTTACCGTTAATACTGTTGGAATACCCGGTGGTTAAAATACAGTAGCACACGGTATTGCACCAATTATTGATTCTTACGTAAGAAGGCACTACTCAATAATTGTTACAGTAGTTATTGTTCAATATTTTATTTTATTGATTCAATAATTGTTGCGTTGATATTTTATATTATTGTTGTTTCAATAATTGTTGCTGCACAGTATTTTCCATTATCAGATCAATAATTCATATTATTTGAATAATATTATTAGATAACATTATTGGCAATGTCTAGAAAGTTCTGTCTAAGGAGAGGTTTGGTCATCTAATTGCGCGCCAGTAAGGAGAAATCCTTATTGGAAAGCCCCCTCTTTCCTGGGAACGGCCTGGTTGTCATAAATGTGATTCTGTAATATTATTTGTGAATAATTAATTATTGATTCATATGATAAGGAAATATTTATTTTATGTGGATATAAATGAGGGATATATTTTTGTGGTTAAAAATGAAGGAGTTAATGTTGAGGTGTTTTATCAGTATTTTTGTCGGAATGGAGGTATTAAAAATCAAATCAGGGTTTTTGAGAAATATTGCGGGGGTTATAATTTTTAATCCGACCGTTGGATCGTGGTAATTTTTGGATATGTTATACATATATAAGTTGAGTATATGTCCACAAATTTTGAACCGTTAAAAATGAACGTATGATTTATTATGAATTTTACGAGATGACTGGTTCAGAAATTGTTGAATTTTCGGAGTTTATCATTTTGATGGAAAATTCTAGAATTGGTGGGCCCCACTTGTGGTTGGTGAAGAAATGTGCTGAATTATATTTCAAATGTGGTGGGTGGGAATAGTAGCAGGTAAAGCCATCAGGTTGCAGGTCAAACCTACTAAAATTTTCCTATAAATAGAGGGCTAAGTTAGAATTGAAAATCACACCAGAAACAAGTTTTCTCTCTTTCTCTCTCTAGATTATTGAGTGTATTTTGTGAGTATTTAGATACTTTGAGAGTTTCTATTCATCAGAGCAAGTTTCTTTCAGCCTTATACCGGTATTCCGACCAGAAGTACTGATATTTTGAGGTAAGGGATATTATTTTCTTCTTAAATGATATTATTTTCTTCAATATCATTATGCTGAAATATTGATATGAGTTTTTATCAAATTTGGAACTTTTTGTGTCGGGGTTACTATTCACGTATACGGCACTATTCACGAATACGGCACTATTCACCGAAAAATAAAATTTTTTCTTTTTGTCCAAGATGTCTATTATGGTTACTATCTTTGATTGTATCCATGTTTTGATCTTTATTTTTGAATTCTGCTTCACAATTGATTATTATGAAGTATTATTGATCTTGGATAAACTGTTATACGAATCCCTACTATTTGTCCTTCTGTCTCATTGGATTCGTTCTCTTTAAGATATTTTTCATCATCCTCAGTCCTAAATGATGATATTAATGAATATATCTTTGGCCTGTAGTGCAAAGATGTATGATTACTTGATGAATATCTTTGGCCTGTAGTGCAAAGATGAACAGGTGTTGAGATGAACATGACTGACAGGTGATACAAATGAATATCTTTGGCCTGTAGTGCAAAGATGAATATTTAGATAAAGATGATTATTAATTGATGTTACAGGGATAAAATATTGATGATGGACTTTTTAGAAGATAGTAGAATTCTTTCTCTACTTGACTCTTCTAATGGTTTGCTGTTTCCGCTGCAGTTGTTGATCTAAAACTTGTTGTCGATTATATTCTATCAGATTTTTCCCTGTTGAAGACTAACGATAATTTGTTTGTATATTATCTTAGTCATAATATTCTTTACTGGGCTAGTTGAGCTCACCCTTTTCTTTTTGTTCCATTTTTCTTCTCAGGAGGTGAGAACATAGCAGGATCTAGTCGGGGTATGGAGTGATGGTTCTAGAAAGATGTTTTAGCAGTCCTCACTATTTCTGTAAAATAGTGTTTGAATAATTGTAATGAGGATTTATTTGAGTGTGGATATTGTCTAGAAGACAATATTTGTATTTAAACTCACAGTATGTGTTGTCGTATTTTGCACGACAATTGTATTATTGAAGTTGTAGTTTGCTTTCTGTACCATGTATTTGGCGACTCAGAATGGGTGTTGTATACCTATTTTGGGGGCGTCACAGTTGGTATCAGAGCTTAGGGATATGATCCCTGGCTGAGATGTGAGACAAGAACTAGGAGGGGAGAGATGGGGAATTCCTTCACTAGTATGACTTGACTAAGTTTATTTGGTGTTTATTTGGTCGGTCAGAGTATAGGGATAATATATGACATGACTATTAACCCTTGTTTTATGGCAGTATTTAAGAATGGCAGCTGAGAACGTTAATAATGGAGTAAATCAGACCGTGGAGACACCTTTGATCACCACCCAGGGAAACGTGCAACAGGAAGGCAATATTCCTCCTGTAAACAACGTTACCGAGCAAACGATGAATGATGGAATGTTTAGGAGCTTTTTGCAGTTCATGCAAAATCAGACGAGGGAGACTCGTGTGCAGAATACGGGTGGAAATGATAACGCGCGGTTTGTCACAGCTAAGCAGTTCAAAGAATTGGGACCACCAGAATTTAAGGGAAAGCCGGATCCGATCATGGCGGAAACGTGGGTCAAGCAAATTACCAAGATATTCGATGTCTTGGGATGCACGGAGGAACAAAAGGTTCCATTCGCCACCTTTATGTTCCGCGGTGAGGCAGACTACTGGTGGGAGTCTGTGAAGCGTACCCAGCCTGACGCACTCAACATGTCCTGGGAAACATTTCAAAAACTGTTCAATGACAAGTACTTTCCTGAAAGTATTCGTCATATGAAGGAGGTAGAGTTTATCAGACTGGAACAAAACAACATGACGGTGTCCCAGTACGAGGCGAAGTTTGCAGAGTTATCCAGGTTTGCACCTCATTTGGTCGAAAATGAGGAACGAATGACAAGGATGTTTCTGAGAGGTCTAAAACCCGAGATTCGACAATATCTTATCTCTCATAAATTTTCTTTATATTCAGATGTTGTAAATAGGGCTCAATTATTAGAGCGAGATAATGAGTATGTGCAACCGAGGGACCACAACCAGGGTCATACCGGTGGCGGCAGTCATCGAAGCAATGAAAACCAGCAGGGAGGAAAATATTCGGACAAAACCGGTAACCACTCTGGTGGTAATCGTGGTCGTGATAATAGAAGGAGCGAGTCGGGAGGAGATTTCAAGAAGAGAAGGTACAACAATGATAATGTGAAGACGTCAGCACAAACATCAACTGTTTCTAGGGGAGGAGAACGACCACCGGTCGTATGTTACAAATGTGGGAAAGAGGGACATATCAGCCCAAACTGCCCACAACAATCCAAGGTATGTTATAATTGTGGAAAGGAGGGTCATATAGCTCGAGAGTGTTCTGTAGCAAAACCAAGTTCAGCGGGGATGGTGACTCCAAAAGCTGTCCCGGATAAGTCAAAATCAGCGGTTCCTGGAAGGGCATTTGTCGTTACTGGCCAAAACGAGAGAAACCCGAACGAGGTGATCACGGGTAAGCTAATCTTGAATTCTTGCGAAGTTTATACTTTACTAGATACCGGTTCTACCCATTCTTTTATCTCTCCTGCTTGTGCTCAACGTTTAAACTTGACTCCGGAGAAATTGGACTTTAACTTATCTGTTGAAACTCCGTTGGGTGAAACCTTCGTTACATCTACAGTTTATAAATCTTGCATGATCCAAGTTGGTACTATCACATTACCTGTTGATCTTATCTCTTTAAAGATACTTGCTTTTGATGTGATTTTAGGAATTGATTGGTTAACCACTCATCATGCTAAAATTGATTATTTTCGTAAGGTTGTTAGTTTTCATATTCCTAACCAACCTGTCATACGAATTCAAACTACTAAACCACTAAAATCAGTCACTGTCATATCGAGCCACAAAGCTATTCGTTTATTGAAAAACGGATGTCAAACTTTCTTAGCCCATGTAATGGATTTGAACAAAGACAAGTCAGATTTGAATAATATTTCTATTGTTAGAGAATTTCCCGATGTATTTCCTGAAGAACTTCCTGGTCTACCCCCAGAACGTGAAGTTGAATATTCTTTTCATGGAAATATTCTTCTGAGCATTCTTAACTGTTACTTTACAAAGAAGTATCATGTTGACAATTTGGATATTATTAGTTCTTAGATAAACTAATTCTTGAACTTGTTTAATTGAATTCCTATAACATTGTCATCATCCTCATGTTTATTTTATGTTGAAAGTCATCTTTGACTTACGTGAATAGATGGACTTAGTATGATTATGACCAGGGATCATTCGGTATAATCATAAATTGTGATGTTATAAGTGGTGTGGTAAAAGTCCTCAGTGGCCTGTAATGCATTGATAGACAGTTTTTGGTATGATTATAACTAGGGATTTTTCGGTATAGTCATGACCATTGATGATTTAATGAATATCCTTGGCCCGTAATACAAGGATGATTAGAAGATGTGGCTTATTTATTAAGCTGAGTCTCAGTGATAAAAGTTGATGAAAATATTTTTTAATCATAGAAGATAGTAGGTTTTATTCTCTACTTGACTCTTTTAATGGATTGCTTATTCCGCTGCAGTTAAACTTGATGTCTATTGTATTTTATCAGTTTAACATTGTTGAAGACTATTGATAATTTATTCTTCATTATCTTAGTCATAATATTTCTTACCGGGCTAGTTGAGCTCACCCTTTCTTTCAATGTTCTCTTCAGAAAATGAGAATATAGCTGGGACGAGTCAGGGAAAGGAGTGATGGTCCAGAAGATAGCATTAGTAGTCCTCACTATTCTGTTAAATAGTGTGACAATAAATGTAATGAGGACTTCTTGAGTATGTATATTGTCTAGATGACAATATTCCTATTAGAACTCTCAGTTTATGTATTATCGTATGTTACACGATATTTGTATAATTAAGTGTGTATTTATATTTTGTACCATGTATTTGGCGACTCAAGATGGGTGATGAATACCTAATTTTGGGGGCGTCACATTATTCATGAAGAGAACTGTTGTTATTCCATTTCTTATTATTCTGTTGGAATAACCTATATACGCGGTCTACCCTATACTTGGTGACATTCTTCTATTATTCTGTTGGAACATTCTGTCTGTGTGTTTTACACCGGACCTGGTTCCGTTTTTATTATTATTCTGTTGGAACATCCTGTCTGTGTGTTTTACACCGGACCTGGTTCCGTTTTTATTATTATTCTGTTGGAACATCCTGTCTGTGTGTTTTACACCGGACTTGGTTCTGTTTTTATTATTATTCTGTTGGAACATCCTGTCTGTGTGTTTTACACCGGACCTGGTTTCGTCTTGTTATTATTCTGTTGGAACATCCTGTCTGTGTGTTTTACACCGGACCTGGTTCCATTATTTATTATTCTGTGGGAATAACCTGTCTGTGCGGTCTATCACATGCATGGTGATTTCTTTTGTTATTCCATTCTTTATTATACTCAGTTGGTTAAGTTTTGACTTCTATACTCCATGAAATTTGTGGAATATCCTTGATAATTGTGTTTCATCCAGTATCTTTTCATGAAAATATTCTTCTAAGCATTCTTGAATTTTACTCCACAAAGCAATATCATGTTGACAATTTGGACGTTGTTAATTTTGGATAAATTAATTCTTGAACTTGTTTTATTGAATTCTTATATCATTGTCATCATCCTCATGTTTATAAAATGTTAAAAGTCATCTGTGGCCTGTAGTGCATAGATGGACTTGGTATGATTATGACCAGGGATTATTCGGTATAATCATGACCGTAATGTTACAAATGATGTGGTAAAAGTCCTCATTGGCCCGTAGTGCGTTGATGGACAGTTGTTAGCATGATCATGACCATTAATGAATACACGAATATCCTTGGCCGTAGTGCAGGGGTGATTCGATGATGTGGATTATTTTATTAAGCTGAGTCTCAGCGATCACAGTATTGAAAAACTTTTTAAATCATAAAAGATAGTAGAGTTTATTTTCTACTTGACTCTTTTAATGGATTGCTTGTTCCGCTGCAGTTAAACTTGATGTCTATTATATTTTATCAGTTTAACATTGTTGAAGGCTAATGATAATTTATTCTGCATTATCTTAGTCATAATATTTCTTACTGGGCTAGTTGAGCTCACCCTTTCTTTCACTGTTCTCTTCAGGAAATGAGAACGTCGCTGGGACAAGTCGGGGAACGGAGTGATGGTCCGAATGATAGTATTAGTTAGTAGTCCTCACTATTCTATGTAATGGTGTGTTAATAAATGTAATGAGGACTCCTTTTGAGTATGAATACTCTCTAGAAGATAATATTTGTATTCAAACTCACAGTTTATGTTTTGTCGTATTGTACACGACAGTTGTATTAGTAAGTTGTATTTGTATTCTGTACTATATATCTGACGACCCAAGATGGGTGATGTATACCTAATTTTGGGGGCGTCACAGTTGGTATCAGAGCTTAGGGATATGATCCCTGGCTAAGATGTGAGAATAGAACTAGGAGGGGAGAGACGGGGAATTCCTTCGCTAGTATGACCTACCTAAGTTTATTTGCATGATATTTAATTGGTCGGTCATAATATAAGGATAATATATGACATATCAATTAACTTTTATTTTGTGGCAGTATCTGAAAATAGCATCTGAGAATGTTGAGAATAGCAATGGAGCACAGGCGACTGTTGATTCACCACATATCAATAATCAGGATAATGTGCATCAGGAAGGTGACAATCCTCATGCAAACAATAACACTGACCAGATGATGAATGATGGAATGTTCAGAAACTTTATGCAGTTCATGCAACAGCAGGCGAGTGCGGCTCCTGTCCAAAATATAGGTGGAAACACTGAAAACTCTCGAACGGTCACCGCTAAACAGTTCAAGGAGCTGGGACCACCAGAGTTTAAGGGAGAGCCAAAACCACTTATAGCGAAAACATGAATAAAGTAGATTACCAAGATATTTGATGTCTTGGGATGCTCCGAGGAGCAAAAGGTTCCCTTTGCCGCCTTTATGTTGCGAGGAGAGGCAGAGTACTGGTGGGAATCGATTAAGCGTACTCAACCTGCCGCACTGAAGATATCTTGGGAGAAGTTCCAAGAGCTGTTCAATGACAAATACTTTACCGAAAGTGTTCGTCACATGAAAGAGGTGGAGTTCATCAAATTGGAGCAGAATAATATGACCGTGTTGTAGTATGAGGCTAAATTTGCTGAGTTGTCCCGGTTTGCGTCCCACTTGGTGGATAATGAAGAGCGAATGACGCGAATATTTTTGCGAGGTTTGAAACCTGAGATACGTCAACATCTTATTTCTCATAAACTGTGTTTGTATTCAGATGTTGTGAATAGGGCTCAGTTAGTGGAGCGCGATAACGAGTCAATGCAACCAAAAGAGAGCAGTCGGCAAAATGATAATACCAGTGAGAGCAGTCATCGAAGCGGTGACAACAAGCGTGGAGGGAATCAACAGGCCAGAAATGGTAACCACTTCGGTGGTAATCAGGGCCAAAACAATAAGAATGGTCATTTCAAGAAGAGGAGATTCAACAATGATGGAAAGACGTCAGCACCAGCACCTGTTGTTAAGGAAGGAGAACGACCACCTATCATATGTTTCAAATGTGGAGGGGAGGGGCACATCAGTCCAAACTGCGCGATGCTGTCTAAAGCATGTTATAATTATGGAAGAGAAGGTCATTTAGCTCGATTTTGTCGTTTACCAAAAATAAGTTCAGCCAAGATGGAGACACCAAAGGCCGTCCCAGAAAAGTCAAAACCGGTAGTGCAAGGAAGAGCGTTTGTTGTGACCTCCCAGAAAGCAAGGAACCCGAATGAGGTCATCACGGGTAAGCTTATCATAAACTCTAACGAAGTCTATACTTTATTTGATACCGGTTCTACCCATTCTTTTATTTCTCCTACTTGCGCTCATCGATTAAATTTGACTCCGGAGAAATTAGACTTTGATTTATCTGTTGAAACTCCATTGGGAGAAACCTTCATTACATCCACGGTTTATAAGTCTTGTTTGGTTCAAGTTGGTACCCACACATTACCTGTCGATCTGATTTCATTAAAAATACTTGCATTTGACGTGATTCTAGGGATTGATTGGTTAACTACTCATCATGCAAAAATTGATTATTTTCGTAAGGTTGTTAGCTTTCATATTCCTAATCGACCTATTATGCGAATTCAAGCAACCAAACCAATAAAATCAATCGCTGTCATCTCAAGCCATAAAGCTATTCATTTATTAAAAAACGGATGTCAAGCTTTCTTAGCTCATGTCACGGATCTAAACAAAAATACGTCAGTTTTGAATGATATTTCTATTGTTAATAAATTTCCTGACGTATTCCCTGAAGAACTTCCTGGCCTACCCCCAGAGCGTGAAATTGAATTTTGTATCGACCTTGAACCCGGTACAAAACCCATTTCCAAAGCTCCATATCGAATGACTCCTATTAAACTTCAGGAGTTAAAGATCCAACTGCAGGAATTGTTAGACATTGGCTTTATTCGTCCTAGTACTTCTCCTTGGGGTGCTCCTGTGCTATTCGTGAAGAAGAAAGATGGAAGTATGCGACTTAGTATTGATTATCGGGAGTTGAATCATGTCACCATCAAAAACAGGTACCCATTGCCACGTATTGATGACCTGTTTGACCAGTTGCAAGGAGCACAATTCTTTTCAAAGATCGATCTTCGTTCTGGATATCATCTGTGACGCCCCCAAAATAGGTCCATTCCACCCAACCCATTCTGAGTCGCCAAATACATGGTACAGAAATAACTACAACTTTATTAATACATTTGTCGTGCAAAATACGACAACACATATACTGTGAGTTTAAATACAAATATTGTCATCTAGACAGTATTCATACTCAATTAAGAACTCATTATACTTATTGATACACTATTTTACAAAATAGTGAGGACTACTACAACAACTGTCTTGAACCATCATTCCATACCCCGACTAGTACTCGCTACATTCTCGCCTCCTGAGAAGAAAATGGAACAACAAGGAAAAGGGTGAGCTCAACTAGCCCAGTAAAGAATATTATGACTAAGATAATATACAACAAATTATCGTTAGTCTTCAACAGGGAAAAATTTAATAGAATACAATAGACAACAAGTTTTAAATCAATATTCGCAGCGGAAACAGCAAACCATTAGAAGAGTCAAGTAGAGAATGAGTTCTACTATCTTCTAAGATTTAAAAGTCCATCATCAATATTTTATCCCTGTAACAACAATCAATAACCATCTTTAATCAAATATTCATCTTTGCACTACAGGCCAAAGATATTCATTTGTATCACCAGTCGATCATGTTCATCTCAACACCTGTTCATCTTTGCACTACGGGCCAAAGATATTCATCAGAAATCATCAATCTTTGCACTACAGGCCAAAGATATTCAATTATATCATCATTTAGGACTGAGGATGATGAAAAATATTTTAAAGAAAACGAATCCAGTGAAGCAAAAGAACAAATATTAGGGATTCGTATTACAGTTTATCCATGTCCAAAAATACCTCATAAACAATCATAGTGGAGTAAAATTCAAGAATGATCAAAACATGGATACAATCAAAGCTAGTATCCATAATAGATATTTTGGACAAAAAGAAGAAAATTTTATTTTTCGATGAATAGTAACTCGTGAATAGTAACTCATGAATAGTAACTCATGAATAGTAATCCCGACATGAAAAGTTCCAAATTTGATAAAAATTCAGATCAATACTTCGGCATAATGATATTGAAGAAAATAATATCATTTAAGAAGAAATAACATCCCTTACCTCGGAAATACGGTACTTCTGACTGGAATACTAGATATAGTGCTGAAGGAAACTTGCACCGTATAGCAACACTCAAAGTATCAAATACTCACAAGAATACGCTCGATATAGAGAGAGAAATAGAGAGAAACTTGTGTTTCTGGTGTGATTTTCAATTATAACCTAAGAACCTATTTATAGAAAATTGCTTAGAACACCAAAGTAGAAAATTGAATATAATAATATATTTATAACCAAATTTTCCTTAGCCCACCACATCAAAAACATATTTTTCACACAAATGCACCAAAAATGCAAAACATGTTTTAAACAATTTTTGTAACAAAAATCAATTCAGACTCAATAATTCGGAACTTCAATAATTCGTAATAAATAGCCCTTTTATCAGAAAATTCGAATCTCGCGAGTTTTTATAGGAAATTCAATTCTCTACAACTTTGCAGAAGAAAGTTTTTCTAAATTCCAAACAGAAATTGACTGAAATCCACAAACGGATGATTTTACAGTCTATAATAAATTTTCGGTCAAAAATTGTGTCCACCAACACACAAAACATGTGTTAAACATTTAATCCAACAAAAATACTTTTCCTCCTCATTTATTCATATATCTCACATTCATTGTAAAAATATCACCATTAATATATTATTAAAATAATATATTTAAATGAATTATTTTATCAGAAAAAGATAAAATATTAATTTTCAACAATTGTCACATTAAAAATTTTCTCCATCTATATCCACATAAAATTAATATTTTCCTCATCATATAAATCAATAATTAATTATACACAAATAATATTACAGAATCACAGTACTGACAACCAAGCCGTTCCCAGGAAAGAGGGGGCTTTCCACTAAGGATATCTCCTTACTGGCGCGCAATTAGATGACCAAACCTCTCCTTAGACAGAACTTTCTAGACATTGCCAATAATGTTATCTAATAATATTATTCAGATAATATGAATTATTATTCCGATAATAGAAAATACTGTGTAGTGACAATTATTAAAACAACAGTAATATAAAATATCAACGCAGCAATTATTGAATCAATAAAATACAATATTGAACAGTAATTACTGTAACAATTATTGAGTAGTGCCTTCTTACGTAAGAATCAATAATTGGTGCAATACCGTGTGCTACTGTGCAACAACGCGTATTACTGTGTTTTAACCACCGGGTATTCCAACAGTATTAACGGTAACAACTACGCCGTTATTTATAAACAACTTATTTTTGTCATTTTCTTCATCCAATCGCTTTCCGTTATGGGGCTCACACAAGGCTGCGCCGTCGTACGAATATTCCCCGACAACAAGAATATTCCACGACCAAACAAATATTTCCCGACAACAATGAATATTTTAGGACCACTTGCTTATTTAAAATATTTACGCATTTTACCCATAACTAACCACATTAATCAAATCAACCCTTACTATTTCAGAATAATAAATAGAGGAATTTAAATTTCATTTATTAATAATTTGGAGTCTTACATCATCAGCTGAAGGTTAGAACTGAGGATATTCCAAAGACGGCTTTCAGAACTCGGTATGGGCATTATGAATTCCTAGTCATGTCCTTTGGATTGACTAATGCTCCTGCTGCCTTCATGGATATGATGAACCGGGTATTCAAGGAATATTTGGATCACTTTGTGGTCGTCTTTATTGATGACATCCTTATTTATTCCAAAAGCCGTGAAGATCATGAGCAACACTTGAGGCTGGTACTCCAAAAGCTTCGTGAATACAAGCTTTATGCCCAGTTGAAGAAATGCGAGTTCTGGTTGGAGGAGGTAGCATTCCTTGGGCACGTAGTATCAAGTCGTGGAATATCGGTTGACCCGACAAAGATTGAAGCTATTCAAAGCTGGGAGCAACCTAAATCAGTGACCGAGGTACGTAGCTTTCTTGGTTTAGCTGGTTATTATCGGAGATTCGTGGAAGGATTTTCTCGAATCGCTACTCCATTAACTCAGCTGACTCGGAAATATACAAAGTTCGGTTGGAGCGAAGAATGTGAGCAGAGTTTTCAAGAACTCAAAAGGAGACTCATTTCAGCACCTGTTCTAACAATACCATCTGGCTCGAAGGGATTTGTCATCTACAGTGATGCTTCGAGCAAAGGGTTGGGATGCATTCTCATGCAACATGGAAAAGTCATAGCCTATGCATCAAGACAACTCAAGGAATATGAGAGGAATTATCCTACTCATGATCTAGAGTTGGCAGCTGTTGTCTTTGCACTTAAAATTTGGAGGCATTACTTGTATGGGGAGAAGGTGGAGATCTTTACGGATCATAAAAGCCTCAAATATTTCTTCACTCAAAAGGAACTCAACATGCGACAACGACATTGGCTTGAACTGTTGAAAGATTATGATCTACCATTCAATACCATCCTGAAAAAGCGAACGTGGTAGCTGATGCATTGAGTAGAAGATCATATGCAAGTACGAGTGCAATATTGTCAACACAAAGGCCCATTTTGTGTGACTTGCAAAGGATGGAGATAGAGTTAAAGACTCCAGGGACCCATGTGATGATGACGAATATACGAGTAGAACCAACTTTAATCGATAAAGTTAAAGCTACTCAAGCTACAGACCTAGAGCTGATGCGTATGAGGAAGAAAGTGCAAGAAGGTGCTATGCCGGAAGCAAGAATCGATGAAGAAGGAATACTTCGAGTCAACTCCAGACTTTGTGTTCCTAACAACCCTGATTTAAAGTATGAAATCATGATGGAGGCGCACAACACACCGTTTGCAATCCATCTTGGAAGTACCAAAATGTATCATGATCTTCGTCATACATTTTGGTGGAGCAATATGAAAAGAGAGATAGCGTTGTTTATCTCAAGGTGTCTAACTTATCAACGAGTCATAGCGGAGCATCAAGTACCAAAAGGTCCATTACAACCACTTGAAATTCCAGAATAGAAGTGGGATCACATTACCATGGATTTCGTTACCGGTCTTCCTAAGGTTTCTCAAGGTATAGATGCGATTTGGGTCATTGTTGATAGATTGACCAAGTCTGCTCATTTCTTACCGATACGAGAAACTTATACACTTGAACGTCTTGCTCGTATGTACATAAACGAGATTGTAAGACTGCATGGTATGCCAGTATCCATAGTTTCTGATCGAGACCCAAGATTCACTTCACGATTTTGGGTTAGTTTACGAAAAGCTATGGGTACAGATTTACGATTTAGTTCGGCATATCATCCTCAGACGGACGGACAATCAGAGAGGGCAATTCAAACTCTAGAAGATTTATTAAGACTCTGTGTCTTTGACTTCAAGGGAAGTTGGGACAAGTTCTTACCATTGGTGGAGTTTTCCTACAACAACAGTTATCAAGCAAGTATTGGCATGGCTCCATTCGAAGCATTGTATGGAAGAAAATGTCGTTCTCCAGTATGCTGGGATAAGGTGGGTGAAGCAACGTTGTTGGGACCGGAGTTGGTACGTATGACTACAGAAAAGATTCAAATGATCCGACAACGTATAAAAACCTCACAAGATCGACAAAAGAGTTATGCTGATCTTCATCGAAAGGACGTGGAATTTGATGTAGGAGATCATGTGTTCTTACGTGTTGCTCCATGGAAAGGAGTTACGAGATTTGGAAAAAGAGGAAAGCTCAATCCTCGATTCATCAGTCCATTTTTAATCCTCGATCGAGTAGGAACTGTGGCTTATAGACTCGCTTTACCGCCAAGTATGTCTCGTGTTCATAACTTTTTTCACATATCCATGTTACGAAAATATGTGGAAGACCCGAACCACATTATTGAGTTAGAACCGGACGAAATAGCGGAGGATTTGACGTATGAAGAAGTTCCTGTTTAAATCTTGGATAAGAAGGAACATATTCTACGCTCCAAGGTTATACCTCAAGTCAAAGTTTTGTGGAGAAACCACGATGTTGAGGAAATGACTTGGGAGTTAGAATCTGAAATGAAATCAAGGTATCCTTACCTCTTCGACATACCAGGTACGTACCCTAATTTCGAGGGCGAAATTTCATAAGAAGGGGAGGTTGTAAGATCCCAACTTTTACAAATAAAGATGAATTTTCTATAAATATCATTTTTGAATATTATGGAGTTAATTTGATATAATGTTATAGTTGTGGGTAATATTTATAAATTTTACAAAGTACGCAAGTTGTTATATAATATTCGATTGGTCGGGGAATATTCGTTTTAACAGGGAATATTCGTACAACGGCACAATCATTGGTGGATCCCACAACGGAATTATTGTCGGATTGAGAAAACGATAAAAATATTTTATTAAAAATAACGGCGGAAGTTTTACCATTGGTACTGTTGAACTACTCGGTAGTAAAAGTATAGTAATACGTGTGGTTACATAGTAGCACACGGTATTGACTATTAATGCTTATGTGAGAAGTCACTCAGTTTGATTCAATTATTGTCAGTTAATAATATGAATTATTTAGCGATAATGACGTTTTGTTTTATTCGTATTATTAACGTAATAAAACAAAAATATCTTTTTATATAAAACAGAATACTTTATTAAAGTTATTCTATAAATAGAATATATTATATTTTATTTAAAAGATTTTTCTTTAAATATGGACCATCAGATTAAAGTAATCAATCTGGACCGTTCATGAATTAGTTACTATGCATTCTATTTTTCTATAAATAGCAGCTCATTCCTTCATTATTTCTTACGAATTCACTGAACGCTAGAGAGAGAAACTATAGAGAGAAACTATAGAGAGAGAGAAGAAGAATATTCTGGTACTTAACTACTTTCTTATTTCAGCTCTTCTTTAAAACGGTAAGGGGTGTTATTCTTTCTTATTCATGAAGAGAACTGTTGTTATTCCATTTCTTATTATTCTGTTGGAATAACCTATATACGCGGTCTACCCTATACTTTGTGACATTCTTCTATTATTCTGTTGGAACATCCTGTCTGTGTGTTTTACACCGGACCTGGTTCCGTTTTTATTATTATTCTGTTGGAACATCCTGTCTGTGTGTTTTACACCGGACCTGGTTTCGTTTTTATTATTATTCTGTTGGAACATCCTGTCTGTGTGTTTTACACCGGACCTGATTCCGTTTTTATTATTATTCTGTTAAAACATCCTGTCTATGTGTTTTACACCGGACCTGGTTCCGTCTTGTTATTATTCTGTTGGAACATCCTGTCTGTGTGTTTTACACCGGACCTGGTTCCATTATTTATTATTCTCTGGGAATAACATGTCTGTGCGGTCTATCGCATGCATGGTGATTTCTTTTGTTATTCCATTCTTTATTATACTCAGTTGGTTAAGTTTTGACTTCTATACTCCATAAAATTTGTGGAATATCCTTGATAATTGCGTTTCATCCAATATCTTTTCATGAAAATATTTTTCTAAGCATTCTTGAATTTTACTCCACAAAGAAATATCATGTTGACAATTTGGACGTTGTTAATTTTGGATAAATTAATTTTTGAACTTGTTTTATTGAATTCTTATATCATTGTCATCATCCTCATGCTTATAAAATGTTAAAAGTCATCTGTGGCCTGTAGTACATAGATGGATTTGGTATGATTATGACCAGAGATTATTCGGTATAATCATGACGGTAATGTTACAAATGATGTGGTAAAAATCCTCATTGGCCCGTAGTGCGTTGATGGACAGTTGTTGGCATGATCATGACCATTAATGAATACACGAATATCCTTGGCCGTAGTGCAGGGGTGATTCGATGATGTGGATTATCTCAGCGATCACAGTGTTGAAAAACTTTTTAAATCATAAAAGATAGTAGAGTTTATTTTCTACTTGACTCTTTTAATGGATTGCTTGTTCTGCTGCAGTTAAAGTTGATGTCTATTATATTTTATCAGTTTAACATTGTTGAAGGCTAATGATAATTTATTCTGCATTATCTTAGTCATAATATTTCTTACTGGGCTAGTTGAGCTCACCCTTTCTTTCACTGTTCTCTTCAGGAAATGAGAACGTAGCTGGGGCAAGTCGGGGAACGGAGTGATGGTCCGAATGATAGTATTAGTTAGTAGTCCTCACCATTCTATGTAATGATGTGTTAATAAATGTAATGATGACTCTTTTTGAGTATGAATACTCTCTAGAAGATAATATTTGTATTCAAACTCACAGTTTATATTTTGTCGTATTGTACACGACAGTTGTATTAGTAAGTTGTATTTGTATTCTGTACTATGTATCTGACGACCCAAGATGGGTGATGTATACCTAATTTTGGGGGCGTCACATTAGTAGTTATTAATCCTGATAGATAGATAGATAGAAATATTTTAGTATTTATTGTGAAAGTTTTTTGTTTACTATTATGACGTATATTAATAAATAATAAATTAAGTTTTATCTGAACTAATGTTGTTTAGCTGATATAACTCACCAAACTATTGAATAAAACTATAAAATTAGTCTATTATATAAAATATATCGTTAAATATTATTAATTATAATTATTTATGTAACTGTATTTTTAGTTTAATATAATACTATAAGGCTAAATAAGTACAAATTTGTACATTATCAAGTACATTTGTAGTTTAATGTAATACTATATAAGGCTAACTAAGTAAATATTTAGTATTGTTGTTTTGCCGTGTTGTAATAATTGTATCAAAAACTTGATTGGTTTCACTATTTTTAAAATAAAAATAAAAATAAAAACTTTATTAGATTCAGAATATAATTCTCTTTTAAGTTTTAAATTGAATTTAAGATATTCATAAATTTAAAATTGATAATTAATTCATGTTTTAAATGATTTAAAAAGTACTATTAATTGTAAAAAATATTATTTGAAGATAGATAAATATAATATTTTTAATATTTTAAAATATTGTTTTTATGAAATTAAAATTAATATTATATTTTAAAATATGAAATATATTGTTCACTTAAACCAACAAGTATCCCTTTTCACTTAATGAATGATGCCCTATACTAGAAAATTCATATATAAGGTAAATAGTTTACTTATTTTTATTTTATGATAATAATCTATGTTTTAAAGTTCTATTAATCATTGTTTATTTTCTCATTAATCTTGTGCGAGCCTGTCTTTATTCATTATTTATGAAGCTTACTGTTTTATTTATGAAATGCAAATTTAATAATATTTATTATATATACTAAATCACAGTACATGACAGAATAATTTGACATCTGTCCTTCTACAAATTCAACATATGTCCAACTTATTTAATGCTCCTAACTAACCTTAACAAAAATACCCTTGACAAACCACCGCTTCAAAAAAACAATTATATCATATCCTTTTTTAAATTATGGATAAATAATAACAAACCAAGTAGAATTTAATCTCTTCAACAACCAATCAGCAAAATTTTATATGGATAAAACTTCCTAACTGAATTAGAGTTTGAAATAATGTTAACGATCACCTAACATAATCCTCCATACATATATATATATATATATATATATATATATATATATATATATATATATATTAATCAGGCTAATTGATAGATAATACACTGCATCTAAAAGGGAACAAATAAAATCAATGTTGGCAATTCTGAATGGCTTCTCTATTGCATGAAGCAGGCCTCTGTACTTTTCAAAGGGATTGGACATTCGTTAAATCCAGCCAACAGTTTGGTAAGTTTAAGAAGTTTGTGTTTTATCTTATGCATACTCACTATGATGTTTCAGATAGAATCCTACGGCTTTGTGGTGATGCTTCTTCATGTATCCAATCCGTAGGTTTTGTAGGTTCTCTAAGGTTCCCCATCAGCATATTCTGCTAATCCCAAGTTCAAGTTATCAAATCCTTCTGCCCTTGCTGGATCTGCTCTCTCATTAGTTTCAATTGTACAGGTCTATTTCTGTTATTTAGCTTCCCAAGTTTGCTTTCCATAATCAGTTGAAGAATAATTGATCTTTTTGAAAATGTTATTATTGAATATAATTTAAAAGTTCTAATTGGTGAAGGCTTGACCATCAAAATTTGATTTACTCATAAACATTAGTTCCTACACTATGCTATTATTAGAGATTTTATCCCTATATTAGGGCTATTAATAATCATTAAAAAGAAAATTTTGAATCAAATATATATATATATATATATATATATATATATGTATGTGTGTGTGTGTGTGTGTGTGTGTGTGTGTGTGTGTGTGTGTGTGTTTATCATATGGTACATTTGTGTTTAAATGTAATAACCCTTTTTTTTCCTTTTTCATAAAATTAGCCTCTTAGTCCTAAATTAAAATTCCCAAACTTCTCATTTTTGGATATTTCATGATAAATTGGATTTGATATATTTAAGTAATTTTTGATCTTAAATAATGTTCTTATGAGTTTTGAATGTTCTATAAATGTTTGTTTAATAATTTAATTATAACTCACATGCAAAAATTTTACTCTTAAACATATTCTATAGAAATTTTGACATGTTGAAATTAAAAATTAAAATTATCATGATTCATTTTTTTAACCAATGGAGTTTCAAAAAAATTTGTTAATCTCTTAAAAGGTACTCCCTCCGTTCCTTAATATAGGTCGTTTTAGAGTTGTGCACAAGTATTAAGAAAATGATTGTAAAATATTAAATGTACTATCAATTGTCTATATTGCCCTTTGTATTAGAAAAAGAAAGTGTTATTTATTAGGCAAAAAATAGTGAGAGAACCAAAATTATATTTATTACTTGGGATAATATTAGAAACTAAGCAATTAATGTTTACTTGAAATTCTCAAACGACTTATATTTAGGAACAAATTTTTTTTCTCTAAAACGACCTATATTAAGGAACGGAGGTAGTACATATTTCATCTCAACATTGAAATTATGAATTACTTGTTTGGTGGTTTTGGACTTGTACAAGAGTTCTGGACAGATCACCAGCTACATATTTAAGTTCATCTGGGGATGTTCGAATAAACTTTTCAGCAACATTTAGAGTCTTTTCAATCTGAAAGAAAGAGATATACAAGTTACAAGGAGGAATTATCCATCACCAACTGTTGATCTACAGATTTATCATAATCTGATTTGTGTGTCATTCTTTTACGGCTTGATGAGGACATGTTGATTAATCAGGCATACATGACCAACAATGGACAAACCGGTTGGCAACCCTTTCTTTGCAGTAAACAAAATACAAAAATAGTAAAAGACGGAGAAAATAAATCAATTGGCTACACTTTGGTTAAGAAAAATTGGGAAAAAAATAGAAAAAGGGAATAGTAGAAAAAATAATTTGTTCACAAGTTGAGATCACTTACTTTGTCATTAGCCTAAAAGCAATAGTCACATACTTAAAGTGTAATGCACAAATCGATAAACTCTCAACACTACCCCTTATAATGTATATTCATTTATTTTTGTGTGTAAAATTTGATCATCGCTCAACAATCTACCATCCTTTTATTATATTTTAATTTATTAATTGTACGTACACATTTATTATTAAAAAGTTGAATAATCCCGCCGCAACGCGCGGGTTTGTACTTAGTCATTTAGTTATTTATATGTTATAGCACCAAAGAAATCCCTCAAGAGTTGAATAACTCAGTCGCTTAATTCTGCCATGGAGTCCTTCCTCCCACAACTCTACTCTATAATAGCTGCTCTGTTTGCTATAATATTAGTCCTTTATTATTTCTCACCTTGGACTAGAATTAGCAAAAAAAATGTAGCACCTGAAGCTGGTGGTGCATGGCCTATTATAGGTCATCTCCACCTCCTAGGCGGCTCAAAGCTACCCCATCTTGTCTTCGGATCCATGGCCGATAAATACGGGCCGATCTTCAGGGTCCGGTTCGGGGTTCACCGGTACTTAGTGGTGAGCAGCTGGGAGATTATTAAGGAAATTTTCACAACAAACGATATAATAGTGTCGAACCGACCCAAAATCCTAGCAACTGAACATTTGTCCTACAACTATGCCATGTTTGCATTTTCGCCCTACAGTTTATTTTGGGTTAAACTCCGAAAAATCACCTCCCTCGAGCTGCTCTCCAGCAGGCGGCTCGAGCTGCTCAAACATGTGCGAATCTCTGAAATGGAGATCAGAATGAAACAACTCTACAAAATTTGGTCCAAGAAGAAAGATGGGTCCGGTCGGGTTTTAGTAGAGATGAAGAAATGGTTTGGAGACTTGAATCACAATGTTATGCTTAGGATGGTTGCTGGAAAGCGGTATTTTGGCGGTGGTAAGACCAACGATGACGTGGAGGCAAGGCGGTGCCGGAGGGTATGGAGGGAGTTCTTTCGGTTACATGGGGTGATTGTGGTGGCTGACAGTCTTCCGTTTTTAAGGTGGTTGGATTTGGGTGGATATGAGAAGGCTATGAAAAAAACTGCTAAAGAAATGGATAATATTGTTAGTGGTTGGCTAGAAGAGCACAGGATGAAGAGGAATTCATCAGATGAAGATAATACACAGCAAGACTTCATGGATGTGATGCTATCAGAAGTCAAAAATGTAGAACTTTGTGGCTTTGATGCTGATGTGGTGATCAAATCAACATGTATGGTAGGTATTAATTCTCGATCACCACTTTAAATTTAACTAGTAACTTCAACTCTACTTCGATCAAATTAAGGTGACAAATTAATGGTAAGATTTTTTCCTATACTGTGAATATAAAATCTAACATGCATTTTTTCAAGATATACCACTTAGGTTGTGTTTGTTTATATCTGAATATCTCTTAATGGGCATGCCTCTAATTCGGTCAGAGATAAAATTTGTTTGATAATTTTTTTTTGTTTCTTAATATCTCTTAATCGATAAGATATGAAATTAAATCTATACTATTAAGAGATATGTCTGAACCACATTAACTATTTGTTTGACAAAAATAACCTCTAAAATATTACAAAATCTCTCTTCTCCCTTTTCCTCCCCCAACCGTCGTTGTTCTTGCTCCTCACAGATCTGTCGCGAATTTCATTATTTTTGTGAGCAGAGGAGTTTTGTTTTTAAGAAGCGGCTGTTAGGGATTGTAGTATAGATCTGATTTAAGGATGTTGGGGGTCTTTGTGGTGATTTGGTGATGTTCTGGGCTAGGCCTCCCCTCCGCATCTTTCTATTCTGGCTTCTGTCCATCCTGCTCTTATCTCAACCTCCTCTTTCTTGCGGCCCACCCATGCTCTTTAGCTTGGATCTGATCTGGTTGGTGATTAAGTGGGATGGGGCAGCTTCGTGGTGTTTTGTCGTATATGTGGTGAGGGGCTATTGCCGGCTTCACTTGGGATCCAATCTCGCTGGAATCTTAATCTCGTCAGTTTCTGGTTTCAAATTTATTGTCGATATTCTAATAATTAATATTCCATGATTATTGTTCATCATTTAAGGTTAATTCTTGGTGTTTTGATAATTTAAATATAAATGATTACCTCCATATTTGGAAATCAATACCTCAAAAAGTGGAGAGAAATTGTGCTGAGCAAATGTTGAGACTTGAAAAAAAAATATGCTCATGAGAAAAAAACAGAGTTCAAGGGTAATATGGTAAAATACTGTTATTATGATATTTTGAAAAAATTAATTATCAAACAACATTTTTTCATTTGGATACAATTCCATTCAGATTATCTACATTATTCAAATGTCTAAACTGTTCAGATCTTAACATTCAATTTTATCAAACACTACGTTAGAAGCATTAGAGATTATCAACTAAAATTTTGATCCAATTCATTAACTAATGTTAGTTAGTTATATTGTACGACCAACCATATCAATAACTAAACTTTTGTCTAGATAAATCAGACAAAAATTTCTCATCCAATGTAATACTGTACTATTTTGAAATAAATATAAATATATACCTTAAGATTAATTTGTAAAATAATCTAATTTGCTGTTTTCTAGATTTTAATTGCCAGCGGCACCGACACCATCGGAGTTGAGCTAACATGGGCACTCTCCCTACTACTAAACAACCGACATGCACTGAAAAAGGCTCAAGAAGAACTCGACAACGTTGTCGGTAAACAAAGACAAGTGAAAGAATCTGACCTCAACAATCTAGTAAACCTTCACACAATAGTCAAAGAAACATTACGTTTATACCCAGCATCTAAACTCGGAATCCATAGAGAATTTTCCGTGGACTGCACCGTCGCAGGCTATCATGTTCTGAAAGGAACACTGCTAGCCGTTAACCTATGGACACTCCATTGAGACCCAATAATATGGTCCGATCCGACGGAGTTTAGGCCGGAAAGGTTCTTGAACATGCCCAAAGAAGTTGATGTGAAAGGGAAACATTTTGAATTGATCCCATTTGGTGCGGGTAGAAGATTGTGCCCCGGAATTGCTTTTGGCCTTCAAATGTTGCACTTGGTGCTGGCTACTCTGCTGCATGGTTTTGAAATCTCAACTCCGTCAGATGGACCGGTTGATATGTCCGAGGATGTTGGACTAACAAATGCCAAAATTACCCCACTTGAGGTCCTCCTTGCGCCGCGCTTATCTCCTACTTTTTATTAGTAAAATCCAAAAAATAAATAAGGTTGTGCTAGAGCATTATTGATACTGTTAAAGTATATAAGCATTTAGTTTATATATATGAGCAACCAAAATTAAGCTTATCTTATTACCATCTTTTGTTACTGGTGTATTCCCAATCAAGTTTACTGATTATTAAGTTTACTTATTATTAGATTCTATCTGTACGTAATTAACTTTATGCTGCAAATGCAACTTTTTGTTATTAAATTGATCAATAGACAGTGGAAGATGAATGTTTGGCTCTTATTGACAAATTCTAATTTGCAGCTTCTGATATATAGATAAATGATCAGCTGTGGTGGGTATGGATATATAGTTTTGGAAAAGGTCATTAAGTTTTAAAAAGATCATTAAAGATGCAGATTTCTTTAAAATTTCAATCTCAGCACGTAGAATTTAATTTTATTGATAGATTTATAAAGTGAGCCCAAGCCTAGTATATAAAGAATTCAACCTCTCTAATTTAAAAGTAACTGGTAATGAGAATAGTTGGTCCAATTTATTATATACTAGATATATATACTTTCTCAAGATATTCAATGTGAGACAAGATATATACTCTAAAAATTCCTTTCACGTGTAACTCAGTATATTGAGGGTTGCACATGAACCTGATGAATATGAGACCCACACAAGATAAACAAATCCAAAAGAAGTTAGTTACAAGATAAACCCAAAAATGTGATGCCCCCAAATTCAGACCACTCATGTCTTGAATTTGGTTCGCCACGTGCTACAATTTAATGACTAAATAACATCTCTTGCAACGGAAATAACAAAATAGATTACATTTATTTAATATAATCATTCATGCCCCAATGCTTTGTAACTTAAACATCTCTTACATACCTTAAACATAATTAAACATAGTTTAGACATAGCTAATACATAACACAATTTAGGTCTTTACATATTCATAATATTTCTAATAAATAAGAAACTAATCTGTAGCTTTGCCCTTGCCCTTATCAATGACCGAGGGTCCGCCTTGCTCTGCCTTAACTGATAGGTTTTTAGGAAAAGCAAGAATGAGAAACAAGTTTGCTCAACAAGTAATATAGCAATAAGGGTGTTCAATATAGTTTTAAATTTCTCAAGAGTACATCAATATATGATAGTTCAAGGATAACAAGAAGTATCAATGGTTCTCAACAATAGTCGCTAAGGACAGAAAGATATCAATAAGATTCAACGCTTATTCAATTCGAAATTTCAAAGTAATGAATACTGAGCACCCACTAAGGACTATGAACTTTTACTTGAATTAACAGTAATATACTGATAATCTAACAAAAACAAGTACAACAGGTGATCAGCCTAAAGTACCCTACGTTATGCATATCGTTTAATCGTACTCAAGTGCGCACGTCGGTCTCCCAACAATTATAGTTTTCCCTTCAAAGAAGGTTGTTCATCTCAGTCAATACAAGATTCCGCGCTAATCAATTGGTTTGGATCGCTTTCAAATTATGATTTAGGTCTAGCTGAATTAAATGGCATAGACCGCTCTTTAAATGTATATAAGAACAATTATAAGTTCAATACTCAAAATCAAAGTTCAAAAAATATAAACAACTCTATTCTAACAGTGAAGCATTATGTCATAAGATAAGAATCATACTTTCAATTGTTTACTTGTACAATCAATAATAGTACAAGCTTAAGTAATGCGCAATAAAGAGTAGGGTTCGAGTACTTGCACAATTTCAAAGTTATGTAAGATAGGAAACTTGCATTAAAGAGATAAGGTTTAGATACTTGCCTTAAGCATAGTTTATCAACCTTTAGCTTAACGATACTTTTCGAACCCTATTATAACATAATTACATATATAGGATATTCATTAGTTATGTATATCCGATACACAAACTTGATATATAAGTTTATCATACACATACGATTCTAACTTAACCGTATAATCCTACACGTAAGTCATTATGTACTTTACATACACATAACACAAAAATAGTTTGTAAGTCACTCTGAATCAAATAACATGGTTCTTATTCATTACTTAATAATCACAGTTTGTAATCTTAGGTGACTCAACATTTGAAAGTTTGTAAATACTTATCAAACCTATGATTCTATTTCCAGTACGCTCATTGACATCTGGACATACTGTAAGACCCCAACTTATTAATAAATGAAATTAAATTTCCTCTATTTATTATTCTGAAATAGAAAGGGTTGATTTGATTAATGTGGTAAGTTATGGGTGAAATGTGTAAATTTTGCAAAATAAGCAAGTGGTTATAAATTATTCATTTTGTCGGGAAATATTCGTTTGGTCGTGGAATATTCTTGATGTCGGGGAATATTCGTATGACGGCGCAGCCTTGTGTGGGCCCCATAACGGAAAGCGATTGGATGAAGAAAATGACAAGTATAAGTTGTTTATAAATAACGGCGTAGTTATTACCGTTAATACTGTTGGAATACCCGGTGGTTAAAATACAGTAGCACATGGTATTGCACCAATTATTGATTCTTACAAAGGAAAGCACTACTCAATAATTGTTACAGTAGTTACTGTTCAATATTTTATTTTATTGATTCAATAATTGCTGTATTGATATTTTATATTATTGTTGTTTCAATAATTGTCACTGCGCAGTATTTCCCATTATCAGATCAATAATTCATATTATTTCAATAATATTATTAGATAGCAATATTAGAAATGTCTAGAAAGTTCTGTCTAAGGAGAGGTTTGGTCATCTAATTGCGCGCTAGTAAGGAGAAATCCTTATTGGAAAGCCCCCTCTTTCCTGGGAACGGCTTGGTTGTCATAAATGTGATTCTGTAATATTAATTGTGAACAATTAATTATTGATTCATATGATAAGGAAATATTTATTTTATGTAGATAAAAATGAGGGATAAATTTTTGTGGTTAAAAATAAAGGAGTTAATGTTGAGATTTTTATCAGTATTTTTGTCGGAATGGAGGTATTAAAAATCAGGATTTTTGAGATATTTTGCGGGGGTTATAATTTTTAATCCGACCGTTGGATCGTGGTAATTTTTGGATATGTTATACATATATAAGTTGAGTATATGTCCACAAATTTTGAACCGTTAAAAATGAACGTATGATTTATTATGAATTTTACGAGATGACTGGTTCAGAAATTGTTGAATTTTCGGAGTTAATCATTTTGGTGGAAAATTCTAGAATTGGTGGGCCCCACTCTTTGTTGGTGAAGAAATGTGCTGAGATTTTTATTCAAATGTGGTGGGTGGGAATAGTAGCAGGTAAAGCCATCAGGTTGCAGGTTAAGTCTGCTTCGGCGTGCTAACATTTTCCTATAAATAGAGGGCTAAGTTAGAATTGAAAATCACACCAGAAACAAGTTTTCTCTGTTTCTCTCTCTAGATTATTGAGTGTGTTTTGTGAGTATTTAGATACTTTGAGAGTTTCTATTCATCAGAGCAAGTTTCTTTCTGCCTTATACCGGTATTCCGACCAGAAGTACTGATATTTTGAGGTAAGGGATATTATTTTCTTCTTAAATGATATTATTTTCTTCAATATCATTATGCTGAAATATTGATACGAACTTTTTATTAAATTTGAAACTTTTTGTGTCGGGGCTACTATTCACGTATACGTTACTATTCACGTGTACGACACTATTCACGAATACGACACTATTCACCGAAAAATAAAATTTTCCCTTTTTGTCCAAGATGTCTATTATGGTTACTATCTTTGATTGTATCCATGTTTTGATCTTTATTTTTGAATTCTGCTTCACAATTGATTATTATGAAGTATTATTGATCTTGGATAAACTGTTATACGAATCCCTACTATTTGTCCTTCTGTCTCACTGGATTCGTTCTCTTTAAGATATTTTTCATCATCCTCAGTCTTAAATGATGATATTGCTGAATATCTTTGGCCTGTAGTGCAAAGATGAACAGGTGTTGAGACGAACATGACTGACAGGTGATACAGATGAATATCTTTGGCCTGTAGTGCAAAGATGAATATTTGGATAAAGATGATTATTAATTGATATTACAGGGATAAAATATTCATGATGGACTTTTAAATCTTAGAAGATAGTAGAATTCATTCTCTACTTGACTCTTCTAATGGTTTGCTGTTTTCGCTGCAGTTGTTGATCTAAAACTTGTTGTCGATTATATTCTATCAGATTTTTCCCTGTTGAATACTAATGATAATTTGTTGTATATTATCTTAGTCATAATATTCTTTACTGGACTAGTTGAGCTCACCCTTTTCCTTTTTGTTCCATTTTTCTTCTCAGGAGGTGAGAACATAGCAGGATCTAGTCGGGGTATGGAGTGATGGTTCTAGAAAGATGTTTTAGCAGTCCTCATTATTTTTGTAAAATAGTATTTGAATAATTGTATTGAGGACTTATTTGAGTGTGGATATTGTCTAGAAGACAATATTTATATTTAAACTCACAGTATGTGTTGTCGTATTTTGCACGACAATTGTATTATTAAAGTTGTAGTTTGCTTTCTATACCATGTATTTGGCGACTCAGAATAGGTGTTGTATACCTATTTTGGGGGAGTCACAGTTGGTATCAGAGCTTAGGGATATGATCCCTGGCTGAGATGTGAGACAAGAACTAGGAGGGGAAAGACGGGAAATTCCTTCGCTAGTATGACCTGACTATGTTTATTTGGTATTTATTTGGTCGGTCGGAGTATAGGGATAATATATGACATGACTATTAACCTTTGTTTTATGGCAGTATTTAAGAATGGCAGCTGAGAACGTTAATAATGGAGTAAATCAGACCGTGGAGACACCTTTGATCACCACCCAGGGGACCGTGCAACAGGAAGGCAATATTCCTCCTGTAAATAACGTTACCGAGCAAACGATGAATGATGGAATGTTTATGAGCTTTTTACAGTTCATGCAAAATCAGACGAGAGAGACTCGTGTACAGAATACAGGTGGAAATGATAACAACGCGCGGTTTGTCACAGCCAAGCAGTTCAAAGAATTGGGACCACCAGAATTTAAGGGAAAGCCGGATCCGATCATGGCGGAAACGTGGGTCAAGCAAATTACCAAGATATTCGATGTCTTGGGATGCACGGAGGAACAGAAGGTTCCATTTTCCACCTTTATGTTCCACAGTGAGGCAGACTACTGGTGGGAGTCTGTGAAGCGTACCCAGCCTGACGCACTCAACATGTCCTGGGAAACATTTCAAAAACTGTTCAATGACAAGTACTTTCCTGAAAGTATTCGTCATATGAAGGAGGTGGAGTTTATCAGACTGGAATAAAACAACATGACGGTGTCCCAGTACGAGGCGAAGTTTGCAGAGTTATCCAGGTTTGCACCTCATTTGGTCGAAAATAAGGAACGAATGACAAGGATGTTTTTGAGAGGTCTAAAACCCGAGATTCGATAATATCTTATCTCTCATAAATTTTCTGTATATTCAGATTTTGTAAACATGGCTCAATTATTAGAGCGAGATAATGAGTATGTGCAACCGAGGGACCACAACCAGGGTCATACCGGTGGCGGCAGTCATCGAAGCAATAAAAACCAGCAGGGAGGAAAACATTCGGACAAAAGCGGTAACCACTCTGGTGGTAATCGTGGTCGTGATAATAAAAGGAGCGAGTCGGGAGGAGATTTCAAGAAGAGAAGGTACAACAATGATAACGTGAAGACGTCAGCACAAACATCAACTGTTTCTAGGGGAGGAGAACGACCACCGGTCGTATGTTACAAATGTGGGAAAGATGGACATATCAGCCCAAACTGCCCACAACAATACAAGGTATGTTATAACTGTGGAAATGAGGGTCATATAGCTCGAGAGTGTTCTGTAGCAAAACCAAGTTCAGCGGGGATGGTGACTCCAAAAGCTATCCCGGATAAGTCAAAATCAGCGGTTCCTGGAAGAGCGTTTGTCGTGACTGGCCAAAACGCGAGAATCCCGAACGAGGTGATCACGAGTAAGCTAATCTTGAATTCTTGTGAAGTTTATACTTTACTAGATATCGGTTCTACCCATTCTTTTATTTCTTCTACTTGTGCTCAATGTTTAAACTTGACTCCGGAGAAATTGGACTTTGACTTATCTGTTGAAACTCTGTTGGGTGAAACCTTCGTTACATCTACAGTTTATAAATCTTGCATGATCCAAGTTGGCACTATCACATTACCTGTTGATCTTATCTCTTTAAAGATACTTGCTTTTGATGTGATTTTAGGAATTGATTGGTTAACCACTCATCATGCTAAAATTGATTGTTTTCGTAAGGTTGTTAGTTTTCATATTCCTAACCAACCTGTCATACGAATTCAAACTACTAAACCACTAAAATCAGTCACTGTCATATCAAGCCACAAAGCTATTCGTTTATTGAAAAACGAATGTCAAGCTTTCTTAGCCCATGTTATGGATTTGAACAAAGACAAGTCAGATTTGAATAATATTTCTATTGTTAGAGAATTTCCCGATGTATTTCCTGAAGAATTTTCTGGCCTAACCCAGAGCATGATATTGAATTTTTGTATTGATCTTCAACCCGATACAAAACCCATTTCTAAAATCTCATATTGAATAGCTCCTATTGAACTTCAGGAATTAAAAACCCAACTATAGAAGTTGGTACTCGAGAGCCTATATCTGGTGACTTCCTTTGTGGAATGCACCAAAGCCGGACTCTCCGTAAGGGACTCTATATTTGTGTGGTGATAAAATAATAGGTGCCATTGTGATGTGCTATCCAAGATTGGGATATGAATCACAATTGAGAGCAACCGAAGTCGGTGACCAAAGTACGTAGCTTTCTGGACTTAGCTGGTTATTATCGGAGATTTGTGGAAGGATTTTCTCGAATCGCTACTCCGTTAACTCAGCTGACTCGGAAAGATACAAAATTCGTATGGAGTGAGGAATGCGAGAAGAGTTTCCAAGAACTCAAGAGGAGACTCATTTCGGCACCTGTTCTGACAATACCATCTGGTTTAGATGGATTTGTTATCTACAGCGATGCTTCAGGCAAAGGGTTAGGATGTGTTCTCATGCAACATGGGAAAGTCATAGCCTATGCCTCGCGACAACTCAAAGAATATGAGAGGAATTATCCTACTCATGATTTGGAGTTGGCAGCAGTCATTTTCGCGTTGAAGATCTGGAGACACTACCTGTATGGGGAGAAAGTGGAGATCTATACAGATAATAAAAGCCTCAAATATTTCTTCACCCAAAAGGAACTCAACATGCGGCAGCGACGTTGGCTCGAGATGTTGAAAGATTACGATCATACCATCCAATATCATCCTGGAAAAGCAAACGTAGTAGCTGACGCATTGAGTAGAAGATCATATGCGGGTACGAGTGCAATGTTGTTAACACAAAGGCCCATTTTGTATGACTTGCAAAGGATGGAGATAGAGATGAAGGCTCCAAGTACCCACAAGATGATATCAAATATACGAGTAGAACCAACTTTAATCGATAAAGTTAAAGCTGCTCAAGCTACGGATATAGAGCTGATGCGTATGAAGAAGAAAGTGCAAGAAGGTGCTATTCCAGAAGCAAGAATCGATGAAGAAGGAATACTTCTAGTCAACTCCAGACTTTGTGTTCCTAACGATTTTGACTTGAAGCATAGAATAATGATGGAGGCACACAACACACCGTTTGCAATCCATCCTGGGAGTACCAAAATGTATCACGATCTTCGACATACATTCTGGTGGAGCAATATGAAAAGAGAGATCGCGGAATTTATCTCAAGGTGTTTAACTTGTCAACGTGTAAAGGCGGAGCATCAAGTGCCAAAGGGTCCATTGCAACCACTTGAGATCCCGAAATGGAAGTGGGAGCACATTACCATGGATTTCGTCACAGGTCTTCCCAAGGTTTCTCAAGGCATAGATGCGATTTAGGTTATTGTTGATAGATTAACCAAGTCTGCTCATTTCTTATACCGATACGTGAGACTTATTCCCTTGAACGTCTTGCTATTATGTATGTGAACGAGATTGTGAGATTGTATGGCATGCTAGTATCCATAGTTTTAGATCGTGACCCAAGATTCACTTCACGATTTTGGGTTAGCTTGCAGAAAGCTATGGGCGCGGATTTACGATTCAGTTCGGCATACCATCCTCAAACGGACGGACAATCAGAGAGGACTATTTAAACTCTTAAAGATCTATTAAGACTCTGTGTCCTAGATCTCAAAGGGAGTTGGGATAAGTACCTACCATTGGTAGAATTCTCCTACAACAACAATTATCAGGCGAGCATAGGTGTGGCTCCATTCGAGGCGTTGTATGGAAGAAAATGTCGTTCTCCAGTATGCTGGGACGAGGTGGGTGAAGCAACATTGTTGGGATCAGAGTTGGTACGCATGACTACAGAGAAGATCCAAACGATTTGACAACGTATACAAACGACACAGGATCGACAAAAGAGTTATGCGGATCTTCATCGGAAGGACGTGAAATTTAATATTGGGGATCATGTATTGTTACATGTTGCACCATGGAAGGGAGTTACAAGATTTGGGAAGAGAGGAAAGCTTAATTCAAGATTTGTTGGTCCATTTGAGATTCTTGAGTGAATAGAAAATGTGGCATATAGACTCGCATTACCTCCAAGCATGTCTCGTGTTCATAATATTTTTCACATATCTATGCTTCGTAAATATGTTAAAGACCCGAACCACATTATTGAGTTAGAACCAGACGAGATAGCTGAAGATTTAACGTACGAGGAGGTACCTGTTAAGATCTTGGATAGGAAAGAGCATGTCCTACGCACAAAGGTTATACCACAAGTTAAGGTTTTGTGGAGAAACCATGCTATTGAAGAAATGACTTGGGATTTGGAATCAGAAATGAAAGCGAGGTATGCTCACCTTTTCGAAATACTAGGTACGTACGTCAATTTCGAGGACGAAATTTCATAAGGAGGGGAGGTTGTAAGACCCCAACTTATTAATAAATGAAATTAAATTTCCTCTATTTATTATTCTGAAATAGAAAGGGTTGATTTGATTAATGTGGTAAGTTATGGGTGAAATGTGTAAATTTTGCAAAATAAGCAAGTGTTTATAAATTATTCATTTTGTCGGGGAATATTCATTTGGTCGTGGAATATTCTTGATGTCGGGGAATATTCGTACGACGGCGCAGCCTTGTGTGGGCCCCATAACGGAAAGCGATTGGATGAAGAAAATGACAAGTATAAGTTGTTTATAAATAACGGCGTAGTTATTACCGTTAATACTGTTGGAATACCCGGTGGTTAAAATACAGTAGCACATGGTATTGCACCAATTATTGATTCTTACAAAGGAAAGCACTACTCAATAATTGTTACAGTAGTTACTGTTCAATATTTTATTTTATTGATTCAATAATTGCTGCATTGATATTTTATATTATTGTTGTTTCAATAATTGTCACTGCGCAGTATTTCCCATTATCAGATCAATAATTCATATTATTTCAATAATATTATTAGATAGCATTATTGGAAATGTCTAGAAAGTTCTGTCTAAGGAGAGGTTTGGTCATCTAATTGCGCGCTAGTAAGGAGAAATCCTTATTGGAAAGCCCCCTCTTTCCTGGGAACGGCTTGGTTGTCATAAATGTGATTCTGTAATATTAATTGTGAACAATTAATTATTGATTCATATGATAAGGAAATATTTATTTTATGTAGATAAAAATGAGGGATAAATTTTTGTGGTTAAAAATAAAGGAGTTAATGTTGAGGTTTTTATCAGTATTTTTGTCGGAATGGAGGTATTAAAAATCAGGGTTTTTGAGATATTTTGCGGGGGTTATAATTTTTAATCCGACCGTTGGATCGTGGTAATTTTTGGATATGTTATACATATATAAGTTGAGTATATGTCCACAAATTTTGAACCGTTAAAAATGAACGTATGATTTATTAGGAATTTTACGAGATGACTGGTTCAGAAATTGTTGAATTTTCGGAGTTAATCATTTTGGTGAAAAATTCTAGAATTGGTGGGCCCCACTCTTTGTTGGTGAAGAAATGTGCTGAGATTTTTATTCAAATGTGGTGGGTGAGAATAGTAGCAGGTAAAGCCATCAGGTTGCAGGTTAAGTCTGCTTCGGCGTGCTAACATTTTCCTATAAATAGAGGGCTAAGTTAGAATTGAAAATCACACCAGAAACAAGTTTTCTCTCTTTCTCTCTCTAGATTATTGAGTGTATTTTGTGAGTATTTAGATAATTTGAGAGTTTCTATTCATCAGAGCAAGTTTCTTTCAGCCTTATACCGGTATTCCGACCAGAAGTACTGATATTTTTGAGGTAAGGGATATTATTTTCTTTTTAAATGATATTATTTTCTTCAATATCATTATGCTAAAATATTGATATGAACTTTTTATCAAATTTGAAAATTTTTGTGTCGGAGTTACTATTCACGTATACGTTACTATTCACGTATACGGTACTATTCACGAATACGGCACTATTCACCGAAAAATAAAATTTTCTCTTTTTGTCCAAGATGTCTATTATGGTTACTATCTTTGATTGCATCCATATTTTGATCTTTATTTTTGAATTCTGTTTCACAATTGATTATTATGAAGTATTATTGATCTTAGATAAACTATTATACGAATCCCTACTATTTGTCCTTCTGTCTCACTAGATTCGTTCTCTTTAATATATTTTTCATCATCCTCAGTCCTAAATGATGATATTGCTGAATATCTTTGGCCTGTAGTGCAAAGATGTATGATTACTTGATGAATATCTTTGGCCTGTAGTGCAAAGATGAACAGGTGTTGAGATGAACATGACTGACAGGTGATATAAATGAATATCTTTGGCCTGTAGTGAAAAGATGAATATTTGGATAAAGATGATTATTAATTGATGTTACAGGGATAAAATATTGATGATGGACTTTTAAATCTTAGAAGATAGTAGAATTCGTTCTCTACTTGACTCTTCTAATGGTTTGCTATTTCCGCTGCAGTTGTTGATCTAAAACTTGTTGTCGATTATATTCTATCAGATTATTTCTTGTTGAATACTAATGATAATTTGTTGTATATTATCTTAGTCATAATATTCTTTACTGGGCTAGTTGAGCTCACCCTTTTCTTTTTTGTTCCATTTTTCTTCTCAGGAGGTGAGAACATAGCAGGATCTAGTCGGGGTATGGAGTGATGGTTCTAGAAAGATGTTTTAGCAGTCCTCACTATTTCTGTAAAATAGTGTTTGAATAATTGTATTGAGGACTTATTTGAGTGTGGATATTGTCTAGAAGACAATATTTGTATTTAAACTCACAGTATGTGTTATCATATTTTGCAAGACAATTGTATTATTGAAGTTGTAGTTTGCTTTCTGTACCATGTATTTGGCGACTCAGAATGGGTGTTGTATACCTATTTTGGGGGCGTCACACATACCGCTAAGCATGTATTGCAGATTAAGATAATAATGCAAGCATGCATCAAGTTCAGGTTATAATTAAACAGGCTCTGTCCATTCTGCTTATTGGCGCGGTCACGCTTAGTTTGCACTAAGGAGTGGCGCGGCCGCGCTGCTCCTGGTTCAGACCAAGACACGGTTGTTCCTACAGAATCCCAGCGTAACCCGACTTGCACATATATAAAGAATCATGCAAAACACATATATCAGGATATTGATATCTAAGTTCGACCCTACATCTTATCTTTAACATAGGTCTTTATCAATTCTCATTTAATCAAGGCTCTAAGTGTTCAATTAACAAAGTCTCTTACGTTTAGCCGTTATACATATGATATGCGGTCAATAAGTCTCAACTATAAATGCTTACATTAGTTTAGTCATGTATTTCAAGTTATGAAGTTCTACATCATTTAGACTTGTCCTAATCCATGCTCAACTATTTTACAATGCGTATAACTAACTAGGCATTCATGTCAATCATGTCTTTAGGCATAACACACCCTAACATGATGGTCAAACTTCAGAATACTTGTAACGTAATTATTGACAAAACTAGGTTTCAAACTCTTAAGGTTTCTTTTGAAAATATCATGTTAACCAACCAAGCATGCAAAGCTACTTCGCTTACTATACATCATACTTTCATATATACATAACTAGACCACATAAGCATGCTCACAAGTTCCTAAATCAAAGTGTATATAGTTTATCAAGTTTGTATTTGAAGCTTTAAGTTTCCATTAGTAGATCATCAAAACTTATTCAAGTATGCATGGTAAGTCCACATAATCTATATCATGCTTTCATACTTATGTATATATGTAATCAGATCATGATAAAGTGTTTTCAAGTTCGGAATTTAAAGTATACATAGTTCATTTACACATAGCTAGTATAGTCCTTTGCTTGCAATTTCCTTTTAAATCATGCTTGAATAGTCTATACTACCTCTAACAATATAAACTAACATATCAGTTATATTTAAGGCATAACAAAGCTTAATATATCGGTACCTAAGGTCAGAATATACATTACACCATGCTTATCAAAATTAGTTTTCAATTAAACTTTCTTTGAATACGTATACCAAACCAAGCTAAAATGATTTACTATATGTAAAACAACATCATTCCATATGTTAGGGTCATTTACATGCATATTCAAACCAAAATAGCCTATTCATGACAACACAAGGAACCAACATTAGTTTTCAAGATAAGCAACCCGCACGGCCGCGCGGTGTAATACGCGGCCACGCCACTTCGAGCAGTAGCAAAAAAATGGCTCTGCTTCTGCAGAGCCTCAACACAAGCAATACAAGCATTGCTAATTCTTGCAACTCAGACACCCTATAATACTTCTAAACATGCATATAAGCTCAGATAATACAACGACATACCATTTCATACCAATTAACAGAGAATTCATGAGAATTATAAGAATTTGACAAAACTCAAAATTAAGAACACAAAATAGAATTGATACCTCTTGAAGCTTAAATGGCTACTCCTTACAATCTCAGACTCCTTCTTACTCAACTCAACAACTCTCACTCTCAATATAAGCTTATCAGACAAATTATCTAGCAACTGAAAAATGAGAAGAAGAGCTTCCATTTTATAGAAGATGGAATACACAGTACATGAATTTGCCTATCATATACAAACCAACGGGAAAGAGAAGGAACCATTGGATTGAGAGAGTTTGGTGAAAAGATTTCACCAACTCCTTCTTCCCCATCTCAGCTCATCATCACAGCAAAGTATCTAGCAAGCTTGAGTTCACGCAACTGAGTATAGGCTACTGTTTGGGTCACTTAATATGGGACACGAGTTTTAAAACTGAGCAACTTAGTTATATAATGCTTAGTTTGGTTTCTTGGATTTCCAAAAATATAATTTTAATGTGTTAATGCTACTACATAATGAAAAGTTAGGGATTATATATGTACACACATCATATAATCCATGTACATTAGTCTAGTCCAATTAATATTTATAACATATATGGACTCAATTTAATTGGTCACAAATAATTCAATGTCTCCTTAGAACTTTATTATTCCAATTATACTTACCTACTGAAATAATTTATAATTCATTGATTTAATATACATAAAGTACATCTTTAATGTTCTCACACATACATATTGTCACATAAGCAATATTTATGTAACTTATAATTCATTTTATTTTACTATATAGTTCATATATTACATAGTCATATCACAATGTCACACTATACTTTATATTATATAGATGTAGTTACCATATAATATGTGATTACCTATCGTTACACTTAGCAATTTATTGAACAAACATTAATCTTATTATATTAATCAATTATTTATTCATTAACATGCTATTACTCATAATAACAATTAATTAACAATATATTATTAATTAATCATTCACTTATTAATTCCTTCTTTAATTAATTAAATCATCATAATTCTCATTATCGTGCCACACAAGGCATTCTTCAAGCTTATCATAAACTCCACACTTCTCTCAATTCTTATAAACTCAATTTGAATTAATTGAATTCTCATCTCACAACACATCAATATTTATATTCAAATAAATATTCATTTTCTTATTATATCAGAATAAATATTTATTCATGAAATTCACGGTTCTTAGATCCCCCCCTTATAAAAATTACGTCCTCGGAATTGGTACAAGGTTACACAAATAGATGGGGATAATCTCTTGTCATCCTATCTTTTAATTCCCATGTGGCCTCCTCGACGTCGTGGTTTCGCCAAATGACCTTTACAGAAGATATAACTTTATTTCTTAATGTCTGCTCTTTCGTATCTAATATCTAGACAGGAATTTCCTCATACGCCAAATTCTTCTCCACTTGGATGGGCTAGTAGGAAATTACGTGTTTGTAGTTAGGCTTATACGGACGCAACACGGAGATGTGAAACACGTTGTGGATGTGCTCCAACTCAGGTGATAATGCAACTTTTCATGCCACTTCGCCCACTCGCTTCAATATCTCGAATGGTCATATGAACCTCAGACACAATTTTCTCTTCTTGTCGAATCGTATTTTCCCTTTCCAAGGAGATACTTTCAAGAATACGTAGCTTCCGACTTCAAAGTCGCTGTCTTGACGATGAAAATCTACGTATTTCTTCTGGCGATCTTGTGCAGCTGCCAGTCTAGCTCTTATCATTGTCACCACGTTTGCGGTTTGTTGCACTAACTCTGGTCCCAACCTTCGTCATTCTCCAACTTCGTCCCAACATAATGGCATTCGATATTTTCTCCCGTAAAGAGCTTCGTACGGTGGCATGCCAATACTCGTATGGTAACTATTGTTATAAGCAAACTCCACTTGGGGTAGGTGATCGTCCCAATTTCCATTGAAGTCCATCACGCAAGTTCTAAGCATGTGCTCTAGCATTTGTATCGTTTGCTCACTTTGTCCGTCTGTCTACGGATGATAAGCAGTATTCAACCTCAGTTGTGTTCCCATCCTCTCTTGTAAACTTTTCCAGAATTTAGACGTGAAGCGTGGATCTCGATTGGAGACAATCAACACCGGCACTCCATGTCGTGAAACAATTTCCTTTATGTACATGTTCTCTAACTGATTTAATTTATATTGGATCTTGATCGGTAGAAAATGAGTCGTCTTTGTTAGTCGATCTACGATAACCCAAATGACATCAAAACCTTTCTGCGTGAATGGAAGTCCCACCACGAAGTCCATGGTAATGTGCTCCCATTTCCACTCTGGTATTTCCAACGGTTGAAGTAAACCACTCGGCCTCTGGTGCTCTGCTTTGACCCGTTGACAAGTAAGACATCTATTAACACACTCCACGATTTCTCGTTTCAGATTGGGCCACCAAAAATGTTGCCTCAAATCTCGGTACATCTTTGTGCCTTCTGAATGAACAGAATACATCGTATTGTATGCCTCGTGAAATATTTCTTCCATCAACTCGGTTACCGTTGGCACCCACACTCTCCCTTCGAATCTCAAAATACCTTCTTTATCCATTTTGAATCTCTCTTCCTCATTTTCTGTGATCATCTTTATGATTTTCTCGCACTCTTCATCCTTCTCTTATGATTCCTTTACTCTATCCAACAAGGTTGGACTAGCTTCCACTGCAAATAATTTTTCTTCATACATCTTCAGTCCCTTTACTTCTATCTCCAATTTCTCCATTTTCCTTATTAACTCCTCCTAAGTCGTTAGTTGAAACAATTTCTCCCTTCCTTTTCTGCTTAGCGTGTCGGCTACTACGTTTTCCTTTCCCAGGTGATAAAGAATATCGCAGCCATAATCCTTGATTAATTCTAACCACCTTCTCTGACGCATGTTCAACTCCTTCTATGTGAAGATATATTTTAGACTCTTGTGGTCCGTGTATATCTCACATTTCTCTCCATACAAATAATATTTCCAAATCTTTAATGCAAAAACTATTGCCGCTAACTCTAAGTCTTGATTAGGGTATCATTTTTCGTAATCATTCAATTGTCGCGATGCGTACACAATGACCTTTCCATGTTGCATTAGCACACAGTCAAGTCCTTTGTGTGACGCATCACTATACACCACAAATCCTCCCGTATCATCGGGTAATGATAATACAAGTGCTTCGCTTAGTCTCTTCTTCAGCTCTTGAAAACTTCCTTCTCACTTGTCCGTCCACACGAACTTCACCGTCTTCCTCGTTAGATTGGTCAACGGGGTTGCTATCTTTGAAAAATCCTGGATAAATCTTCAATAGTACCCAACTAACCCTAAGAAACTTCTTACTTCAGTTGGCGTCCTTGGCTGCTCCCAATTACTCACTGCTTCTACCTTTGCAGGGTCTACTGAAATTCCATCCTTATCCACCACGTGTCCTAAGAATTGAACCTTCTTCATCCAAAATTCACACTTGGAAAACTTTGCATGCAACTTCTCATTCCTTAGCCCCTCTAAAACCATCTTCAGATGTTCGGTGTGTTCTTCTTCCGTCTTTGAGTGATCAAGAAATCATTGATGAAAACTACTACGAATTTATCAAAGAATGGCTTGAAGACTCGGTTCATCAAGTCCATAAATGCTTTCGGAGCATTTGTCAACCCGAATGACATCACCAAAAATTTGAAATGTCCGTAACGAGTTCGGAACACCGTCTTTGATATGTCCTCCTCCCGTACCTTCAACTGGTGATAACCCGTCCGTAGATCTATCTTCGAGAAACACTTAGCTCCCTTCAGTTGATCAAAAAGGTCGTCTATCCTTGGTAACAAGTATTTATTCTTGATCGTTACTCTGTTCAATTCTTGATAATCGATACAGAGCCTCATCAATCCATCCTTCTTCTTTACAAACAACACCAGTGCTCCCCAAGGAGACACACTCGACCGAATATAACCCTTATTTAGCAACTCTTGCAATTGTATCATCAATTCCTTCATTTCTACTGGCACCATACGATATGGAGTTTTTGAGATTGGTGCAGTTCCCAGTGCTAAGTCTATTACTAATTCGATTTCTCTGTCTGGTGGAAGACCAGGCAGATCGTCAGGAAATACATCTTGGAATTCTCTCACTATAGATATATCCTTAATTTCTACTCCCTTTTTTCGAGTATCAACAATGTAAGCTAAATAACCTGCACATCATTTTCTTAACAATTTCTTGGCCTGCATCATCGTAAGACAACACGATTACTTAAGCGACGAGCTAATATAAAACACTACCTTAGACTTATTCGGAGTCTGAAGGTTTACACTTTTATTCTGAAAATCAATTATCGCAACATGGTTATACAACCAATCCATTCCCAATATTACGTCGAACTCTCCCAATCTTATCAGAATCAAGTCTACGCTTAGTTCATGATCTCTAATGTTTGCGTGACAATTTTGATAAGCATATTCTACAGGGATTAGTTCCTTATTCGCAACTTCTATGTTCAAAGAATTTCCTAATTGTTCTCGGGGTAAATTAAGTCGACTAGCAAATTCTTCATATACAAAAGAACAGGTGGCACCTGAATCAAATAATACATATGCATTTATACCATTGATCGGGATAATACATGACACTACTTCCTTCTCCGCTACTACATCATGGACGGTCATGTTAAAGGTTCTGGCGGTTGGATTGCGTCGGTCCGCCAATCATCAGTTTTTTGCCTCCCCCTTCCTAGACACTTCCTCCGCCACTCCCTTTCTTTGGGAAGTCCTTAATTAAGTGGTCCGCCGAGCCACAAGCAAAACAACCTTTGATCTTCTTGAGCTTCGTGCAGTTGGGTGAATATGCCCTTCTTGGCCGTAGTTGTATCAAGTACTATGCCCCATTCCAGCACTCGCTCTGGTGATTCCTCCCACACTTCGGGCATCCCTCTGCTCTCTTTTTAAAACCTCCATGAAAATTTTCCGCTTGCTTGTGATTTTTGTTGTTGTTGATATTCTCCCATTTACTCTTTCCTGGTTTGCTTCCCCCGCTGCTGCTTCCTCAACGACCTTATCCTCCCATGTTCTTACCTTTATTATCCTTGTTGTACAAACTCAAGGCTTCATTACCTCCTTCTGTAATAATAGCCTTTTCCAGCAATATCACAAATGAATCGATCTGAAGAACTGACACCTTGTTGAACAACCAAGGTTTTAGCCCTTGCTCTAAACATCTAGCTTTCCTCTCTTCATCTTCTACCTGGTGTTCTGCAAACCGGGCTAGCTCATTGAACTTAGCCGCATATTGCGCCACTGTCATATCTCCCTGCTTAAGTTCTAAGAACTTCACCTCCATCCTATTCTTTATGCTTTTCGGGAAGTAATTCTCGAAAAATAGAGTCTTGAATCTCTCCCGTACTATTATCCCTTCTCCCGCTCTTTGCTGATTTGCCTCCCACCAGTAGTTCGCCTCGCCTCTCATCATGTAGGTGGCAAACACCGTCTTCTGGTCTTCACCCACACGAGCGATGGTGAAGGCCTTTTCCATTTCCTTAATCTACGTCTGCGCCATGATCGGATCAGTAGTACCCATTAATTTCGGAGGTCCTACACTCCTAAAGTCCTTAAAGTTTGTAACTGGTACTGCCTGGGGATTGTGTGGTAATGGTTCGCTTCTTCCCCTAAGACCATCCCCTAACAAATCTACTAGCCTTTGTATAGGGTCTACTTGTCCTCTCTCATCATTAACCGACTCTTCTGGTGCGGTTAGTCTACGTCTGGGCGGCATTTTTCTGCATCACAAAATTCCTATTTTTATTATCAAATTATATTACTTAAACATTTCTCAAATAAAAAAAATTTTATGACACGTTTCTGGAATAAGACCATTTATATTCATATGCCAAATCATCGCATCAACATGATTATCCCTAGAATACTTCTATAAATATCGACACATATCCCCTAATATCACAAAAGACGAGGACAACCACTAACATACTACCCCTCTAACATTTTTCAAAAGTTTGTGGTTTACAACTATCTCATATCTTACACAAAAGACTGAGATTACATTATGATATATACATCACATAAATTAAATACTACAACTACTAAATTTCTAAAACCTAGACCTCAATCTAACATCCCGCGCTCCACAGAGCTATTATACTTCTTTTGAGTTATGTGTGCCACCAAATCTCGGCTTATGGTATGCCGGGTCTGTCCCTGCTCCGCCGGGTAATGATATACATTGTCAATCAATCTTTCCATAGTCGTGCGCACAACATAGCCCATCCTGTTCATCTTCCTCCTCTTGCACCTCACCACATCTTCTAAATCATTAGCCCTATCATTGGCTTCCTCCCACTTTTCCTCAAAGTGAATCCTCTCCATCACTTCCATCTCCAGCTGTGTACAGAGAACCTCCTTCTCAACTTTCTCACTAAGCTCCCTCTGTTCAGACTCCTCTAGCTTACCTTCCAACTCCACATTCCTAGCTATCGAGCGGTGAAAAAGAGTACCCATCTGTACTTCTGCCTCCTTGCGATACGCAAGTTCTACTTCTAACTCCTGCATCTTCAGTTGCCTCTTAAGAGCCTCAACCTCTAACTCCTCGACTCTACATCCTAACTCCAAGATCTGCTCCTCATACTCACCCAGCATCTGATCCTCAAATGTAGTCTCCCCGAGATCTTCTGCGGGCTCATCCTCCATGGGTTCCTCCTCTGAATCTGTCTCTACGAGAAATGGCTCCATCTCATCCTCCTCCTCATCATCATCGATAGGAGCCACTGCCGAAATGGGCTCAGCTATCAATGATGCCTAATACACCACATGTATGTCATAGGGCTCCTCCTCTACCACTCTACTGGGTCCTCCCATGTCAGTTATCCTACAACCACAAACATAAGACAACAAACAACAAACTCCATCAGGATGGTAAATAAAACATAAGTTCATTGTATAGAATGAAATTATATTCCATAACACACTAAGTCTCTCTCTATGAAAACTCTACACGAGTTTCATCCCTCTTTATCTTCTAAGTTATAATCTAAGGACTCTCGCTCCTAAGGTTTATAAGTATAATTTTGATACCAACCTGTGACGCCCCCAAATTCAGACCACTCATGTCTCGAATTTGGTTCGCCACGTGCTACAATCTAATGACTAAATAACATCTCTTGCAACGGAAATAACATAATAGATTACATTTATTTAATATAATCATTCATGTCCCAAGGTTTCGTAACTTAAACATCTCTTACATACCTTAAACATAATTAAACATAGTTTAGACATAGCTAACACATAACACAATTTAGGTCTTTATATATTCATAATATTTCTAATAAATAAGAAACTACTCTATAGCTTTGCCCTTGCCCTTATCAATGACCGAGGGTCCGCCTTGCTCTACCTTAACTGAAAGGATTTTAGGGAAAGCAAGAATGAACAACAAGTTTGCTCAACAAGTAATATAGCAATAAGGGTGTTCAATATAATTTTAAATTTCTAAAGAGTACATCAATATATGATAGTTCAAGGATAACAAGAAGTATCAATGGTTCTCAACAATAGTCGCTAAGGACATAAAGATATCAATAAGATTCAACGCTTATTCAATTCGAAATTTCAAAGTAATGAATACTGAGCAGTCACTAAGGACTATGAACTTCTACTAGAATTAACAGTAATATACTGATAATCCAACAAAAACGAGTACAACAGGTGATCAGCCTAAAGTACCATACGTTATTCATATCATTTAATCGTACTCAAGTGCGCACATCGGTCTCCCGACAAATATAGTTTTCCCTTCAAAGAAGGTTGTTCATCTCCGTCAATACAAGATTCCGTGCCAATCAATTAGTTTGGATCGCTTTCAAATTATGATTTAGGTCTAGTCGAATTAAATGGCATATACCGCTCTTTAAATGTATATAAGAACAATTATAAGTTCAATACTCAAAATCAAAGTTCAACAAATATAAACAACTCTATTCTAACTGTGAAGCATTATGTCATAAGATAAGAATCATACTTTTAATTGTTTACTTGTACAATCAATAATAGTACAAGCTCAAGTAATGCTTAATACAGAGTAGGGTTCGAGTACTTGCACAATTTTAAAGTTGTGTACGATAGGAAACTTGCATCAAAGAGATAATATAAGACCTGAACTATTATGAATAAAGATTTATTTCTCTAAATATTATTTTGAGTAATAAGGTGTGGATTTGATATAATGTTATAGTTGTGGGTAATATTTACAAATTTTGCAAAGTAAGCAAGTTGTCATAAAATATTCGTTTGATCGGAGAATATTTGTTTTAATAGAAAATATTCGTATGACGACACAATCATTGGTGGACCCCACAACAGAATTACTGTCGGAGTTAGAAAATGACAGAAATAACTTTTTATAAAAATAACGACAAAACTTTCACCGTTAACTGTTGAAATACTTGGTGATAAAAGTACAGTAATACACGTGGTTGCATAGTAGCACACGGTATTGTACAGTATTGCACACGGTATTGTACATCGGTGAAATCGAGTTTTGTGTTGACTTTGAACCGGGTACAAAACTCATTTCCAAAACCTCATATCGAATGACTCTTATTGAACTTCAGGAGTTAAAAACCCAACTGCAGGAGTTGTTAGACATCGATTTTATTCGTCCTAGTACGTCTCCTTGGGGTGCTCATGTTCTATTCGTAAAGAAGAAAGATGGAAGTATGCGACTTTATATTGATTATAAAGAGTTAAATAATGTTACCATCAAAAATAGGTACCCGTTGCCTCACATTGATGACCTATTTGACCAGTTGTAAGGTGCCAAATTCTTTTCAAAGATCGATCTTCATTCCGGATATCTTCAGTTAAAGATTAAAACTGATGACATTCCAAAGACTGCTTTTAGAACTCGGTACGGGCATTACGAATTTCTAGTCATGTCTTTTGGATTGACTAATGCTCTTGTTGCCTTCATGGATATGATGAACCGAATATTCAAGAAATATTTATGGTTGTCTTTATTGATGACATCCTCATATACTCCAAAAGCCGTGAAGATCATGAGCAACACTTGAGGCTGATACTCCAAAAGCTTTATGAAAATAAGCTATACGCCAAGTTGAAGAAATACGAGTTCTGGCTCGAGGAAGTAGCATTTCTTGGGCACGTGATATCGAATCATGGAATATCTGTTAACCCAGCGAAGATTGAAGCAATACAAAGCTGGGAGTAACCTAAGTCAGTGACCAAAGTACGTAGCTTTCTGGGCTTAGCTGGTTATTATCAGAGATTTATGGAAGGATTTTCTCGAATCGCTACTCCATTAACTCAGCTGACTCGAAAAGATATAAAATTCTTTTGGAGCAAAGAATGTGAGAAGAATTTTCAAGAACTCAAGAGGAGACTCATTTTAGCACCTATTCTGACAATACCATCTGGTTCGGAGGGATTTGTCATCTACAGTGATGCTTCAGGTAGAGGGTTAGGATGTATTCTCATGTAACATGGGAAAGTCATAGCCTATGCCTCACGACAACTCAAAGCATATGAGAGGAATTAATCTACTCATGATCTAGAGTTGGCAGCAGTCGTTTTTGTGCTTAAAATTTAGAGGCATTACTTGTATGGGGAGAAAGTGGAGATCTATACGGATCATAAAAGCCTCAAGTATTTCTTCACCCAAAATAAACTCAACATGCGGCGACGACGTTGGCTTGAGCTGCTGAAAGATTACGATCATACCATTTAATACCATCTTAGAAAAGTGAACGTGGTAGCTGACGCGTTGAGTGCGATATTGTCAACGCAAAGGCCCATTTGGTATGACTTACAAAGGATGGAGATGGAGTTAAAGACTCCAGGGACCCACATGATGATGTCTAATATACGAGTAGAATCAACTTTAATCGATAAAGTTAAAGTTGCTCAAACTACGAATCTGGAGCTGATGCGTATGCAGAAGAAAGTGCAAGAAGGTGTTATTCCAGAAGCAAGAATTGATGAAAAAGGAATACTTCGAGTCAACTCCAAACTTTGTGTTCCTAACGATTCTGATTTGAAGTATAAAATCATGATGAAGGCACATAGCACACCGTTTACAATCCATCCTGGGAGTACCAAAATGTATCGTGATCTTCGACATACATTTTGGTAGAGTAATAGGAAGAGACAAGTAGCGGAGTTTATCTTAAGGTGTCTAACTTGTCAATGTGTCAAGGCGGAGCATCAAGTGTAAAAGGTCCATTACAACCACTTGAAATTCTAGAATGGAAGTGAGAGCGCATTAGCATGGATTTCGTTACTGGTCTTCCCAAGGTTTCTCAAGGCATATATGCAATTTGGGTCATTATCGATAAATTATCCAAGTCTGCTCATTTCTTACCTATACGAGAAACTTATTCACTTGAACGTCTTACTCGTATATACATAAATGAGATTGTAAGACTGCATGGTATGCCAGTATCCATAGTTTCTGATTGAGACCCAAGATTCACTTCACAATTTTAGGTTAGTTTACAGAAAGCTATGGGCACGAATTTACGATTCAATTTGGTATATCATCCTCAGACGGACGGGCAGTCGGAGTGGACTATTCAAACTCTTTAAGATCTATTAAGACTCTGTGTCCTAGACTTCAAAGAAAGTTAGGACAAGTTCTTGCCATTAGTAGAATTCTCTTACAATAATTGTTATCAAGCAAGTATCGACATGGCTCCATTCGAAGCGTTGTATGGACGAAAGTGTCGTTCTCTAGTATGCTGGGATGAGGTGGGGGAAGCAATGTTGTTGGGACCAGAATTGGTACGCATGACTACGAAAAAGATTCAAATGATCCGACAACGTTTATAAACCTCACAAGATCGAGAAAAGAGTTACGCTGATCTTCATCGAAGGGACGTGGAATTCAATGTTGGGGATCATGTGTTGTTACGTGTTGCTCCATGAAAAGGAGTTACGAGATTTAGAAAGAGAGGAAAGCTCAATCCATGATTCATTGTCCCATTTGAAATCCTCGATCGAGTAGGAACTGTGGCCTATAAACTCGTCTTATCCCAAGTATGTCTCATGTTCATAACATTTTTCACATATCTACGTTACGTATATATGTGGAAGACTCGAACCACATTATTGAATTAGAACCAGATGAGATAGCGAAAGATTTAACGTATGAAGAGGTACCTGTTAAAATCTTGGATAAAAAGGAACATATTCTACGCTCAAGGATTATACCTCAAGTCAAAATTTTATGGAGAAACCACGATATTGAGGAAATGACCTGGGAGTTAGAATCTAAAATGAAACCAAGGTATCCTCACCTCTTCGACATACCAGGTACGTACACCAATTTCAAGGACGAAATTTCATAAGAAGGGGAGGTTGTAAGACCCCAACTTTTATGAATAAAGAATTTTTTTTCTCTAAATATCATTTTGAGTAATAAGGTGTGGATTTGATATAATGTTATAGTTGTGGGTAATATTTACAAATTTTGTAAAGTAAGCAAGTTGTCATAAAATATTCGTTTGGTCGGGGAATATTCATTTTATCAGAGAATATTCGTACGATGACACAATCATTGGTGGACCCCACAAAAGAATAACTGTCGAAGTTAAAAAACAACAAAAATAACTTTTTATAAAAGTAACGACAAAACTTTTACTGTTAACTGTTGAAATACCCGGTGATAGAAGTATAGTAATACGCGTGGTTGAATAGTAGCACACGGTATTGTACAATATCTTTGATTATTGATACTTACGTCAGAAGTCACTCAGTTTTACTCAATTATTACAACAGTAGTTGCTGCATAGTATCTCACATTATTGATTCAATTATTGTTACAATATCATCTGTGCAATTTTTTATATTATTAAATCAATAATTGAGACGACAAAGTTATTCATATTATTATTTGCATTATTGATGATGTCTAGAAAGTTATGTCGAGGAAATGGGTTTGAACACCTAATTGTGCCCCAATAAGGAGAAGTCCTTACCGGAAAGTCCCCTCTTTCCTGGGAATGATATGATTGTTAATATTGCGAGTTATAATATTCATGATGAATAAATGTTATTAAAAATGTGTTTTGTGAAGCCTCGTGAATTGAGATAAATAGAGGGGTTTTTTTTATAAAGTATTTGTTATAAATTTGGCTTATTACATGAACCCCCACTTACTCATTTTTCAAAACCATCGGTAGAAAGTTATCTCAGTTTTGTTTTATTCCTTATATATATATATATATATATATATATATATATATATATATATATATATATATATATTATATTATATTATATTTTATATAAAATATTATATTTTTATATAAAATAGAATATATTATATTTTATTTAATTGCATAGTACTTGTGACGATTTGATTGTTTGAATGGTGATTCTGGGGACAGAATCCTTGTAAGGAGGGAAGGATGTAACAATCCAGAATTTTAAATTGTAATATTAAATATTTATTGAATTATATAAATATTTATTTGATGTGTTTATTGTGACACCCCCAAATTCGGGTACATCATTCCCATAGGATTTGATACTCACTATCTAAATAATTACATCTAACTACCCATAATAAAGAATAAAAATATTAATTAATTTAAACAATAATCTCTCCCATTAAAGGGTTACTGATGAGTGAGTTTTACACACATGAATTGGATACATTCGGGCTTAATTTATTATTGTTCTCAAGTCTTTTAGGATGTTTTTATGTGTTTGTGTCTATTCATGCATGTTTTATATTGTTTTGTAGGAATTGGGACAAAAGTTACATGGATCGACATTCGGGGTGGCTAGATGCGCGTTTTCGGCTTACCATTTACACAACAGTCACTTCAGAGTCAATTTGAGTATTTCTACGGACCTTATTTCGAAAAACTTAAAGAATAAAAGTTGTAGATCTACTTCTCCTCTTTCCGGAACATCTTGAATCATCGAAATCGGAGTTCGGACGAAGAAGTTATGGCCATTTTCCCAAAGGACGTCGGAGCAGAAAATTCCAAAAAAACTTCCAGCGCCGGGGCGCCCATTTCATGCCTGTTTCCAGCGCCGGGGCGCTGGGGGGCAGAATCCCAGCGCCGTGCCCAGCGCCGGGGCGCTGGGGAAGTCAGTGGAAAGGCTTGGACGCGTTTTGGGGCGAATTTTGACATCTTTTTGACTCCAAATTGGATTGGGTTTGTTCCTAACCTAAAAATTAGACTCGTAACCTATAAATATATGATGTAAGACATAAAATAAGTGGGGATTACATAGATTAGACTAGATTAAACACTCCATTAGATTAGAATCTAAACCCTAGTTCTTAATTAGCCATTAGAGATTGAAGCAACTTGGAGATCATTGAAGATCAAGAGCAGGAGCAAGAGGGGAGCATCAGATTTGCTGATAACAGATTCTATTCTCTTCTCTTATCATACTTTTATCTTTTAATGTCTATTCAATTGTGGATTCTTGGTTTTAATTCATTAATTATGAACTAACTCTTTTATTAAGATTTCAATTGAACTTTTTATGGTTTTGAATTGATTATTTAATTTATTCTAATTATTTATGTTGAAGTGAATTGTTTATCTTGTCTTAAGCTTATTGATTAATTATCTGATCAGTAATTACCTTGTTACTCTAGAAGGAATTGGAAGAGGAATTCTAGGGTTAGAACTGGGCATGATAACATGTGACTTAGTTATTTGCATGGTGAATAATTAGGTTTGTGAATAGAATGGAAATATCTGTTTACCGCATGTAACACATAAGGAATTGGGATTGTAGCAAGTTTAATTCAATTGTTTTGCATAGAGATATAGCAAAATTAATCTGGGTTAAATAGAAGGTAATTGATCACTCGAGATAGGGCTTTTGGCATTTGAGAATTCCTGTTAACAATTCAGTAGATATAATAATTGGGATAGTTGAATAATTGATTCATAATCCGTAATTGGGGATATTGGAGTCTTAATTCTTATTTATCTGAATTCCATCAATTCTTAGTTGTTTATTTGCTTTCTTTTAGAATAATCTTTTTTTTTTGTTTAATTTAATTTTCTTAAATTTAGAAATCACAAGTATTGGTTGTTTAAATAAAATTGATTTGGTTAAGAATTAGTACTTGGTGATTTTTATTAAATAATTCCTCGTGGGAACGATACTCTACTTTCACTTTATTACTTGTTGACCGTGTATACTTGCACGTATTCACTTTATTTTTGATTGATTTCGCAATCAATGAATACGTGCAAGTATACACGGTCAACAAGTAATAAAGTGAAAGTAGAGTATCGTTCCCACGAGGAATTATTTAATAAAAATCACCAAGTACTAATTCTTAACCAAATCAATTTTATTTAAACAACCAATAATTGTGATTTCTAAATTTAAGAAAACTAAATTAAACAAAACAAAAAGATTATTCTAAAAGAAAGCAAATAAACAACTAAGAATTGATGGAATTCAGATAAATAAGAATTAAGACTCCAATATCCCCAATTACGGATTATGAATCAATTATTCAACTATCCCAATTATTTTATCTACTGAATTGTTAACAGGAATTCTCAAATGCCAAAAGCCCTCTCTCGAGTGATCAATTGCCTTCTATTTAACCCAGATTAATTTTGCTATATCTCTATGCAAAACAATTGAATTAAACTCGCTACAATTCCAATTCCTTATGTGTTACATGCGGTAAACAGATATTTCCATTCTATTCACAAACCTAATTATTCAGCATGCAAATAACTAAGTCACATGTTATCATGCCCAGTTCTAACCCTAGAATTCCTCTTCCAATTCCTTCTAGAGTAACAAGGTAATTACTGATCAGATAATTAATCAATAAGCTCAAGACAAGATAAACAATTCACTTCAACATAAATAATTAGAATAAATTAAATAATCAATTCAAAACCATAAAAAGTTCAATTGAAATCTTAATAAAAGAGTTAGTTCATAATTAATGAATTAAAACCAAGAATTCACAATTGAATAGACATTAAAAGATAAAAGTATGATAAGAGAAGAGAATAGAATCTGTTGTCAGCAAATCTGATGCTCCCCTCTTGCTCCTGCTCTTGATCTTCAATGATCTCCAAGTTGCTTCAATCTCTAATGGCTAATTAAGAACTAGGGTTTAGATTCTAATATAATGGAGTGTTTAATCTAGTCTAATCTATGTAATCCCCACTTATTTTATGTCTTACATCATATATTTATAGGTTACGAGTCTAATTTTTAGGTTAGGAACAAACCCAATCCAATTTGGAGTCAAAAAGATATCAAAATTCGCCCCAAAACGCGTCCAAGCCTTTCCACTGACTTCCACAGCGCCCCGGCACTGGGCACGGTGCTGGGATTCTGCCCCCCAACGCCCCGGCGCTGGAAGTTTTTCTGGAATTTTCTGCTTCGACGTCCTTTGGGAAAATGGCCATAACTTCTTCGTCCGAACTCCGATTTCGATGATTCAAGATGTTCCGGAAAGAGGAGAAGTAGATCTACAACTTTCATTCTTTAAGTTTTTCGAAATAAGGTCCGTAGAAATACTCAAATTGACTCTGAAGTGACTGCTGTGTAAATGGTAAGCCGAAAACGCGCATCTAGCCACCCCGAACGTCGATCCATGTAACTTTTGTCCCAATTCCTACAAAACAATATAAAACATGCATGAATAGACACAAACACATAAAAACATCCTAAAAGACTTGAGAACAATAATAAATTAAGCCCGAATGTATCCAATTCATGTGTATAAAACTCACTCATCAGTTACATCATCTCATAAACAAATCCAGGTAATCTAACCTTAATCTATTACATAAGTTTGCGAAAAACATCATAAAAGAAAACAAGTCTTATAACATAATGCATTTAGACAAATTCTAATAATTCTTCAACACTTGGACATCTTGCCCTTTTCTTTGCTCGTAGATGGCTCATCGACTCTTTCAACTTTAGCTGCAGTATTAATTACAAGAGTGAGCAAACAATTGCTCACTGATATAAAGAGTAGTAATGACAACAACATGAGAGTGAACAACGAATGCTGAACAATAATGAACTTGTTCTGCGAATCAAAAATAGAAAACAAGTTCAAACTTTAATATTTGAGGGTCTTAAGACCACGAACTATGTCCCCGGTGATTAGGTATTACTACCCTGACCTTAACAGTTATTTAGACTATACAGACCCTGCTTAACGTACTTAGGGGGGATTAGCCCTTTGTACCATGTATTGTGCACAAACATCTAAACGTTACACGTACAAAATCCCCTATGTTAGGGTTGTTCGTCTCAGTTTGAATTTAACTAAAGAAAGTTTAGCTCGGAACTAACTTATCAGTGGTTTTAGAATTTTAGAACACTATTTATAATAGACTAGTTCAATCAATAAGAGTTTTCTTACTACCTGAAGGTTTAATACTATAATGTAGAATTAAACAAGGTTATCAAAGTCAAAGATTGAATAACAACAATGTATAATTGAGTAAACATGATATACATGTAAAGTGCTATATTCAAAAGAGTTAGAACAATCTCTTTGAATCGATGTGTCAGAACAATATATGCTTTGAATAATATTAAGGAAAGTGAAACTTGCTCAATAGAAGTTCAGAATAAAGAACTTGCATTCATTAATAAAAGAATGAAGTTAGAAAACTTACACAATAAAAGTTTAGGATAAGAAACATGCAGTCAATATGAAAAGAATGAAGTTAGAAAGCTTGCTCAATGTAAAGAGGTAAGGTTTAGAAACTTGCTCAATGAAAATGTAGAGTTAGAAAACTTGCCTTGTATGTAAGCTATATAAGTGTAAAATATTCTCCAATTACCCTACACATATCATTGGAATTGCAATAACAATTAGTTGTATGAATATTAGCTTTAGGGGTTTAAACCACCACTTAGGTCATAACCTTAACTTAACATCTAACCATGTTGGTTAACACCTTTAACGAATCTGAAATCTCACAATAAACTAACATAAATCTTATCATTTATCTTTAACTTTTGAAAGCATCACATTTGGTTCATTACACAACTTACTAATTCATAGTCTATAGTTTCAACGTTGTGATTACAACATGTTGTTATATCTCATAACACGTTTTAGGTTCCTCTACAATCATTAAAATAAGTTAGGTTAGCATTCCCAAAGCTATGGTGTTAACAGTTTAATTCTGGGTCTGCTAGACCACTGGCGCGGCCGCGCCATAGTTAGCTTAGAGTCCGGCGTGACCGCGCGGCAGCGCGCCTGAGCCAAGAGGCAGCGTGCTCGCGCCAAAAGGCAGCGCGCCCGCGCTCGGCACCAGAAGCAGTTTTGCAGAAACTCGAAATCAGTCTCTGTTTAAGGCCAAAAATCCCAATTCCACATAAATTCATGAAACCTAACAACTAAAACTTTGTAATAACATCACTAGACATGCTATTCACCATTCCAACTATATAAAAATTATATGTATTCAGCTTTGAAGAATTAAAACCATAAATTTCCAAATTTCTTCACTTTTAGCTAATTCGATCGCCACAAATTCGTTTCTTAACCAATTGACATGATTTGAACTTCACCGCTTTCGTTTCTTAACATACTAACATAATCCAACATCAATTTTCAGATTATCATACATATTAAACATAAAACTTTGTACTTTCTAAAGCCATTTTTCATGTATATACACTGATATTTTACTTTTCTCCCTACAAACCAATTCTCACGAATTTGACAAACAAGTATCAATCATATATGATGATTATCAGAGATTTTGTAAAACTATATGCACATAATATACCACAATTTACGTGATTCCAAATCATATAATATATATATATATATATATATATATATATATATATATATATATACACACACTACCAAAACTAAAAGTTACAATGAGAATAGTTTATACCATATTCCTTTGATTGTATGATGAAAAAGATGGTAGAAATCCTTTTCCAAACCCTTCTTCTCTCTTAGCAATCTCAGAAACTCAAAATCACAGTGTTTTCTCCCTCTCCAAACTCTCTGTGTTTAGCCTTAGACAGAATACGTGAAATAGAATATAAACTAGCCACTCTCCCACGTACGTCAGGTCACAAACCCAAAAGACGTCAGTTAAATTAGACCAAAGGCCTCAAGGCCTTGTTTGGTCTCACACTAACTCCCCCAAACTAGATTAATTTAATATTATTTTTATTATATGGTTTTACTTGTCACACATGTAACATGTAAATTAATTTAATCAACTTATACTTATAATTATACTAATTATAATAATTATAATTTTCACTGTAATATACTTAATAAATCTTTACAGATCTAATTTAATAAATTAGATCAAAACAACATATTATTTAATTTAATTTAATTATTTTCTTAAATTAGCTCCTTCAAATAAAATTAACATTAATCAATTTAATTAACATTAAATTAATTTAGTTACTAAATTAATTCACCACAATTCATCAATTATTTACTTTTCTCAATAAATAAATTATTTAAAATATTTATTTAATTTAATAAATATTTAAATGAAATTACAAATTTCTCGATTGTTACATTTATTGTTGAAATTGGTGAAATAAATATTTTATTGATGTGGTTATTATTAGTAAATATTTATGAATCTAAATTTATTAGATAATATTCAAAATTAAATTAATTTATAATTTAAAAAGTTGTAATATAACATGAGATACTATGTTGTTGTTTTAATTTAATAATTTAAATTGTTGTGTTAAATTATTAAATAGAATTATAATGAAATTATAATTTTGTGATAATTGTTTAAGTGGAATATTTAAATTATGGTATGTATAATTAATTTATTTGATTAATGTTGGATATGAAAATCCAAATAAATAATATGAGATTATAAATTATAAACTAAATTGTTTATTAAAATAATTAAAGTACTTTAATTTAGTTTTGTCAAACAAGGCTTAAATATATTAAGTCTTTAAATTTTAAAGGGGTTTTACCAAACGGAGCCTTATTGCTTTTGGGATTTTTAGTTTTTGAATTTTTAGATAATATAAATAAAACAAATAAAATAAATTACATAATAAATATAATATATTTATAACCTAAGCATTATATTTATAACTGACATTCTAATAATTAGACGTATTATGGTTTATCAGTTTAAATGTGTATTAGTTTTACGTGAATGGTTATTTGGCTTAAGAAGAAAAGCTGCAGAGAACTTGAGAGAGGATAGAGGGAGAGATTGTGAGAAAACCTTAGAATTTCCAAAGCAATGTCAGTTTATTAGCAAGGATTATCTTAGCAAGTTGAAGGTATTTTTCATAATCTTATTATTATTATTATTATATATATATATATATATATATATATGTATGTATGTATGTATGTGAGTTTTACGGCATAATTCCTAAACTCTGTGAATTTCACATGTTTCGAATTGTTGCTATACAACTGAATTGTGATGATTATATATGTTGATTATGTTTGAGTTTGTATGTAAACAAGAATTCGTATGCTAATTATAGTTAAAAAGGGAAGAAAAGTAATGACAGTATATATTTTCTCATGTTGCTTGTGTAAGTACCAATTTTAGTGGTCAAATTTTATGGTAAACTGTAAATTGAGTTTTGATTATGCTAGTTCGTTAAGAAACGAAGAGCACATAGTTTGAACGGAGTAATTTGAACAAGAATTGTGATCACAGTGATGATTTCTATAAAGGATGTCAAAAAATTGAGTTTTTATATGAAAACATGAAATTTAAGAAATTAAATTAGTTAAAATGGTTGTTAAATTATTCTATATTGATGAAAATGTGTGGAAACATATTTGTGATAGTTCTATACCAATCATATGTTTTATTTACACTGTTTTGTGAGTGAAATTTGTGTCAGTTGGCCTAAAAACAGTGTCGAATCATGTTCTGTAAAAACTGGAACTGCTGCGTAGCGCGGACGAGCAGTTGTCGTGCGGGCGCGCTGTAATCCAGTATAATACTGGCGCGGCCGCGCCAGTAGCCAGTCACAGACAGTGAAGTTTGCTACTTCTGCAGACTTTAGACATTCATTGTAACTTAGCTTAATGTTATGTTCATGTGTCAGATGTATAATAACAAGGTTAAAACAGAAACGTATCATGTGGTTAGTAACTCTAAAAGGTAAAGCTAGTAAGTTGTGAAAATGTTATGTATGATTTAAGAAACTTATTGATCAATGAATAAGTGTTATGAAACGTACACTTGTGACTTTGAAATATGTATAGTGAGGTAAGATTTGTACTAAATTAACAAGTTTATCTAGAAATGGGTGTTATTTTGTAAGTGGATGTTAACATGTCTAATAGATATTGTGATTCCACTAAAATATGTAGGTGAACGTGAATTTTAATATAATGGCTTACGCTTGAGGCAAGTTTTCTAACTCTACACTTTCGTTGAGCTAGTTCTATTATTACATTTAGCAAGTTTATTTGCCCTATCTCAATTACAATTATGCAAGTTTCCAAAACCTTATCTCTTTACATTGAGCATGTTTTAACTCTTATTCATTGGAATTCTAATCATTGTTGATTTACTCTAACTTGTTTACAGTTAAACAAGTTTCCTTAGTTCATTCTTTTGTAGTAAATGTTTCTTGAACTTTAATTCCTAGTATTGAATTGTTGTACTTCAATCACTTTGCATAAGTTATTATCATGTTGAGCAAGCTTTGTTTCCAGCTTGCTATCAATTAGTGTATATCTAGTGATTAACTTTCTAATTTGACAAGATCATAGACCTAGCTTATTATTGTTTTAGCAAAGGTTTATCATTGTATTCATTTTATTTAATGCTTATGCTCTCTAGTTATTTTCAAGCGTGAGTTTAGTATATAGTCAATTCATCTATGATTCTCAATTGTTCTATACTATATTGTTATTAAACAACTGTTGTGTTATCGAACATTATTGATTCAACTAGTCCTCTAGTTGATGATCATTAAACTTTAAATTACCCTTGAAAGCTTATCCAAACCAAACTTTCTTTGGTGCGGACTTGTACTCTAAAACTGAGAAGAACAGCCCTATTATAGGGGATACGCATTGCGTTAAGATGTTTGTGGACAATACATGGTACGAAGGGCTTATCCCCTTAAGTACATGAAGTCCCTACAGTATAACTGTTAAGGTTAAAGTTGAAAGATTACTTGTAACCGTGGACATAGTTCGTGGTCTTATGACCCTCAGACATATTTCTTATTTTGATTCTCGTTGTTGGTTATCATTGATAGAGTACTATTCAGTATTAATGAGCCTGTTCATTGGCAATTATTATTATTTTGTTGATTTATTGTTATATCTAGTGAGCAATTGTTTTGCTCACTCTTGCATAAATATAATCATTACAGCTAAAGTTGAGAAGGTCGACGAACCTACAACTAGCAAAGGAAAGGGAAAAATGTACAAGTGATAAAAACTTGTAATTTCATTTATTGTTATGATGATAGACTTTTAATTAATGATGTGATGTAATAATTTTATTTCCGCACTTGATTTATGTTTAAGGTTAGACAACCTGGGATATTTTTTGGATTAAGGATGTAACCCTTTAAAGGGAGGATTTATGGTTTAAATGTTATTTTATTTGGGTAGATAGTATGAATGTATGGATAGTGAACACCAAGTCTTAGGGGAATGAAGTACCCAAATTTAGGGGTGTCACAGGTTGGTATAAAAGCCTTAGGTTATGAACCTTAGGTGGGGAAAAGCCTTAGGAAGTAACCTTTGAAAAGATAGTGGTGATAAACTCTTATCGAGTTTTAAGGGAAAAGTAATAAAATACTTATGTGCTTATGTGATTACAACTTATGTGCTCGTGAGTGTCGAGTAGTAATGATTAGTAATTAAAACTAAAAATTTTGTTGTCAGGATGGCTAATGTAGGAGAGTCTAGTCAGCCTAGGGAGGAAGGATCCCAGATGCCTAGAGAGGAGGAGCCTCGAGATATTCAGGTAGTGTGGGAACAACTACTGCCACGGGAGTCAGCTCTGTTGGTCACAGTAGTTGAGTAGGAGGGTTTACCTGATGAGGATGATGAGATAGAGACAGACGAGGAGTACCCCGTTGAGTTGCCACAGTCGGATGAGGATGAGGAGGAAGAGATCCCATTTAACTCGATAGCTGGCCGTATGTACGACGAAGTATACGACCGCAATGTGGAACTTTAGGATAGCGTCGAGGAGTTGCAAGAGATAGTAGTTGAACAGCAGATCACAATGGCGTAGAAGGACAACAAGATTCAGGATCGAGAGGAACGTCTGAATAATGTCGAAGACAAGCTGGTTCACACCGAAGAAGAGAATGAACGAATGACAGCGGAGATTACAGAGCTGAAGAACAAGTTGAGGGAGGAATCGACTAAGAGGGCAAGAGCCGAAGACGCGTACGAGGAAGCTTATCAACGAGCCGGGATAGCAGGAAGAGACACACAAGCAAAGAGGATGAAGATGGAGGAGATGAATAACGTATTCAACACCGTGGTCAATCGAGCTCAAGATCGGGTTATGGGTTATCCTATTCAGTTCGAGAAGCTGCCATCATATATATTAGATCGCCGAACAATGAATGTACCTGATATGAGATTATTAATATGATAAATATTATGTAAATCCCAAGTGTGATGTAACCTATGAGATATGATGACGATGTTATCCTGGAACTTTAGTAGTTCAGGAAAGTAATGTAAATAGCAGTAATGCTATTGTTATGATGTTTTTAAAAAGATTATGAAGGAATAAAAGTTATTATTTTATTTTATTCCAAGTGTTATGTGTTTTGTGATGATAATCTTTTATGATGTGCAACTTAAGTATATAATATTTAAAAGATTAAATAGAATCTAATGGGTGTATTTTAACAGAAAATGCCTCCAAGACGTCAACCACGACAGGGACCTACCAATAACAACAATGTTGAGGCTAATCTAGTTCAGCAATTCGTAATGCTACTGACGGGAGCATTACAGAATCAGCCATAGAATCAAGCTGCAACATTTAAGGACTTCAAGGCGGTTGGGCCACCAGAGTTCCGTGGGTCCATGAATCCGGTTGAGGCACATACCTGGATCATGGAGATAGAGAAGGTTTTCGATGTTGCTAGGGTAGGGGATAATCAGAAGACTACTTTTGCAACATTAATGTTGAAAGCAGAGGCTAGTTATTGGTGGCAAGCCAATAAAACCCGAGGAGGTCAAGGGGTAATGTCTTGGGAAAGGTTCAAGGAAATATTCTTTGAGACCTATTTCCCAGAAAATTCAAAGAATCAGATGTAAGTGCAATTTCTAGAACTAAAACAGGGCACAATGACGGTGTCGGAATATGCCGTGAAATTCAACGAGTTAGCAAGGTTTGCACCATACCAAGTGAATACGGATGAACGCAAGGCAGAAAGGTTCGAGCAGGGACTGAAGCCCTGGTTGTATAGTAGGGTTTCCTTGTTCTAGTTAAAGACGTTTGCAGCAGTGCTTGAGAAAGCAATTCTTGCTGAGAGTAGAGGCGAGGCTGTAACAAAGCACAATCAAGAGCAGAGAAAGAAGAAGAATGAAGGTGAAGCTAAGAATGATGGTGGTGGTAATGATGGGAATGGTAACAATAATTTGAAGAGGAAGTGGAATACAAACGTGGGGGCTGGGAATCAGCAAGGTAACCAGCAGAAGAAGAAGATGGACGCATGTGCTACATGCAGAAAGTTTCACGTAGGTATGTACTTAAGGGGGAAGCGGGTATGCTTTAACTGTGGCCAGGAGGGTCACATTGTCCCAAATTGCAATCAACCCAAGAAGAATGCTTGTTACACCTGCGGGTCGAAGCACCATTTCACTTGCGAGTATCCAAAGAAGAAATCTGGTGAGACAACTGGAAGCAAAGGAAATGGCGGTGGTGGTACACTGACTATTACTGGACCAACGTCAACAAATAAGCCCATAGCCAAAACCTTCAATATGACGGTGCAGGATACGGTGCAATCAAAAGATGTTGTGTCAGGTATTATCCCAATCAATGATATAAATGTATACGTATTATTTGATTCGGGTGCTACTTGCTCATTTATATCTGATAAATTTGCTAAGAGGTTAGAAATACCTAGTGAAGAGTTGAATTTCCCTTTAATCATAGAGACTGCAAATAGGGAAGTGATTTCTGTTAGATTTGTATACAAGAACTGTAGGGTGAATATTAAGGGGAATATTATGACAGTAAATTTAATCTCGATAAAACTCGGAGAGTTCGATGTTATTTTTGGAATGGATTGGCTATTCAATTATGGAGCAATAATTTATTGCCAAAAGAAGTGTGTAAACCTTATGACTCCGTCAAAGGTAGTTTTCTATGGTAGAAAATCGCCTAGACAAATGAGATGTCTGACGATTATGCAGGCCAAGAAGTTATTGAGTCAAGGCTGTGTAGGATATTTAGTCTACATAGTCGATACTCAAAAGAAGAAGGAGATGAAATTGGAGGAGATACTAGTGGTTAAGGATTTTGTAGACGTGTTTTCGAAAGATTTGTCAGGACTTCCGCCTGATAGAGAAATTGAGTTCGTGATCGATTTAGCACCAGGAACTGCTCCAATATCGAAGGCCCCGTACAGAATGGCTCCGATAGAGATGAAGGAACTAATGATACAACAGCAAGAGCTTCTAGACAAGAAATATATTCAGCCTAGTGTATCACCGTGGGGAGCGCCGATGTTATTCGTGAAGAAGAAGGATGGGTCAATGCGTCTTTGCATTGATTATAGGGAATTGACCAAAGTCATTATTAAAAATAAATATCCGTTTTCAAGAATAGATGACTTGTTTGATCAACTGAAAGGTGCTAGATATTTCTCGAAAATAGATTTAAGAAGTGGGTATCACCAATTGAAAGTGAGGAAGGAGGATGTACCGAAGACGGCATTTCGAACTCGGTATGGACTTTACGAATTTTTGGTGATGTCTTTTGGTTTAACAAACGCCCCTGCAGCGTTCATGGATTTGATGAACAGGGTGTTTAAACCTATTTTAGACAAGTTTGTGGTGGTGTTCATCGATGATATTTTGGTGTATTTCAAATCTCAAGAAGAACACGTGGAACATTTACATTTGACGCTGGAGACGCTGAGAAAAGAAAAGTTGTACGCAAAATTCTCTAAATGTGAATTTTGGCTAGAGCGTGTACAATTTCTTGGGCATGTGATTGACAAGGATGGGATTTCAGTGGATCCATCAAAAGTCGACGCTGTGATAAATTAGGAACAACCAATAACTCCATCAGAAGTAAGAAGTTTCTTGGGATTGACAGGATATTATAGACAGTTTATTCAAGATTTCTCCAAAATTGCCACTCCGTTAACAAATTTGACAAGGAAATCTGTAAAATTTGTTTGGACGGAGAAGTGTGAGGAAAGTTTTGCGGAATTGAAGAAGAAACTTAGTGTGGCACTTGTATTATCATTACCGGATAATACAAGGAACTTTGTGGTCTATAGTGATGCTTCACACAAAGGGTTGGGTTGTGTTCTTATGCAAAATGGCAAGGTCATTGCGTATGCATCAAGGCAGTTGAAAGACTATGAGAAAGGGTATCCGACTTATGATTTAGAGTTAGCGGCGGTTGTGTTTGCTCTGAAGATATGGAGACACTATCTCTATGGAGAAAAATGTGAGATCTACACAGACCATAAAAGTCTAAAGTATATTTTCACACAGAAAGACCTAAATATGCGTCAAAGGAGATGGATGGAATAAATAAAAGATTATGATTGCGAAATCTTTTATCGTCCGGGCAAAGCAAACATGGTTGATGATGCCTTGAGTAGAAAGGGTCGTGAGAAGTTAATGTTTTTAACCAATAAAGAGGAGCTTATATCAGCGATGGCAAGGCTAGAGTTGGAAATCAAATTTCCAAAAGAATCTAACGAAAAATTATACCAGATGGAAGCTAGTCCAACTTTGGTGGACAAAGTGAAGAATGCTCAATTACAAGATGATGCATGCAGAAAAATAAAGGAAAGTGTGGTCGAGGGTAAAGAGATGAAGTATAAACTTGATGCTGAAGGAATGTTAAGATTCGAGGGACAAATTTGGGTTCCAGCAATATCGAATATTAAAGAAGACATCTTGACAAAGGCTTATAACTCAAGATATTCCATACATCCGGGAAGTACGAAAATGTATCAAGATTTACGGTGACACTTTTGGTGGCCAAATATGAAGGGAGACGTTGCAGAATGTGTTGCAAAGACATGTCAGAGAGTGAAGGCCGAGCACCAAAGACCAAGCAGATTACTTCAAGCATTGGAAATATCAGAATGGAAGTGGGAGCATATCACAATGGATTTTGTGGTAGGTCTTCCAACAACCCAGAAAGGATACGATGCAATTTGGGTGGTAGTGAATAGATTAACGAAATCAGCTCACTTTTTGCCAATAAAGATTAGGTTTAATCTTGATCAGCTGGCAAAACTGTACGTCAAAGAGATGTATCCAGGCATGGAGTTCCAGTGTTAATAGTATCAGATAGAGATCCGAGATTCACCTCAAATTTCTGGAAGAGACAACAAGAGTGCATGGGAATGCAACTGAAGATGAGTACAACATATCATCCGCAAACTGATGGGCAAAGCGAACGAACAATCCAGATGTTAGAGGATATGCTTAGAGCGTGCATCATGGATTTCAAAGGAAACTGGGATGACCATTTACCGTTAGTGGAATTTGCATACAACAACAGTTACCACGCAAGCATTTGTATACCACCATACGAGGCGTTATACGGTAGGAAATGTAGAGCCCCACTGTGCTGGGATGAAGTTGGTGAACGTCAACTGTTAGGACCAGAACTGGTACAATAGACTGCTGAAGTTATAAAACTCATCAGAGCAAGACTGGTAGCTGCTCAAGATCGACAGAAGAAGTATGATGATCAACACAGGCAAAATCGTGAATTTGACGTAGGAAATTTCGTTTTCCTGAAAGTTTCTCTTTGGAAGGAAAAAATTCATTTTGGCAAGAAAGGAAAGCTAAGCCCAAGGTTTATTGGACCTTTCGAGATATTACGAAGAGTGAGGGAGGTGGCTTATGAGGTAGCTTTACCTCCAGAATTAGAACATGTTCACAACATTTTTCATGTGTCGGTGTTACGACCGTATAAACCCGATTACAAGCATGTGATCGAGTACGAACCGTTGCAGTTCAGTAAAGATTTATCTTACGAAGAGATTCCTATCCAGAAAGTCGACAGGAAAAATAAGTGCTCAGGAATAAAGTGATACCTTCTGTGAAGGTGATATGGAGGAACCACAATGTCGAAGAGGCTACGTGGGAACTCGAAGCTGAAATGATAAAAAATTATCCTGAGTTATTTGTTTAATCTGTGTATTCGATTCTAGGGACAAAATTTTGTAAGAAGGGAAGAATGTGACGATTTGATTATTTGAATGGTGATTCTGGGGACAGAATCCTTGTAAGGAGAGAATGATGTAACAATCCGGAATTTTAAATTGTAATATTAAATATTTATTGAATTATATAAATATTTATTTGATGTGTTTATTGTTGAAATTGATGAAATAAATATTTTATTGATGTGATTATTATTAGTAAATATTTCTGAATCTAAATTTATTAGATAATATTCTAAATTAAATTAATTTATAATTTAGAAAGTTGTAATATAGCATGAAATGTTATGTTGTTGTTTTAATTTAATAATTTAAATTGTTGTGTTAAATTATTAAATAGAATTATAATGAAATTATAATTTTGTGATAATTGTTTATGTGGAATATTTAAAATATGGTATGTATAATTAATTTATTTGATTAATGTTGGATATGGAAATCCAAATAAATAATATGTAATTATAAATTATAAACTAAATTGTTTATTAAATTAATTAAAGTAGTTTAATTTAGTTTTGCCAAACAAGGCTTAAATATATTAAGTCTTTAAATTTTAAAAGGGTTTTGCCAAACGGAGCCTTATGGCTTTTGGGATTTTTAGTTTTTGAATTTTTAGATAATATAAATAAAACAAATAAAATAAATTACATAATAAATATAATATATTTATAACCTAAGCGTTATATTTGTAACTGACATTCTAATAATTAGACGTATTATGGTTTATCAGTTTAAATGTGTATTAGTTTTACGTGAATGGTTATTTGACTTAAGAAGAAAAGCTGCAGAGAACTTGAGAGAGGATAGAGGGAGAGATTGAGAGAAAAGCTTAGAATTTCCAAAGCAATTTCAGTTGATTAGCAAGGATTATCTTAGCAAGTTGAAGGTATTTTTCACAATCTTATTATATATATATATATATATATATATGTGTGTGTGTGTGTGTGTGTGTGTGTGTGTGTGTGTGTATGTATATATGTGAGTTTTACGGCATAATTCCTAAACTCTGTGAATTTTATATGTTTCGAATTGTTGTTATACAACTGAATTGTGATGATTATATATGTTGGTTATGTTTGAGTTTGTATGTAACAAGAATTCGTATGCTAATTATAGTTAAAAAGGGAAGAAAAGTAATGACAGTATATATTTTCTCATGTGGCTTGTGTAAGTACCGATTTTAGTGGTCAAATTGTATGGTAAACTGTAAATTGAGTTTTGATTATGCTAGTTCGTTAAGAAACGAAGAGCACGTAGTTTGAACGGAGTAATTTGAACAAGAATTGTGATCACAGTGATGATTTCTATAAAGGATGTCAAAAAATTGAGTTTTTATATGAAAACCTGAAATTTAAGAAATTAAATTAGTTAAAATGGTTGTTAAATTGTTCTATATTGATGAAAATGTGAGGAAACGTATTTGTGATAGTTCTATACCAATCATATGTTTTATTTACACTGTTTTGTGAGTGAAATTCGTGTCAGTTGGCCTAAAAACAGTGTCGAATCATGTTCTGTAAAAACTGGAACTGCTGCGTAGCGCGGACGAGCAGTTGTCGTGCGGGCGCGCTGTAATCCAGTATAATACTGGCGCGGCCGCGCCAGTAGCCAGTCACAGACAGTGAAGTTTGCTACTTCTGCAGACTTTGGACATTCATTGTAACTTAGCTTAATGTTATGTTCATGTGTCAGATGTATAATAACAAGGTTAAAACAGAAACGTATCATGTGGTTAGTAACTCTAAAAGGTAAAGCTAGTAAGTTGTGAAAATGTTATGTATGATTTAAGAAACTTATTGATCAATGAATAAGTGTTATGAAACGTACACTTGTGACTCTGAAATATGTATAGTGAGGTAAGATTTGTACTAAATTAACAAGTTTATCTAGAAATGGGTGTTATTTTGTAAGTGGATGTTAACATGTCTAATAGATATTGTGATTCCACTAAAATATGTAGGTGAACGTGAATTTTAATATAATGGCTTACGCTTGAGGCAAGTTTTCTAACTCTACACTTTCGTTGAGCTAGTTCTATTATTACATTTAGCAAGTTTATTTACCCTATCTCAATTACAATTACGCAAGTTTTCAAAACCTTATCTCTTTACATTGAGCATGTTTTAACTCTAATTCATTGGAATTCTAATTATTGTTGATTTACTCTAACTTGTTTACAGTTAAACAAGTTTCCTTAGTTCATTCTTTTGTAGTAAATGTTTCTTGAACTTTAATTCCTAGTATTGAATTGTCGTACTTCAATCACTTTGCATAAGTTATTATCATGTTGAGCAAGCTTTGTTTCCAGCTTGCTATCAATTAGTGTATATCTAGTGATTAACTTTCTAATTTGACAAGATCATAGACCTAGCTAATTATTGTTTTAGCTAAGGTTTATCATTGTATTCATTTTATTTAATGCTTATGCTCTCTAGTTATTTTCAAGCGTGAGTTTAGTATATAGTCAATTCATCTATGATTCTCAATTATTCTATACTATGTTGTTATTAAACAACTATTGTGTTATCAAACATTATTGATTCAACTAGTCCTTTAGTTGATGATCGTTAAACTTTAAATTACCATTGAAAGCTTATCCAAACCAAACTTTCTTTGGTGCGGACTTGTACTCTAAAACTGAGAAGAACAATCTTATTATAGGGGATACGTAATGCGTTAAAATATTTGTGCACAATACAGGGTACGAAGGGCTGATCCCTGTGACGAACGAGATTTTGTAATTTAATTTTTAATATTTATTGAATTAAATAAATATTTTACAATGATTTAATTATTAGATTAAATAATTAATTGATAAAATTGTGGTAGATTAATTTAATGTGTTATATTTAATAAATTAATGTAGAGAATTTTATTATTCGAAGTATGTATTTATGTGAGCTTATAAAATTAAATGAAATATTTAATAAGCATAATGTCATTTTAATTAATTTAATAATTAATTAGAGATTTAATAATTTGACATAATTAATCAATGAGAAAATTAAGTATGTGATTATTTTAAAGGTAATCTCTTCAACCCAATTTCTATTTTACGATTGTTAAAGTTTTAATGAAAATGGCTTTAAGTTTTGTTAAAACTCTGTAATTGGAAAAGGGTAGTGATTATGTGTTATATGTGACGCCCCCAAAATTAGGTATACATCACCCATCTTGGGTCGTCAGATACATAGTACAGAATACAAATACAACTGATTAATACATCTGTCGTGTACAATACGACAAAACATAAACTGTGAGTTTTAATACAAATATTATCTTCTAGAGAGTATTCATACTCAAAAGGAGTCCTCATTATATTTATTAACACACCATTGCATAGAATAGTGAGGACTACTAACTAATACTATCATTCGGACCATCACTCCGTTCTCCGACTTGCCCCAGCTACGTTCTCATTTCCTAAAGAGAACAGTGAAAGAAAGGGTGAGCTCAACTAGCCCAGTAAGAAATATCATGACTAAGATAATGCAGAATAAATTATCATTAGCCTTCAACAATGTTAAACTGATAAAATATAATAGACATCAAGTTTAACTGCAGCGGAACAAGCAATCCATTAAAAGAGTCAAGTAGAAAATAAACTCTACTATCTTTTATGATTTAAAAGATTTTCCAACACTGTGATCGCTGAGACTCAGCTTAATAAAATAATCCACATCATCGAATCACCCCTGCACTACGGCCAAGGATATTCGTATATTCATTAATGGTCATGATCATGCCAACAACTGTCCATCAATGCACTACGGCCAATGACGACTTTTACCACATCATTCGTAACATTACGGTCATGATTACACCGAATAATCCCTGGTCATAATCATACCAAGTCCATCTATGCACTACAGGCCACAGATGACTTTCAACAGAATATAAACATGAGGATGATGACAATGATATAAGAATTCAATAAAACAAGTTCAAGAATTAATTTATCCAAGAATTAACAACGTCCAAATTGTCAACATGATACTACTTTGTGGAGTAAAATTCAAGAATGATCAGGAGAATATTTTCATGAATAGATACTAGATGAAGCGCAAATGTCAAGGATATTCCACAATTTTCATGGAGTATAGAAGTCAAAACTTAACCAATTGAGTACAATAAAGAATGGAATAACAAAAGAAATCACCATGCATGCGATAGACCGCACAGACAGGTTATTCCAACAGAATAATAAATAATGGAACCAGGTCCGGCGTAAACGCACAGACAGGATATTCCGACAGAATAATAAATAATGGAACCAGGTCCGGCGTAAACGCACAGACAGGATATTCCGACAGAATAATAAAGAATAGTATAATAAATAATGGAACCAGGTCCGGTGTAAAACACACAGACAGGATGTTCCAACAGAATAATAATAAAAACGGAACCAGGTCCGGTGTAAAACACACAGACAGGATGTTCCAACAGAATAATAGGAGAATGTCACCAAGTATAGGGTAGACCGCGTATACTGGTTATTCCAACAGAATAATAAAGAATGGAATAACAGAAGTTCTCTTCATGAATATGAAAGAATAATATCCCTTACCGTAAAATAAACTGAATATAAGAGTAGGGAAGTAGCAGAATACTTTTCTATAGTTTCTCTATAATTTCTCTTTCTAAAGCTTCAGTGAATTCGTAAGAAAATAATGAATGAATGAGCTTCTATTTATAGGAAAATGAAATGCATAGTAACTAATCCATGAACGGTCGAGATTGATTTACTTTAATCTGACGGTCCATATTTAAAGAAAAATCTTTTAAATAAAATAAAATATATTCTATTTATAGAATAACTTTAATAAAGTATTCTGTTTTATATAAAAAGATATTTCTGTTTTATTACGTTAATAATACGAATAAAACAAAACGTCATTATCGCTAAATAATTCATATTATTAACTGACAATAATGGAATCAAACTGAGTGACTTCTCACATAAGCATTAATAATTAATACCGTGTGCTACTATGCAACCACACGTATTACTGTACTTTTACTACCGAGTAGTTCAACAGTATCAACGGTAAAACTTCCGCCGTTATTTTCATAAAGTATTTTTGTCATTTTCTCAATCCGACAATAATTCCGTTGTGGGGTCCACCAATAATTGTATCGTCGTACGGATATTCCCCGACAAAAAGAATATTCTCCGACCAATCGAATATAATATGACAACTTGCATACTTTGCAAAATTTATAAATACTACCCATAACTATTATATCAAATCCACACAATAATATAAAAAAAATTATTTCGAGAAAAATTAAATATTTATTCATAAAATCTGGGGTTTCACAATCTCCCCTCCTTATAGAATTTCGCCCTCGAAATTTACGTACGTACTTGGTATGCCGAACATGTGAGGATACCTTGACTTCACTTCAAATTCTAACTCTTGAGGTATAACCTTTAAGCATCGAATATGATCCTTCTTATCCAAGATGTTAACACGTATCTCCTCATACGTTAAATCTTTCGCTATTTCGTCCGGTTCTAAATTAATAATGCGGTTCGGGTCGTCCACATATTTACGTAACATCGATACGTAAAAAAAAATGTTCTGAACACGCAACATACTTGGTGGTAAAACGAGTCTATAGGCCACAGTTCCTACTTCATCGAGGATTTCAAATGGGCCAATTAAATCGAGAGTTGAGATTTCCTCTCTTCGTCGATTCTTGCTTCTAGAATAACGCCCTCATGAACCTTCTTCTTCACATTTATCAGCTCTTAGTATGTAGCTTGAGCGGCTTTAACTTTATCGATTAAAGTCGATTTTAATCGTATATTCGTTATCTTCACGTGGGTTCGAATATTCACACTTGTAACCGTATACAATCTTCTACACAACGCGTCAGCTACCACGTTCACTTTTCCACGATGTTATTGAATGGTACGATCGTAATCTTCAACAGCTCGAGCCAACGTCTTTGGCGCATAATACGTTCGTTTTAGTTGAAGAAATATTTGAGGGTTTAAGAAATAGGTTTTGTACTGGGGTCAATACAAAATTTAATTTTACGCTCTGGGGTAGGCTAAGAAGTCTTCAAGAATACGTCAAGAAATTTATTAACAATAGAAATATCGTTCAAAACTGTGACCCTCATCCAAGACTTGGATAACACGTCACATTGATACCTATCAACTTGCCATCATCATTTACAACGTCTCCTACGGAAAGTCTAGCTTCGGTACATTCCACACCAGGAAGTCAACAGCGAAAGGAACGGGGATTTTTACTTATGGCTTGATGTGACAATGATTGACTTTAGTGGTTTGGTTACTTTGAATTTGCATAACAGGTTGGTTAGGAATATGAAAGCTAACAACCTTACGAGAAGCATGATGAGTAGTGAACCAATCGTTTCAAAAAAAATCACATCAAAGGCAAGTATTTTCAAAGAGATAAGATCGACAGGTAACGTGAAAGTGTTGATTTGAACAAGATTTATAAATAGTAGAGGTAACGAAGGTTTCTCCCAACTGAGTTTAAACAGACATATCAAAGTCTAAGTTCTCCGGAGTTAACTTCAAACATTTAACACAACTAGGTGAAATAAAAGAGTGAGTAGAACCGGTATCTAACACGGTATAGACTTCGCAAGAGTTTATGACTAACATACCCATGATAATTTTATTCAGGTTCCTCGTCACGAAAAAAAAATACTCTCTCTTAAACTACTGGCTTTGGCTTTTCTGGGACGGTCTTTGGTGCCTCCATCCTATCTGAACTTATCTTCGGTGAACGACAAAATCGGGCTAAATGACATTCTCTTCCACAATTATAACATGCTTTGGACGGCATCGCGCAGTTTGGACTGATGTGCCCCTCCCCTCCGCATTTGAAACATATGATAGGTGATCGTTCTCCTTCCTTAACGACAGGTGCTGGTGCTGACGTCTTTCCATCATTGTTGAATCTCCTCTTCTTGAAATGCCCATTCTTATTATTTTGGCCCTGATTACCACCGAAGTGGTTACCATTTCTGGCCTGTTGATTCCCTCCACGCTTGTTGTCACCGCTTCGATGACTGCTTTCACTAGTATTATCATTTTGCCGGCTGCTCTCTTTTGGCTGTGTTGTCTCGTTATTGCGCTCCACCAACTGAGCCCTATTTACAACATCTGAATACAAACATAATTTATGAGAAACAAGATGTTGACGTATCTCCGGCTTCAAACCTCTTAAAAATATCCGTGTCATTCTTTCTTCATTATCCACCAGGTGGGACGCAAACCGGGATAACTCCGCAAATTTTGCCTCGTACTGCGACACGGTCATATTATTCTGCTCCAATTTGATGAACTCCACCTCCTTCACGTGACGAATACTCTCGGGAAAATATTTGTCGTTAAACAGCTCTTGGAACTTCTCCCAGGACATCTTCAGTGCGGCAGGTTGAGTACGCTTTATCGATTCCCACCAGTAATCTGCCTCTCCTCGCAACATAAAGGCGGCAAAGGGAACCTTTTGCTCCTCGGAGCAACCCAAGACATCAAATATCTTGGTGATCTGCTTTATCCATGTTTCAGCTACAAGTGGTTTGGGTTCTCCCTTAAACTCCGGTGGTCCCAGCTCCTTAAACTGCTTAGCGGTGACCGCCTGAGAGTTTTCAGTATTTCCACCTACGTTGTGGACAGGAGCCGCTTTCACCTGTTGTTGCATGAATTGCATAAAACCTCTAAACATTGCATCATTCATCATCTGGTCAGTGTTGTTGTTTGCATGAGGATTGTCACCTTCCTGATGAACATTATCCTGATTATTGATATGTGGTGAATCAATAATCGCCTGGGCTTCATTGCTATTCTCAACATTCTCAGATGCCATTTTCAGATACTGCCACAAAATAAAAGTTAATTGATATGTCATATATTATCCTTATATTATGACCGACCAATTAAATACCATGCAAATAAACTTAGGTAGGTCATACTAGCGAAGGAATTCCCCGTCTCTCCCCTCCTAGTTCTATTCTCACATCTTAGCCAGGGATCATATCCCTAAGCTCTGATACCAACTGTGACAAATGTCCCATCAATGGACAGCACCTCACATTGGTACCTATCAGTTTGCCACCGCAGAACGGCGTCCCCTACGGAGAGTCTGGCTTCGGTGCATCCCCCATCAACAGGAAGTCACCAGCGAGAGGCTCGGGGCTCTTTACTTATAGCTTTGATACCAACTGTGACGCCCCCAAAATTAGGTATACATCACCCATCTTGGGTCGTCAGATACATAGTACAGAATACAAATACAACTGATTAATACATCTGTCGTGTACAATACGACAAAACATAAACTGTGAGTTTTAATACAAATATTATCTTCTAGAGAGTATTCATACTCAAAAGGAGTCCTCATTACATTTATTAACACACCATTACATAGAATAGTGAGGACTACTAACTAATACTATCATTCGGACCATCACTCCGTTCTCCGACTTGCCCCAGCTACGTTCTCATTTCCTAAAGAGAACAGTGAAAGAAAGGGTGAGCTCAACTAGCCCAGTAAGAAATATCATGACTAAGATAATGCAGAATAAATTATCATTAGCCTTCAACAATGTTAAACTGATAAAATATAATAGACATCAAGTTTAACTGCAGCGGAACAAGCAATCCATTAAAAGAGTCAAGTAGAAAATAAACTCTACTATCTTTTATGATTTAAAAGATTTTCCAACACTGTGATCGCTGAGACTCAGCTTAATAAAATAATCCACATCATCGAATCACCCCTGCACTACGGCCAAGGATATTCGTATATTCATTAATGGTCATGATCATGCCAACAACTGTCCATCAATGCACTACGGCCAATGACGACTTTTACCACATCATTCGTAACATTACGGTCATGATTACACCGAATAATCCCTGGTCATAATCATACCAAGTCCATCTATGCACTACAGGCCACAGATGACTTTCAACAGAATATAAACATGAGGATGATGACAATGATATAAGAATTCAATAAAACAAGTTCAAGAATTAATTTATCCAAGAATTAACAACGTCCAAATTGTCAACATGATACTACTTTGTGGAGTAAAATTCAAGAATGATCAGGAGAATATTTTCATGAATAGATACTAGATGAAGCGCAAATGTCAAGGATATTCCACAATTTTCATGGAGTATAGAAGTCAAAACTTAACCAATTGAGTACAATAAAGAATGGAATAACAAAAGAAATCACCATGCATGCGATAGACCGCACAGACAGGTTATTCCAACAGAATAATAAATAATGGAACCAGGTCCGGCGTAAACGCACAGACAGGATATTCCGACAGAATAATAAATAATGGAACCAGGTCCGGCGTAAACGCACAGACAGGATATTCCGACAGAATAATAAAGAATAGTATAATAAATAATGGAACCAGGTCCGGTGTAAAACACACAGACAGGATGTTCCAACAGAATAATAATAAAAACGGAACCAGGTCCGGTGTAAAACACACAGACAGAATGTTCCAACAGAATAATAGGGGAATGTCACCAAGTATAGGGTAGACCGCGTATACTGGTTATTCCAACAGAATAATAAAGAATGGAATAACAGAAGTTCTCTTCATGAATATGAAAGAATAATATCCCTTACCATAAAATAAACTGAATATAAGAGTAGGGAAGTAGCAGAATACTTTTCTATAGTTTCTCTATAATTTCTCTTTCTAAAGCTTCAGTGAATTCGTAAGAAAATAATGAATGAATGAGCTTCTATTTATAGGAAAATGAAATGCATAGTAACTAATCCATGAACGGTCGAGATTAATTTACTTTAATCTGACGGTCCATATTTAAAGAAAAATCTTTTAAATAAAATAAAATATATTCTATTTATAGAATAACTTTAATAAAGTATTCTGTTTTATATAAAAAGATATTTCTGTTTTATTACGTTAATAATACGAATAAAACAAAACGTCATTATCGCTAAATAATTCATATTATTAACTGACAATAATGGAATCAAACTGAGTGACTTCTCACATAAGCATTAATAATTAATACCGTGTGCTACTATGCAACCACACGTATTACTGTACTTTTACTACCGAGTAGTTCAACAGTATCAACGGTAAAACTTCCGCCGTTATTTTTATAAAGTATTTTTGTCATTTTCTCAATCCGACAATAATTCCGTTGTGGGGTCCACCAATAATTGTACCGTCGTACGGATATTTCCCGACAAAAAGAATATTCTCCGACCAATCGAATATAATATGACAACTTGCATACTTTGCAAAATTTATAAATACTACCCATAACTATTATATCAAATCCACACAATAATATAAAAAAATTATTTCGAGAAAAATTAAATATTTATTCATAAAATCTGGGGTTTCACATTATATATGTGATAAGATGTTATTATAACATGTTTTACTGTATATTATATATTTCCACATCATCAGTTCATAAAAATTATGTCGTACATTGCTTCTTCAAAATACAAAGTATATAAATATGGCCATATGGCCTTTCGTACCAAATTTGATACGTGTCAATCATATGTTATATCATAAATTTATACTTGTCCAGGATTATGTATATTAAAATGAAGGAATCAAACTTCGAAGGAACAGATTCAGTGTTATAACGAACCCGTAGTGTTGATTTTTATGTTTTCTATCCAAAAACTTTCAAGAACATCAAGAACAGTAAAATTTCATGTGTTGATTTTGTTAATTATGTGTTTTAACTTGTTAAAATCATACTAGAAGGGTTGAGTAGTTGTTATATGGGTATTACAGTGTTTGGGTATGTCTAAATTCGTGTAAGAAAAAGTTAATTCGAGGTTTTGGCCATGTTCTGCAATTTTTCATGAATTACAGAACTGGTACTGGCTTACCGCGCCGCGGCACCTGATCCATGCCTTAAGGCCCGCGTCGCAGTGCCAAAGGCCAAGCCGTAGCGCCAAAGGCCAAGCCGCAGTGCCACCGCGCCGCAGCGCCGAGAACAAGCACAATAGTGGCGCCGCAGCGCCACTCTCCAGATTGTCCAGAAATGAAAATTTTAAAGTGTTCAAGTTCATGAATGTGATAGTAACCTAATCTAATGAACATAAAAATATGTTAGAAGTATAATGAGACGTTAAAATAGATTCTTAGCATGTCAATAACGCATTTATGTGTGAATTGAATTATTGAACGCGTAGTTAACTTATTGTTCGTGTAGTGTAATATTATGTGACAATAAGTGTGGTAATTTGACTAAGTATAGTCATGACCAAAGTTTAGACAAAAGAATAAACTTGTGATGACTAGTTACATTATAATTAACTGGAATTGTGAATGGAAATGATATGTAGGATTAAATCGAAGAACGTGTATAATTAACGTGTAATCTACGCACGAGGCAAGTTTTCCTAACCCTACTTGCTATCGTTGTTCAAGTTTATAATATTTACGTCTTTACACTGAGAAAATTCTAGACGTATATTCTATATTGATCAAGTTCAATATGTTACATTAAAGATCTTAAAGTATGATTGATGTTATACAATTTTTATTCCATTGTATACCCCTTGAGTTATTATTCAATTTGAATATCAGTTATTGTTGAACCTTGTAAGACTAGCGAACCCTATTGATTCGACTAGTCCATAGTTGAAGAACGTTCTAAATTTCAGAACCTTTGTTAAATTATCCAAAGCAAACTTCCTTTGGTGCGAACTCGAATGTCAAACTGAGATGAACAACCCTGTAAAGGGGATTACTTATGCTTTAGCGTTAAGATATTGTGCACAATATGGTACTAAGGGCTGATCCCCCTAAGTACGAGTAGAAGAGTCCATAGTCTTATGACTGTTAAAGGTTTCAAGTATAACCCTTGATAACCTAGGACATAGTTCAAGGTCTTATGACCCTTAGAAAATTATTTGATTCTTGTTATTCATTTTAATTCAAAAGTTGAGATTTGATTCCAGAAGTCTTTGATTCACTCTCATGTTGTTATATTGTTATTTTATTATTATACTTATGGGCAATCGTGCTCACTCTTACGTGATAATAACATTGCAGTTAAGAACGAAAGGTCTGACGAGCCTTCTACTAGCAAAGGCAAGGGAAAGATTAACAAATGATGAAGACTTGTTGTTTATGTGCTTTTGTAATCATGTTTTAGACTTATGTTAATGTTATGTAAGACGATTACTTATTTATGTTTCCGCAGTTAAGATTTAAGGTTAGTATGACCTGGGATTTATGTATTATTTCAGATGATGTAACTCCTTAAGAAGATGATTTATTTCTATCTATTTATGCTTTCTTTTATTATGGGTAGATAGACATATGATGTTGTATAGTGAACACCAAATCATGCGGGAATTGAAGTACCCGAATTTGGGGGTGTCACAGGTTAGTATCAAAGTTGTAGGTTATGAACCTTAGGTGGGGGAACAACCTTAGGTGGTAGCCTTATAGGAAGAACATAGTGATGGAAAACTCTTATCGAGTTCTAAGAAATGAATTTCTTAATTCATTAAAGATAATAAAAAACTTTATGTGTTTATATGATAAATTATGTGCTCTCTAGTACGACTTAATAACTAAAACTTAAAACTGTGTTGTCAGGATGTCAGATGTTGGAGGAGCTAGTCGAGCTGGGGAGGAGGAACCCCGAGTACCTACAGAGGAGGAACCCTGAGACATTCATGTCGTCAGGGAGCAGTTGATACAGAGCGAGCCATCTCCGTTGATCACTGTTCTTGGTCAGGAGCATGAGCCTGAGACTGATCCAGAGGAGGATCCTGAGGAAGAAGAGGAAGAAGTGGAGTTCCCACCGAACTCCATCGATGTTGAGATGTACGACGAGCTATATGATCGTAACGTAGAGTTACGTGACACTGTTCAGGAGCTGACTGAACGGGCGATTATTCAGCAGATTACTATCGAGCAGAGGGATAGGGAGGTTGTGACTCTTTACACACGTCTAGGAAACATGAAGTGGGATTTGGTTCACGAGAAGGGTCAAACTGAGGAAAAGTCCGAGGAAATAGAGAAGTTAAAAAATGAACTGAAAGAGAGCTCAGCAAGGCTGACCATAGCAGAGGAAGCTTGGGTAAGAGAATCACGTCGTGCTGATCTTGCAGAAGAGGATTGTCGTACGAAGAGGGCTAAGCTTACGGAGACGTACTCTACACTTCAAAATGCAATGGATGAGGCCCAAAATCGAGTTATGAGGTACCCAATCCAATTCGAAGGACTACCATCGTATATGCTAGATCACCGAACGATGTCCCACATCATAGAAGAGGAACGTAGCAAGGCTATTCAGCGCCTTAACAGACAATGATAGAATTTGTTTATTTATGTGAAAACTTATCTGGTATTTAGATGTAAATTTCGATGTGTTTATAAACAAAGGAATATTTTAATGTTTTAAATCCTGTAGATTCTTTATCTCGGGATAGTTGATGTAAATAGCAGTGATGCTATCGTTCGATGTTAAAACTTTCGATTTGATAAATATTTCAAGTTGTTGAGATAATGTGTTAAGTGATTATGTTAAATTGTTGACTTAAGCCTTAACTATTTAGAGAATTGGATAAATATCTAATAAGCATATATCTTAACAGAAATATGCCACCGAGAAGAAGATAAAACCGTCAAGCAGCTCAAGAAGAATCGACGAATAATAATAACAACGCCAATGCTAACCCCGTTCAACAATTAGTGAACTTACTAGCTGGAGCGATAAATAATCAACCTCAAGCTCCACCGAATACGACGTTCAAAGATTTCAAGGTGGTGGGACCACCAGAGTTTAAAGGCTCCATGAACCCGATAGAAGCTCAGACTTGGGCTATGGAGACGGAAAAGGTTTTCGATGTTGCTAGAGTCAGAGAGGACCAGAAGACCTCTTTTGCAATGTTCATGCTGAAATCCAAAGCCAGTTATTGGTGGCAAGTAAATAAGATCTGTGGAGGAGAAGGTATGATCACGTGGGAGAGGTTCAAGGAAATGTTTTTTGAGATGTATTTCCCAACCAGCTCGCAGAACCAAATGAAGGTCCAGTTTCTGGAGTTGAAATAGGGGAATATGTCTGTACCAGACTATGCAGAAAGATTTAATGAGTTGGCTAGGTTTGCCACATATTAAGTGCACACGGATGAGAGAAAAGCAAGAAGATTTGAACAAGGACTGAAGCCCTGGTTGTATAGTTAGGTGTCAATGTTTCAGTTGAAGACGTTCGCTGGGGTACTACAGAAAGCCATACTCGCTGAAGGTGGAAGCGATGCGGTAACCAAGTATAATCAGGATCAGAAGAAGAATAAGAATGAGAGTGAAGGAATTAACAAGGCTAGTGGAAGCAACACAGGAGGTAGTAATAATCAAAAGAGAAGGTGGTCTGACAACTCATCAACTGGAAATCAGCAAGGAGGTCAGAAGAAAAGGATCGAAGCATGCCCGACCTGCGGGAAAGCTCATTTGGGAGTATGTATGAAAGATAAACGAGTGTGCTACAATTGTGGTCAGGAAGGCCACATAGCACCTAACTGTCCTAACCCAAAGAAGGGTGTCTGCTTCACTTGTGGCTCAAAGGATCATCTTGCAAGGGACTGTCCTAAGAAGGGATCTAGAGGGGTAGAATCAGGAGGAAACCAGGGAATTAGCGGTGGAAGCGCTCCAACTATCACAGGACCAACCGCAACCAACCTACCGACCGCCAGGACATTCAACATGACAGTGCAGGTTGTTGTACAGTCTCGTGATGTGGTGTCAGGTATCATTCCGATCAATAAAGTTAATGATTTTTGTATTATTTGATTCGGGTGCTACTTGTTCATTTATATCCGATGATTTTGCTAAGAATTTAGAATTGCCTAAGGATGAGTTAGAATACCCCATGATCATAGAAATTGCGAATAGAGAAATAATCCCTGTTAAGTACGTACATAAGAATTGTAGAGTGGATATTAAGGGTAATATCATGAACGTAGATCTTATTCCTATTCGACTTGGAAAATTTGACGTTATTTTGGGTATGGACTGGTTATTCAATTACGGGTCTGTAATCGATTGCCAGAAGAAGCATATTAACCTTATGACTCCGTCAAAGGTTGTGTTTTATGGTAACAAGTCACCTAGACAAGCGAGTTGTCTGATGATGATGCAGGCCAGGAAGTTGTTAAGACAAGGCTGTGTAGGATATCTAGCTTACATAGTCAACAGTCGTAAAGAGAATCCGAAAGTAGAGGATATACCAGTAGTGAGGGACTTCACAGACGTATTTCTTGACGATTTGCTAGGACTTCCGCCAGATAGAGAGGTCGAGTTCGTGATCGATTTGGTGCCGGGAACGGCTCCAATATCGAAGGCACTGTATCGAATGACACCAGTTGAGATGAAAGTGAAAGTAGTATGCACACAAGCCAATCATGTTTGATGATAAAGCATATACTTTGTAACAATCTTATTCATTTATTAATAAAAAGTATTAATTTATTAAATGCTTTTAATTATCTACATGATGCTGTTTTATAATATGTGATAAACCCATAATTTTAAGCAATGCTTTTAGAATAATGATGATGATCATTCTAATGAGATCTAAATTCTTAAAAAGCTTAAAACTAAAATAGTTCCCAATCGTTAGATTACTAAATTGGGAATTAGTGAATCCGGATAGATTGGTACATACGTTGCTTGCTCATTGGATGAGGATGATTGATCTCATGATCATTTGTGTGGAGACACTAAAGCAAGTATGTAGGTGCTTATTAAAAAATAAGTTCATTGAACGTGACTCGCTAAGGAATACCTAATAGAGTTTTACTTGCCTGTCAATAGGAATTCCTGTAGTGATAGTAGTACAAGTGATCCTTGGACTTGAGATCATCATAGTATCTTGTGTATGATGAGTTATACTTTGACTTATTCCTTAAGGCCCTTGTTAGGATATATCAAAGGGTATGCTTGGGTATAATAAGTTGTACATGGATATAATGTATGATTAATAAAGAATCTACCACTTCTAGTAAAAGAAGAGAAATGTCCTATGTGATTCGATAAATGACAACCGAGTAGTCCTTGGCCAAGGCAGAATGAAATTAGAAAAGAGTTTCTAATTTACATTATTTGGTGTTGTGCATTTAAGAGTCAAAATGCATATAATCAAATAAAATAAGACTTGACAGTAATTCCATATCTTATATTTAATTGGAGCATTGTATGGTGGAAGGATTGAATTGTACGGTAACTATTTACTCAAAGGTTCTTTTATGATTAATATTGCAATCTATATTATCTAGAAAGTCGTTGATCGCTAGGGATGCTTATCCCTATTGTAGAATAAATATTATTTATTTAAATAAATTAATAGTTTAATTTATTAATTTAAATAAGATTAGAATTGTTCTAATTGATTTATTCACAACCGGTTTAATATGGAGAACCTAAAGGGTCACACCATAAAAGGAAGAATAATTATTTAAGAAGTTAATGTCATAATCGTAATAATAAGTTAAGTATATTTAATTTAATCTATGGTGATAGAATAAATTAAATAGCTTAATATTTATCATTTAATATTTTAGAAATATTAAATATAAATTAATAAGATGAGTCTTATTATTATTATTATTTAATTCCTAAAGGAGTTTGAGAATTAATTAATAAAAGTACTCTCATTTATTCCTAATAAGATTAGGAGGCTAATTAATTAAAAGTTTAATTAATTATTTCTAATAAGATTAGGAGCCTAATTAATTAAAGGAGTTTAATTAATTAAAATAAAACTCAATTCCTTAATTGTTAAGGAGGGTTGTCCACATCTATAAATAAGAGGAGTCTTATTATGGGTGATAGAGTTGTTATTAACTTTTTCACAACATACGTAATTCCAATAGTTGGAGAGTACGCTCCTTTTCTATGAGAGATGGAAAAATTAGAGTTTTGTCAAACACCCATCTTCTTGAATCTTTCTTCTTCCTTGGTGGATCACCTCTAGAGGCCAAACACTTGGGTGGCTAATGTTGATCAAAGGAAGGAACCAAACCCGGTGGATTCAAGTTGAACGCGAAAAGGATTGGAGGTGAACTTGTACCTGAGGAAACTCGAATCTTCAAGGGTATGATTCTTGTTTTTCATATCTTTTTGTTTAATTAATAATTGTGCATAAAAGATGATCCGGGTATATGATTTGTAAAATTTTAAAACTCTGATTTTTCACGTTTCCGCATATTTTGTGCAATATGATTGCGTTCTTGAATATTACAAACCTAACAATGGCATCAGAGCCAAACCTTTATGCGAATTATTAATTGTCAAATTTGATATGTATGTTGATATGTGTTTAAAATAATTTAATTGGGCATAATTTTGTTGTATAAAATTTATTTTAAAAAAAAAAAGGATTTCTGCAATTTCACGATTTCCGTGACTTTATGGAACCTTTGTTATTCAATATGTTACATGATTCACGGAAAGTAATCTTATATATATATATATATATATATATATATATATATATATATATATATATATATATATATATATATATATATTTTAATTATTTTAATCTTAAAATAAAAAGTTTATTTTAATTTTAAAATAAAAGATTTATTTTAATTTTAAAATTAGATTTCATGCTAACTAATTAGAGTTGGAATTGGATTCCATGATAACTAATTGAAGTTGAAATTGAATTACATGTTTCCTTAAATAAAGGAGTTTATTTAGATATGAAATAAGATTTCATATTATTCAAAATAAAGAGTTTATTTGTGAATAGGAAAGAGAATCTGTATTTCCTTAAATAAAGGAGTTTATTTAGATATGAAATAAGATTTCATATTATTCAAAATAAATGAGTTTATTTGTGAATAGGAAAGAGAATCTGTGTTTCCTTTAAGAAAGGAGTTTTTTTTTACTTGGAAATGGATTCCATAATTAATTAAAATAAAGGAGTTTATTTTAATTCAAAATTAGATTTTATACTAACTAAATTTGCTCATTAAATGATATCAATATATATATTGAATGTTTATTATTCATGAGATGAATGTTATTTATTGATGCATATGATGATGTGTATGATAATAAATGAGATTGATTATAGACTATTGACCAATGTGATTGAATTTTATTTTAGTTGGATACATGAATGTATGAGTTTTATTAAATGGAGTCTGCGTACCTCTTCTTCTCTAATTTTTTCTTAATGTAAATTCTAACTCCCTCCTATGTACTTCCCCTTGACTGCTGATCAAGGTTTCTATTTATTTTAAAATAGTTTTATAATAGGAATAGTTAGAATTAATTTTGAAGAATTGGAGATCAAGGAGCGCTTGAAGACCCGTTTGTAATAGAGCCCGGGTTTAAATGTAATAGTTATATTTAAATATTAATTCTTGCATCCCTAGGGTTTGACCTTTTGGTTCACTTGGTGGCTCTAGTGAACCAAACTAGAATAAAAGTCCATAATCAATCCAGATAAAATATAGTATTCTATATGTGCATGCTTATACTATATATATTATATATTATACAAACGTGCTTCGCACGTCAATTAATATGACGCGTATTTTATAAATAAATGTGCATGCGCACTAAACAAAATGAGACAAATTACATGCAAACCCCTCAAATTTTTATATTAAGTCCTAAGCGTTCAAAGATATTTGGAATATCGAACGTCGCCTTCTAGCATGATAAAAATAATAGAGTATCAATTAATTATTATAAGTTTGTTGTGTCACCACAAGGCTTATCTTAATTCTTTGAAATGTTAATTTTATCACATTTGTTGCTTATAAAGAAAATTGAACAATATTATTTTGTTGTGTCACCACAAGGACAATATTTTTCTTTTTTGAATATATGGAGTGCTAGGTTGGACTTAACTTAGATAATTTTGATTCGGATATGCCACCACTTGATTAAAATAATCTAAGAGGCAAAATACAAGGAGTTGCATAGTTAATGTAATTGACAAGAGTTGTCTACCTATTTATTTATATATAGTTTGTTGTGTCACCATAAGGCTATATACATTTGAAATGGGATCCTTATTCTCACTAGCAAATCTTTAATTAGATTTTGTCGAACTATATAAGTGAGGGTAATATAGTTTGAAAAAAATAGTGGGAGACACCAATTTAAAACAAGACCTAATTTATTTTGGTAATTAATAAAAGAATGTATGATAAAATGTTGTTAATTACAAATTCATTTACAGAATTTTACAATGTCTAAATTACTATCACTGCGAAGCATATTAAATGTTATTTAACCGGACCGTATTAAAAGGATTGGTTAAGGAATTTGAGAATAGTTCTCATGGCTGAAAAGTTATCTTATGTCCTTAATACGCCTATCCCTGCAATAGTTGCAGACAATACCTCTGAAAAAGAGATTGCTACTTTTAGAAAGTGGCAAGATGATGCACAATTGGCTCAATGCATCATGCTCGTATCCATGAATAACAAGCTTCAGCGTCAGCCTGAAACTATGGATATTCCTACTATACTCTTGCACGTCAAGTAGTTGATGGTGAGGAAAGTAGGACTAATAGATATCAGATATGTAAGGAGCTCTTCCGATCTAGAATGACCGATGACACTACAGTACAGACAGAAGGTTCTAAACATGATCAATTTGATTGAACAATTAGGACAATATGTTTTGTCATGTATGGAGAGTTGAGCCAAGATTTGATCTTGCACTCACTCCCGGACTCCTTTCACAATTGTTGTGAATTTTTCATATGAACAAGCTAGATATCAGCCTCGCTGATTTGCTTAACATGTTAAAAAATGTTGAAAGTCACTTTCCAACCAAGAAAGACCAAGTCTTACTGGTAGGGGTCAAAGGATCTTTTGAAAAGAAGAATGATTCTAAGAAGGTAAATGGAAAGACAAAAATAAAGGATAATAAGAACAAAACTGATATGGATAGCAAAGGAGTTTGCTTCCACTGCAATAAGCCAAGACACTGGAAAAGAAACTGCGAGAAGCACCTTGCAAAGCTAACCAGAAGAAGCTTAGTGAAGTTTCGATTACAAATACAATTTTGTTCATGATTTAAAATAAATTTTTCTTTAAGTCAAGGATCTACTTGGGTATTGGATACCGACTTTGGTTATCATAAATATAGATTTATGAAGGGACCAAGCAGAAGTAGAAAGCTAAACACAGATAAGTAATCCTATGTGTGGGAAATGAATAAAAGGTTGCTATATTAGCCATAGAAACTTATAGTTTAACAATGCCTACGGGCAAATCTATTAATTATGTCAATAAGTTGTTATTGTATTTCAGTTCTTGTTAGAAACATTATTTCTATTTTGTTGTTGGATAATGAAATCTTTGGTATTATATTTAAGAACAATTGTTGTTCTATTTATAATAATAATGTTTTGTATAGAACTAGAATATTACTTAATAGATTTTGTATACTTGACTTACGTGACAATAATTTTGTATATTGAACAAATTAGTATAAGAAAAGGAGATGATCATTCAAAGAGTTGAATATGTGTATTTGCTGAAATACAAGTAGGAATTATTTGAAAGGTTCAAAAAATTTAAAAGGGAAACTAATTTAAAAAGTATTAAGATTCTTTGATTAGATCGAAGAAGGAATACTTGTGCAATGAGTTTCTAGATTATCTCAAATAGTTTTCTCACAATGGACGCCTCCTGATACGCAATAATTAATTGATGTATCTGAAAGGAAAAATCGTACCTTGTTGGACATGGTGCGGTCCATAATGATTTTACCGACATTCCAATATCCTTCTGGGATAATGTCCTAGAAATGGTTGCATATCTACGAAAAAGGTAACCTAAAAATTTGACCCCAAGACTCTATAAGAGTTATGGACAGGGAGGATTTCTAATCTTAAGAATGTTAAGATAAGGGTTGTCCAACTTATGTGAAAATGTATCAAATGATAAGCTTGGGACAAGATTTGACAAGTACAGATTTGTGGGACATCCTAAAGTAAGTTTAGGGTATATGTTCTATAATCCTACTTAGCAAAAGGTGTTTATTGCGAAACACGTTGCCTTCTAAGATAAAGGTGTTTATCATTGAAGGGACTAGTGGGAGGATAATAGATTTTGAAGAGTTCAAAAACCATAATACACTATAAGTCAAATAAGAGGAACCTGTAGATAGAACGATAGAACTATTATACCACAATTGAATCGTAAATTTGGAATAGTATCAAAGATACCTAGGAGGTATAGATTCATCATAGATGATGATGATGTGGTACACATCATATATGATGATGATCCAGAATTACATACGATGAGGTAAGAGTTCTAGTGTGTACAAAAAGGGTCAGTGGGAGCGCCGTGACATTCCTAATATTATATATTGATATACTATGGATAAGGAATGACATACTAATGCTACAATCAGTAAAGATAAAATTGTCTAAACATTCCTCCATGAATGATTTGGGAAGAGTATCTTAATTGGGGATACAAATCTATATAGATAGATTTAAAAGGATGTTCGGCTTAACCCAAGGAATGTATATTCATTTGATGCTAAAGTTGTTTAGCATGGCAAACTCCAAGAGAAGTCTCATGTTGATGAGCCCTGGAGTTTATCTCTCTTTATAGTCCCCATAGACTTATAAAAGAAAGATCGCATGAGTAATAATCATGTATACATTGAAATGTGCAGGACCTGATGTTGATCAGTCATATTCTGGAGAAGTTCACTATGAGTCAGTGAAAAATATCCTAAAGTACTTAACTGACACTAAGGATGTGATCATATTCATGGTGGGTCTAAATTAAAACTAGAGGGCTTAACAAACTTAAGTTTTTTGACAGATCAAGACGACAGAAAATTCACTTTAAGGTAAAGCGTTACCTTGAACAGTGGTGCAGTGAATTGGAAAGGTTCTAAATAGTAAAGAGTTGTTGGTTTAGTGATAAAGACAAAGTATATAGCTGTAAATGAAGCTACAAGTTGATTGTTTGGATAAAAAGTTCATTACAGAACTAGAAATAGTTCCTAAGTCTCATCTTGGATCTAAACATGTGTTGTAAAACTTTCACTTGATTATAAGAATCATTGAAAGATGGGACATCACTATAGAGATAGTGGACTCTCAAGAACAATATTACATATCTATTTACTGAAGCTTATCCAACAGCAGGATAATCGTCACTTAGAGAAGAAGAGTATGAGATACCATGACGATTGACTTTAGTGCAAGTGGGAGATTGAAAGTAGTATGCACACAAGCCAATCATATTTGATGATAAAGCATATACTTTGTAACAATCTTATTCATTTATTAATAAAAAGTATTAATTTATTAAAGGCTTTTAATTATCTACATGATGTTGTTTTATAATATGTGATAAACCCATAGTTTTAAGCAATGCTTTTAGAATAATGATGATGATCATTCTAATGAGATCCAAATTCTTAGAAAGCTTAAAACTAAAATAGTTCCCAATCGTTGGATTACTAAATTGGAGATTAGTGAATCCGGATAGATTGGTACATACGTTGCTTGCTCATTGGATGAGGATGATTGATCTCATGATCATTTGTGTGGAGACACTAAAGCAAGTATGTAGGTGCTTATTAGAGAATAAGTTCATTGAACGTGACTCGCTAAGGAATACCTAATGGAGTTTTACTTGCCTATCAATAGAAATTACTGTAGTGATAGTAGTACAAGTAATCCTTGGACTTGAGATCATCATAGTATCTTGTGTATGATGAGTTATACTTTGACTTATTCCTTAAGACCCTTAGGGTATATCAAAGGGTATGCTTGGGTATAATAAGTTACACATGGAGATAATGTATGATCAATAAAGAATCTACCACTTCTAGTAAAAGAAGAGAAATGTCATATGTGATTCGATAAATGACAACCGAGTAGTCCTTGGCCAAGGTAGAATGAAATTAGAAAGGAGTTTCTAATTTGTATTATTTGGTATTGTGCATTTAAGAGTCGAAATGCATATAATTAAATAAAATAAGACTTAACAGTAATTTTATGTCTTATATTTAATTGGGACATTGTATGGTGGAAGGATTGAATTGTACGGTAACTATTTACTCAAAGGTTATTTTATGATTAATGTTAAAATCTATATTATCTGGAAAGTCGTTGATCGCTAGGGAGGCTTATCCCTATTGTAGAATAAATATTATTTATTTAAATAAATTAATAGTTTAATTTATTTATTTAAATAAGATTCGAATTTTTCTAATTGATTTATTCACAACCGGTTTAATATGGAGAACCTAAAGGGTCACACCATAAAAGAAAGAATAATTATTTAAGAAGTTTATTGCATAATCGTAATAATAAGTTAAGTATATTTAATTTAATCTATGGTGATAGAATAAATTAAATAGCTTAATATTTATCATTTAATATTTAAGAAATATTAAATATAAATTAATAAGATGAGTCTTATTAATATTATTATTTAATTCCTAAAGGAGTTTGAGAATTAATTAATAAAAGTACTCTCATTTATTCCTAATAAGATTAGGAGGCTAATTAATTAAAAGTTTAATTAATTATTCCTAATAAGATTAGGAGGCTAATTAATTAAAAGTTTAATTGATTATTCCTAATAAGATTAGTAGCCTAATTAATTAAAAGAGTTTAATTAATTAAAATAAAACTTAATTCCTTAATTGTTAAGGAGGGTTGCCCACATCTATAAATAAGAGGAGTCTTATTATGGGTGACAGAGTTGTTATTGACTTTTTCACAACAGACGTAATTCCAATAGTTAGAGAGTACGCTCCTTTTCTATGAGAGATAGAAAAATTAGAGTTTTGCCAAACACCCATCTTCTTGAATCTTTCTTCTTCCTTGGTGGATCACCTCTAGAGGCCAAATACTTGGGTGGCAAACATTGATCAAAGGAAGGAACCAAACCCGGTAGATCCAAGTTGAACGCGAAAAGGATTGGAGGTGAACTTGTACTTGAGGAAACTCGAATCTTCAAGGGTATGATTCTTGTTCTTCATATCTTTTCGTTTAATTAATAATTGTGTATAAAAGATGATCCGGGTATATGGTTTTTAAAATTTTAAAATTCTGATTTTCCGCGTTTCCGCTTATTTTGTACAATATGATTGCGTTCTTGAATATTACAAACCTAACAGAAAGAGTTAATGGTACAACTACAAGAATTACTGGACAAGAAGTACATTCAACCAAGCGTATTGTCGTGGGGAGCACTGGTGCTATTCGTGTAAAAGAAAGACGGGACGATGCGACTCTGCATTGACTATAGAGAATTGAATAAGGTCACGATTAAGAATAGATATCCATTACTGAGGATCGATGATCTGTTTGATCAATTGAAGAGAGCGAGATACTTTTCAAAGATAGACTTGAGGAGTGGTTATCATCAACTGAAGGTGAGGCCAATAGATGTACCGAAGACAGTGTTTAGAACACGATATTGTCACTAAGAATTTTTGGTAATGTCATTTGGTCTAACGAAAGCTCTTGCAGCATTCATGGGCTTAATGAATGAAGTGTTCAAGCCGTTTTTGGACAAATTTCTAGTAGTATTTATAGATGACATTTTGGTATATTCAAAAACCAAGGAAGAACATGAAGAGCATTTGAAATTAACGTTAGAGGCGTTGAGAAGGGAGAAGTTGTATATGCGAATTTTGGATCGAGCGGGTACAATTTCTAGGACATGTGATCGATAAAGACGGAATTTCGATGGATCCATCCAAAGTCGAAGTTGTGATAAACTGGGATCAGCCAAGAACGCCGTTGGAAGTACGAAGTTTTCTTGGATTGACAGGATATTACAGAAGATTTATTCAAGATTTTTCCAAGATCGCAACTCCATTAACGAATTTGACTCGAAAAGCTGTGAAATTTGTTTGGACGGAGAAGTGTAAGGAAAGTTGTGTGCTTATGCAAAACGACATAGTCATTGCGTATGCATCACGACAATTGAAGGATTATGAGAAGGGGTATCCGACCCACGACTTGGAGTTAGCTGCAGTGGTTTTTGCTTTGAAGATCTGGAGACAATATCTCTACAGGGAGAAGTGTGAAATATATACAGACCACAAGAGTCTGAAATATATTTTTACACAGAAGGACTTGAATATGCGCCAAAGAAGGTGGTTGGAGTTAATTAAGGACTATGATTATGAGATTTTATACCATCCGAGTAAGGCAAATGTGGTTGCCGATGCCTTAAGTAGAAAGGGTCGGGAGAAATGGAGGACGTTGACCGCTCAGGAGGAGCTAATTTCAGCAATGGAGAAACTGGAGTTGGAAGTGAAGTATCCTATGGAGATTGACGAGAAGCTGTTCCAGATGCAATCTGGTACAACTTTACTGGATAAAGTTAAGGAGGCTTAACTTCAGGATGAGGAGTGTGAGAAGGTGAAAAAGAAGATATCTAAAGGGGCTGAACCGAGATTCAAAATAGACAGTGAGGGACTACTAAGATTTGAAAGCAGAATTTGGGTACCGCCAGTACCAGAGATTAAGGAAGACATTTTGAGCGAGGCTCATAGTTCACGATATTCGATTCACCCTAGTAGTACCAAGATGTACCAAGATCTTCGACAACATTTCTAGTGGCCAAATCTGAAACGAGATGTTGCAGAGTGTGTTGCCAAATGTCTAACCTGTCAGAAAGTGAAAGCAGAACATCAGAGGTCGAGTGAGTTGCTACAACCGTTGGAGATCCTAGAATGGAAATGGAAACATATTACAATGGATTTCGTGGTTGGCCTTCCGACAACTCAGAAAGTCTATGATGCGGTATGGGTTATCGTTGACCGACTGACGAAATCCGCACACTTCCTTCCAATCAAAATCAGATTCAATTTAGATCAGTTGGCAAGGTTGTATATGAAAGAGATTATTTTGAGACATGGAGTTTCGGTGTCAATTATTTTCGATAGGGATCCGCACTTTACATCGAACTTCTGGAAACGTCTACAGGAATGCATGGGTACGCAGTTGCGAATGAGTACGACATATCACCCTCAGACAGATGGGCAGAGTGAAAGAACGATTCAGATATTGGAAGATATGTTAAGAGATTGTGTAATGGACTTTAAAGGAAATTGGGATGTTCACCTACTGCTCGTAGAGTTCGGCTATAACAACAGTTACCATGCTAGTATTGGCATGCCACCTTATGAAGCGTTATATGGTAGAAAGTGCAGAACTCCGTTATACTGGGATGAAGTTGGCAAAAGACAATTACTAGGCCCAGAATTGGTATAGCAGACAACACAAATAGTCAAAGTGATCCGAATAAGACTAGTAGCAGCTCAAGATAGGCAGAAGAAATACACCGACCCACACCGTAAAAATGTTGAGTTTGAATCGGGTAGTTATGTGTTCTTGAAAGTCTCTCCTTGGAAGGGAAAGATCAGATTCGGAAAGAAAGGGAAATTAAGCCCAAGATTCATTGGACCCTTTGAGGTACTGCAAAGGATCGTAGAAGTTGCGTATGAGGTAGCCCTACCTCCAGCACTTGAGAACGTCCACAACGTCTTCCATGTTTCCGTTCTACGACCCTACAAACCCGATTACAAGCACGTGATTGAATACGAACCCCTACATTTTGAGAAAGACTTATCCTATAAAGAAATTCATGTTCAGATTGTCGATAGGAAAGAGTAAGTTCTCAGAAATAAAGTAATACCTTCTGTTAAGGTAATTTAGAGGAACCACAACGCTGAAGAAGCAACGTGGGAACTCGAAGAGAATATGATGAAGAATTACCGTCATTTATTTACTTAAATTTCTGGGGACATAATCTTTGTAAGGGGGGAGAATGTAACGAGATGAATTGACTGAGTCGTGATTCTGAGGATAGAATCCTTTTAAGGGGGGAATATGTGACGAACGAGATTTTGTAATTTAATTTTTAATATTTATTGAATTAAATAAATATTTTACGATGATTTAATTATTAGATTAAATAATTAATTGATAAAATTATAGTAGATTAATTTAATGTGTTATATTTAATAAATTAATGTGGAGAATTTTATTATTCGAAGTATGTATTTATGTGAGCTTATAAAATTAAATAAAATATTTAATAAGCATAATGTCATTTTAATTAATTTAATAATTAATTAGAGATTTAATAAATTGACATAATTAATCAATGAGAAAAGTAAGTATGTGATTATGTGAACTAATGATAAATTATTATATTTTATTTAAATTAAAGTAAATAAGATATTTGAGTTATTTTATAAATGGGTGTGACATGATTTAAACTATAGTATAATAGAATCATTAAATTAAATGGTTTGAAGCCTATTATTACCAGCCAAACGAGGCCCTAAGAGAAGTTAGTAGCAGTTAACCCGTCATGGGTTAACTGACCACCACAACGCGTCAGTTCTTAAACCGTCATATGTCTTCTTCTTTTATTATCTAAGTCTGGGAAAAAGAAGACAAACTTACAGAGAGAATTTCAGAGAATTAGAGAGAAACAATGTGAGTTATTGTAATATTGTAGAAGAACGTGAAAGTCAGAAGAATTGTTTTACGGGTAATCTCTTCAACCCAATTTCTATTTTATGATTGTTAAAGTTTTCATGAAAATAGCTTTAAGTTTTGTTAAAACCTCTGTAATTTGAAAAGGGTAGTGATTATGTGTTATATATGTGATAAGATGTTATTATAACATGTTTTTACTGTATATTGTATATTTCCATATCATCAGTTCATAAAAATTATATCGTACATTGCTTCTTCAAAATACATAGTATATAAATATGGCCATATGACCTTACGTACCAAATTTGAGACATCAATCATATGTTATATCATAAATTTATACTTGTGCATGATTATGTATATTAAAATGAAGGAATCAAAACTTCGAAGGAACAAATTCGGTGTTATAACGAACCCGTAGTGTTGATTTTATGTTTTGTATCCAAAAACTTTTAAGAACATCAAGAACAGTAAAATTTCATGTGTTGATTTTGTTAATTATGTGTTTTAACTTGTTAAAATTATACTAGAAGGGTTGAGTAGTTATTATATGGGTATTACAGTGTTTGGGTATGTAAGATCCCAACTTTTATGAATAAAGATGAATTTTCTATAAATATCATTTTTGAATATTATGGCGTGAATTTGATATAATATTATAGTTGTGGGTAATATTTATAAATTTTACAAAGTACGCAAGTTGTTATATAATATTCGATTGGTCGGAAAATATTCGTTTTAACAGGGAATATTCGTACGACAACACAATCACTGGTGGATCCCACAACGGAATTATTGTCGGATTGAGAAAACGACAAAAATATCTTTTTATAAAATAACGGCGAAAGTTTTACCGTTAACTGTTAGAATACCTGGTGGTTAAAATACAGTAATACGCGTTGTTGCACAGTAGCACACAGTATTACACAGTATTTTTAAATTATTAATTCTTACGTTAGAAGGCACTACTCAATAATTTTTACAGTAATTATTGTTCAATATTTTATTTTATTAGTTCAATAATTGTTACGTTAATATTTTATATTATTGTTGTTCAATAATTATAACTGCACAGTATTTCCCATTATCAGATCAATAATTCATATTATTTGAATAATATTATTAGATAGCATTATTGGCAATGTCTAGAAAGTTCTGTCAAGGAGAGGTTTGATCACCTATTTGCGCGCCAGTAAGGAGAAATTCTTATCGGAAAGCCCCCTCTTTCCTGGGAACGGCCTGGTTGTCATTATTGTGATTCTGTAATATTATTTGTGAATAATTAATTATTGATTTATATGATAAGAAAATATTTATTTTATGTGGACATAAATGATGGATAGGAAAATATTTATTTTATGTGGTTATAAATGAAGGAATTAATGTTGAGGTGTTTTATCAGTATTTTTGTCAGAATAGAAGTATTAAAAGATTAAATCGGTGTTCTTAAAGCTTTATTGCGTGAGTTATAATTTTAATCCGACCGTTGGATCATTATAATTTTTGGATATGTTATGCATATATAAGTTGAGTATATGTCCACAAATTTTGAACCGTAAAAATTAACGTATGATTTGTTATGAATTTTATGAGGTATTGAAAATCATCCGTTTGTGGATTTCGGATATATTTGATTTGGAATTTAGAAAAACTTAAAGCTACAAAATTGTAGAGAATTCGATTTCATATGGAATGGACATAAAATTCATATTTTTCTGATAAAAGGGCTATTTATTATGAATTATTGAAGTTTTAAAAAATAAAAATTTTTATTAAAATTAAGGGTGGGACCCACTTTTGTCCTTTGTTGATAAATGTGCTGAATTGGTTTTTTAATTGCGGCGGGCTGAAGTTTTGGTCTAGCTTGGCATACGCAAAAAAAATATTATTTTATTATTTTAGTCTCCTTTGGCGTTCTAGCATTTTTCTATAAATAGGCGTTTAGGTTAGAATTGAAAATCACACCAGAATCAGAGAATTCTTCTTCTATAATCTTGAGCGTATTTCTTTAGAGTTTTAGAAAGCTTTGAGCGTAGAAAACAGTGAAAGTTTTCTTCAAGAATATCCCCGCTATACTAGTTGGAATACTTTTCTTTTCAAGGTAAGGGATGTTATTTTTGTTCAATATTCGCTTGAAATAATATTTTCTTCCATACTCTGTAGTATGTAAGTAATATTATTTCGTTTCAGATTTTGAATTCTATACTCATTTTGTTAAAATTTTGGCTTCTATACTCCATGAAATTAGTAGAATATCCTTGATATTTGCGCTTCATCCAGTATCTTTTCATGAAAATATTATTCTGAGCATTCTTGATAAGTTTTAACTTTTTCATGTCGGAGTACTATTCATGGGGTTACTATTCCCAAAGTACTATTCACGGGGTACTATTCACTCAAGTACTATTCACCCAGAGTACTATTCATGATAAAAATTAATTTATTTTCGGTCCAAATTATTTTTGGTACAATATTATTCTTGAATTTTTCTCCACAAAACAGTATCATGTTGACAATTTGGACGTTATTGATTTCTGGATAAATTAAATTATAAATTTTTAAAAATTTATCCTTGAACTTTTTTTATTGAATTCTTATATCGTTGTCATCATCCTCATGTTTATATTATCTTGAAAGTCATATGTGGTCTGTAGTGCATAGATGGACTTGGTATGATTATGACCAGGGATTATTCGGTATAATCATGACCGTAATGTTACAAATGATGCGGTAAAAGTCCTCATTGGCCCGTAGTGCATTGATGGATAGTTGTTGGCATGATCATGACCATTGATGAATACACGAATATCCTTGGCCTGTAGTGCATGGATAATTTATGGTCGTGATACTAATGAATATCCTTAGTCGTAGTGCCGGGATAATGTGGATTATTTATTAAGCTGAGTCTCAGCGATAAAAGTGATGAAAAACCTTTTAAATCATAGAAAATAGTAGATTATATTCTCTACTTGACTCTTCTGAATGGATTGCTTGTTCCGCTGCAGTTAAACTTGATGTTTGTTATATTTTATCAGTTTAACACTGTTGAAGGCTAACGATAAATTATTCTGCATTATCTTAGTCATAATATTTCTTACTTGGCTAGTTGAGCTCACCCTTTTACTTTCATTGTTCTCTTCAGGAAATGAGAACGTAGCAGGGTCTAGTCGGGAGACGGAGTGACGGTCTAGATAATAGCATTAGTAGTCCTCACTATTTTATGAAATAGTGTGATAATAAATGTATTGAGGACTTATTTTGAGTTTTAATACTGTCTAGACGACAATATTTGTATTGAAACTCACAGCTCATGTTGTATATTTAAGTTTGTATTTGTATTATGTACCATGTATTTGGCGACTCAGAATGGGTGATGTATACCTATTTTGGGGGCATCAGGAAGGCAACAATCCTCATGCAAACAACAACACTGACCAAATGACGAACGATGGAATGTTCAGAGGCATTTTGCAATTCATGCAACATCAAACAAGAGAGACTCATGTCCGAAATACAGGTGGAAACACTGCAACTCTCGGACGGTCACTGCTAAACAGTTCAAGGAGCTGGGACCACCGGAGTTTTTTGGAAAGCCAAAACCACTTAAGGCATAGACGTGGATAAAGCAGATCAACAAGATATTTGATGTCTTGGGATGCTCCGAGGAGCAAAAGGTTCCCTTTGCCACCTTCATGTTGCGGGCAGAAGTAGATTACTGGTGGGAATCTATAAAGCGTACTCAACCTGCCGCACTGAAGATGTCTTGGGAGAAGTTCCAAGAACTATTCAACGACAAGTACTTTTCCGAAAGTATTCATCACATGAAAGAGGTAGAGTTCATCAAGTTGGAGCAGAACAATATGACCGTGTCGTAGTACGAAGCCAAGTTTGTCGAGTTGTCCTGATTTGCATCCCACTTAGTTGATAATAAGGAGAGAATGACGCGGATGTTTCTAAAAGGTTTGAAACCCGAGATTCGTCAATACCTTATCTCTCACAAACTTTGATTGTATTCAGATGCTGTGAATAATGCTCAGTTATTGGAACGTGATAATGAGTCAACCCAACCAAGAGAGAGCAACCGAAAAAATGATAATACCAGTAGTAGCAGTCATCGAAGCGGTGACAACAAACGTGGAGGGAATCAACATGCCAGAAATGGTAACCACTTCGGTTGTAATCATGGCCAAGACAATAAGAGGGGACATTTCAAGTAGAGGAGATTCAACAATGGTGGAAAGGCGTTAGCACCAGCACCCGTTGTTAAGGAAGGAGAACGACCACCTATCATATGCTTCAAATGCGGAGGGGAGGGACATATCAGTCCAAACTGCGCGATGCAGTCCAAAGCGTGTTATAATTGTGGAAGAGAGGGTCACCTAGCCCAATTTTATCGTGCACCGAAGATAAGTCCAGCTGGGATGGAGGCACCAAAGGCCGTCCCAAAAAAGTCAAAGCCGGTAGTTCAAGGGAGAGCGTTTGCCGTGACCTCCCAGAAAGTAAGGAACCCGAACGAGGTCATCACGGGTAAGCTTATCATAAACTCTAGCGAAGTCTATACCTTATTTTATATTGGTTCTACCCATTCTTTTATTTCTCCTACTTGCGCTCAACGTTTAAATTTGACTCCGGAGAAATTAGACTTTGACTTATCTGTTGAAACTCCGTTGGGAGAAACCTTCATTACATCCACTGTTTATAAGTCTTGTTTGGTTCAAATCGGTACCCTCACATTACCTGTCGATCTTATATCATTGAAAATACTTGCATTTGACGTAATTCTAGGGATTGATTGGTTAACTACTCATCATGCAAAAATTGATTATTTTCGTAAGGTTGTTAGCTTTCATATTCCTAAACAACCTATCATACGAATTCAAGCAACCAAATCATTAAAATCAATCACTGTCATCTCATGCCATAAAGCTATTCGTTTACTGAAAAATGGATGTCAAGCTTTCTTAGCTCATGTCACGGATTTAAACAAAAATACGTCAGTTGTGAATGATATTTCTATTGTTAATAAATTTCCTGACGTATTCCCTGAGAACTTCTTGGCCTACCCCCAGAGCGTAAAATTGAATTTTTTATCAACCTTGAACCTGGTACAAAACCCATTTCCAAAGCCCCATATCGAATGGCTCCTATTTAACTTTAGGAGTTAAAGACCCAATTGCAGGAATTGTTAGACATCGATTTCATTCATCTTAGTACGTCTCATTGGGGTGCTCCTGTTCTATTCGTGAAGAAGAAAGATGGGAGTATGCAACTTTGTATTGATTATCGGGAGTTGAATCATGTCACCATCAAGAATAGGTACCCATTGCCACGTATTGATGACCTGTTTGACCAGTTGCAAGACGCCAAATTCTTTTCAAAGATCGATCTTCATTCCGGATATCATCAGTTAAAGGTTAGAACCGATGACATTCCAAAGACGGCTTTCAGAACTCGGTACGGGCATTAATAAATTCCTAGTCATGTCTTTTGGATTGACTAATGCTCTTGTTGCCTTCATGGATATGATGAACCGAGTATTCAAGGAATATTTGGATCACTTTGTGGTCGTCTTTATTGATGACATCCTCATATATTCTAAAAGCCGTGAAGATCATGAGCAACACTTGAGGCTGATACTCCAAAAGCTTCGTGAAAACAAGTTGTATGCCAAGTTGAAGAAATACGAGTTCTGGCTTGAGGAAGTAGCATTCCTTGGGCACATAGTATCAAGTCATAGAATATCTGTTGACCCAGTAAAGATTGAAGCTATTCAAAGTTGGGAGCAACCTAAATCAGTGACCGAAGTACGTAGCTTTCTCGGCTTAGCTGGTTATTATCGAAGATTTGTAGAAGGGTTTTCTCGAATCGCTACTCCATTAACTCAGTTGACTCGAAAAGATACAAAATTTGGTTGGAGCGTGGAATGTGAGAAGAGTTTTTAAGAACTCAAGGGGAGACTCATTTCAGCACCTATTTTGACAATAACATCTGGCTCGGAGGGATTTGTCATCTGCAGTGATGCTTCGGGCAAAGGGTTAGGATGTGTTCTCATGCAACATGGGAAAGTCATAGCCTATGCCTCTCGGCAACTCAAAGAATATGAGAGGAAATATCCTACTCATGATCTAGAGTTGGCAGCTGTTGTCTTCGCACTTAAAATTTGAAGGCATTACTTGTATGGGAAGAAAGTGGAGATCTTTACGAATCATAAAAGCCTTAAATATTCTTCACCCAAAAGGAACTCAACATGCGGCAACGACATTGGCTTGAACTGTTGAAAGATTATGATCATACCATTCAATACCATCCTGGTAAAGCGAACGTAGTAGCTGACGCATTGAGTAGAAGATCATATGCGAGTATGAGTGCGATATTGTCAACGCAAATGCCCATTTTATATGACTTGCAAAGAATGGAGATAGAGTTAAAGACTCCAGAGACCCATGTAATGATGGCAAATATACGAGTAGAACCAACTGTAATCGATAAAGTTAAAGCTGCTCAAGCTACAGACCTGGAACTGATGCGTATGAGAAAGAAAGTACAAGAAGGTGCTATGCCGGAAGCAAGAATCGATGAAGAAGGAATACTTTGAGTCAACTCCAGACTTTGTGTTCCTAACGACCCTGATTTAAAGTATAAAATTATGATGGAGGCGCACAACACACCGTTTACAATCCATCCTGGGAGTACCAAAATGTATCATAATCTTCGACATAGTTTTTTGTGGAACAATATGAAGAAAGAGATCCCGGAGTTTATCTCGAGGTGTTTAAGTTGTCAACGTGTAAAGGCGGAGCATTAAGTATCTAAAGGTCCATTGCAACCACTTGAAATTCTAGAATGGAAGTGGGAGCACATTACCATGGATTTCGTTACCGGTCTTTCCAAGGTTTCTCAAGGCATAGATGCGATTTGGGTCATTGTTTATAGATTAACCAAGTCGACTCATTTCTTACCTATACGAGAAACTTATACACTTGAACGTCTTGCTCGTATGTACATAAATAACGTTATAAGATTTCATGGTATGCCAGTATCCATAGTTTCTGATCGAGACCCAAGATTTACTTCACGATTTTGGGTTAGTTTGCAGAAAGCTATGGGCACGGATTTACGATTTAGCTCGGCATATCATCCTTAGATGGATGGGCAGTCGGAGAGGACTATTCAAACTCTTGAAGATCTATTAAGACTCTATGTCCTTGACTTCAAGGGAAGTTGGGACAAGTTCTTACCATTGGTGGAGTTTTCCTACAATAACAGTTATCAAGCAAGTATTGGCGTGGCTCCATTCGAGGCGTTGTATGGGAGAAAGTGTTGTTCTCTAATATGTTGGGATGAGGTGGGTGAAGCAACATTGTTGGGACCAAAGTTGGTACATATAACTACGAAAAAGATTCAAACGATCCGACAACGTATAAAAACCTCACAAGATCAACAAAAGAGTTATGTTGATCTTCATCGAAAGGACGTGAAATTCGATATTGGAGATCGTGTGTTGTTATGTGTTGCTCCATAGAAAGGAATTACGAGATTTGAAAAGAGAGGAAAGCTCAATCCTCGATTCATTGGCCCATTTTTAATCCTCGATAGAGTAGGAACTGTGGCCTATAAACTCGCCTTACCGCCAAGTATGTCTCGTGTTCATAACGTTTTTCACTTATCTATGTTACGTAAATATGTGAAAGACCCGAACCACATTATTGAGTTAGAACCGGACGAAATAGCGGAAGATTTAACGTATGAAGAGGTTCCTATTAAAATCTTAGATAAGAAGGAGCATATTTTACGCTCCAAGGTTATACCTCAAGTTAAAGTTTTGTGGAGAAACCACGATATTGAGGAAATGACCTGGAAGTTAGAATCTGAAATGAAATCAAGGTATCCTTACCTCTTCGACATACCAGGTACGTACCCTAATTTCGAGGGCGAAATTTCATAAGAAGGGGAGGTTGTAAGACCCCAACTTTTATGAAGAAAGATAAATTATTGGCACAGTATTTCCCATTATCAGATCAATAATTCATATTATTTGAATAATATTATTAGATAGCATTATTGGCAATGTCTAGAAAGTTCTGTCTAAGGAGAGGTTTGGTCATCTAATTGCGCGCCAGTAAGGAGAAATCCTTATTGGAAAGCCCCCTCTTTCCTGGGAACGGCCTGGTTGTCATTATTGTGATTCTGTAATATTATTTGTGAATAATTAATTATTGATTTATATGATAAGAAAATATTTATTTTATGTGGACATAAATGATAGATAGGAAAATATTTATTTTATGTGGTTATAAATGAAGGAATTAATGTTGAGGTATTTTATCAGTATTTTTGTCGGAATTGAAGTATTAAAAGATCAAATCGGTGTTCTTAAAGCTCTACTGCGTGAGTTATAATTTTAATCCGATCGTTGGATCGTTGTGATTTTTTGATATGTTATGTATATATAAGTTGAGTATATATCCACAAATTTTGAACCGTTAAAAATTAACGTGTGATTTGTTATGAATTTTAAGAGGTATTGAAAATCATCCGTTTGTGGATTTCAGATATTTTCGGTTTGGAATTTGGAAAAGCTTAAAGCTACAAAGTTGTAGAGAATTCGATTTCGTATGGAATGGACATAAAATTTATATTTTTCTGATAAAAGGGCTATTTATTATGAATTATTGAAGTTCCAGAAAATAAAATATTTTTATTAAAATTAAGGGTGGGACCCACTTTTGTCCTTTTTTGATAAATGTGCTGAATTGGTTTTTCAATTGTGGTGGGCTGAAGTTTTGGTCTAGCTTGGCATGCATTAGAAAAAAAATATATTATTTTATTATTTTAGTCTCCTTTGGCGTTCTAGTATTTTCTTATAAATAGGCGCTTTGGTTAGAATTGAAAATCACACCAGAATCAGAGAATTCTTCTTCTATAATCTTGAGCGTATTTCTTTAGAGTTTTAGAAAGCTTTGAGCGTAGAAAACAGTGAAAGTTTTCTTTAAGAATATCCCCACTATATTAGTTGGAATACTCTTCTTTTCAAGGTTAGGGGTGCTATTTTTGTTCAATATTCGCTTGAAATAATATTTTCTTTCATACTCTGTAGTATGTAAGTAATATTATTTCGTTTCAGATTTCGAATTCTATACTCATTTTGTTAAAATTTTGGCTTCTATACTCCATGAAATTAGTAGAATATCCTTGATATTTGCGCTTCATCCAGTATCTTTTCATGAAAATATTATTCTGAGCATTCTTGATAAGTTTTAACTTTTTCGTGTCAGAGTACTATTCACGAGATTACTATTCACGGGATTACTATTCCCGAAGTACTATTCACGGGATACTATTCACTCGAGTACTATTCATGATAAAAATTGATTCGTTTTCGGTCCAAGTTATTTTTGGTACAATATTATTCTTGAATTTTTCTCCACAAAATAGTATCATGTTGACAATTTGGACGTTATTGATTTCTGGATAAATTAAATTATAAATCTTTAAAAATTTATCCTTGAACTTGTTTTACTGAATTCTTATATCGTTGTCATCATCCTCATGTTTATATTATGTTGAAAGTCATCTGTGGCCTGTAGTGCATAGATGGACTTGGTATGATTATGACCAGAGATTATTCGGTATAATCATGACCGTAATGTTACAAATGATGCGGTAAAAGTCATCATTGGCCCGTAGTGCATTGATGGACAGTTGTTGGCATGATCATGACCATTGATGAATACACGAATATCCTTGGTCCGTAGTGCATGGATAATTTGTGATCGTGATACTAATGAATATCCTTGGCCGTAGTGCTAGGATGATGTGGATTATTTATTAAGCTGAGTCTCAGCGATAAAAGTGATAAAAAAAACCTTTTAAATCATAGAAGATAGTAGATTTTATTCTCTACTTGACTCTTCTAAATAGATTGCTTGTTCCGCTGCAGTTAAACTTGACGTTTGCTATATTTTATCAGTTTAACACTGTTGAAGGCTAACGATAAATTATTCTGCATTATCTTAGTCATAATATTTCTTACTGGGCTAGTTGAGCTCACCCTTTTGCTTTCATTGTTCTCTTCAGGAAATGAGAACGTAGCAGGGATTAGTCGGGGGACGGAGTGACGGTCCAGATGATAGCATTAGTAGTCTTCACTATTCTATGAAATAGTGTGATAATAAATATATTCAGGACTTATTTTGAGTTTTAATACTGTCTAGACGACAATATTTGTATTGAAACTCACGGCTCATGTTGTATATTTAAGTTTGTATTTGTATTTTGTAACATGTATTTGACGACTCAGAATGGGTAATGTATACCTATTTTGGGGGCGTCACAGGGAATGTCTAAATTCGTGTAAGAAAAAGTTAATTGGAGGTTTTGGCTATGTTCTGCAATTTTTCACGAATTGCAAAACTGGTACTGGCTCGCCGCGTCGCGACGCCAGATCCATGCCTTAAGGCCCGCGCCACAGCGCCGCAGCGCCACCGCGCCCCAACGTCGAGAACAAGCACAACAGTGGCGCCGCAGCGCCACTCTCCAGATTGTCCAGAAATGAAAATTTTAAAGTGTTCAAGTCCATGAATGTGATAGTAACCTAATCTAATGAACATAAAAATATGTTAAAAGTATAATGAGATGTTAAAATAGATTCTTAGCATGTCAATAACGCATTTACGTGTGAATTGAATTATTAAACGCATAGTTAGCTTATTGTTCGTGTAGTATAATATTATGTGACAATAAGTGTAGTAATTTGACTAAGTATAGTCATGACCAAAGTTTAGACAAAAGAATAAACTTGTGATGACTAGTTACATTATAATTAACTGGAATTATGAATGAAAATGATATGTAGGATTAAATCGAAGAACGTTTATAATTAGCGTGTAATCTACGCACGAGGCAAGTTTTCCTAACCCTACTTGTTATCGTTATTCAAGTTTATAATCTTTACGTCTTTACACTGAGAAAATTCTAGACTTATATTCTATATTAATCAAGTTCAGTATGTTACATTAAAGATCTTTTCAAAGTATGATTGCTGTTATACAATTTTTATTCCATTGTATACCCCTTGAGTTATTATTCAATTTGAATATTAGTTATTGTTGAACCTTGTAAGACTAGCGAACCCTATTGATTTGACTAGTCCATAGTTGATGAACGTTCTAAATTTCAGAACCTTTGTTAAATTATCCAAACCAAACTTCCTTTGGTGCGGACTCGAATGTCAAACTAAGATGAACAACCTTGTAAAGGGGATTACTTATGCTTTAGCGTTAAGATATTGTGCACAGTATGGTACTAAGGGCTGACCCCCCTAAGTACGAGTAGAAGAGTCTATAGTCTTATGACTGTTAAAGGCTTCAAGTATAACCCTTGATAACCTAGGACATAGTTCAAGGTCTTATGACCCTAAAACAATATTTTGATTCTTGTTATTCATTTTAATTCAAAAGTTGAGATTTGATTCTAGAAGTCTTTGATTCACTCGCACGTTGTTATATTATTATTTCATTATTATACTTGTGGGCAATCGTGCTCACTCTTGCGTGATAATAACATTTCAGTTAAGAACAAAAGGTTTGACGAGCCTTCTACTAGTAAGGGCAAGGGCAAGATTAACAAATGATGAAGACTTGTTATTTATGTGCTTTTGTAATCTTGTTTTAGACTTATGTTTGTGTTGTGTAAGACGATTAATTGTTTATGTTTCCGCAGTTAAGATTTAAGGTTAGTATGACATGAGATTTATGTATTATTTCAGATGATATAACTCCTTAAGGAGAGGATTTATTTCTATCTATTTATGCTTTCTTTTATTATGGGTAGATAGACATATGATGTTGTATAGTGAACACCAAATTATGTGAGAATTGAAGTACCCGGATTTGGGGGAGTCACAATCCCCATAGTACGTGAAGTCCCTACAGTATAACTGTTAAGGTTAAAGTTGAAAGCTTACTTGTAACCGTGGACATAGTTCGTGGTCTTATGACCCTCAGACATATTTCTTATTTTGATTCTCGTTGTTGGTTATCATTGATAGAGTACTATTCAGTATTGATGAGCCTGTTCATTGGCAGTTATTATTCTTTTGTTGATTTATTGTTATATCTAGTAAGCAATTGTTTTGCTCACTCTTGCATAAATATAATCATTGCAACTAAAGTTGAGAAGGTCGACGAACCTACAACTAGCAAAGAAAAGGAAAAAAATGTACAAGTGATGAAGACTTGTAATTTCATTTATTGTTATGATGATAGACTTTTAATTAATGATATGATATAATAATTTTATTTCCGCACTTGATTTATATTTAAAGGTTAAATAACCTGGGATACTTTTTGGATTAAGGATGTAACCCTTTAAAGGGAGGATTTATGGTTTAAATGTTATTTTATTTGGGTAGATAGTATGAATGTATGGATAGTGAACACCAAGTTTTAGGGGAATGAAGTACTCAGATTTGGGGGTGTCACAGCACTGCATAGTATTTGTATAGTGCAGCATAGTAAAAATTATGTGAATTCTGATTCTGCGCCCGTGAATTCGTCTGAAATTTTACTGTGCAATCCGTGATTTTTCCTAAATAGTATCCTGTCATTCTCCTATAAATAGGATGCTTAGTTTAGAATTGAAAATCACACCAGAATCAGAGAATTCTTCTTCTATAATATCGAGCGTATTTTTTTGAGTTTAAGAAAACTTTAAGTGTTGCAAATAGTACAAGTTTTCTTCAAGAATATCTTCGCTATACCAGTCCATACCAGTCAGAAATACACTCCTTTTAAGGTAAGGGGTATTATTTTTATTCAATATTCGTAAGAAATAATATTTTCTTCCATACTCTGTAGTATGTAAGTAATATTATTTCATTTTATATTCCTAATTCTACACTTATTTTTATAAGTATTACTTCTATACTCCTTGAAATTAGTAGAATATTCTTGAAATTTGCGCTTCATTTGGTATCGTTTCACAGAAATATTTTTTTGAACATTCTTGTTAAATTTTAATATTTTCATGTCGGGGTACTATTCATGGGGTACTATTCACGAAGTACTATTCACTCGGGTATTATTCACCTAGGGTACTATTCACGATAAAAATTGATTTCTTTTCTGTCCAAATTATTTTTGATAAATGAATATTATTCTTGAATTTTACTCTACAAGGCAGTTATTATGTTGACAATTTGGACATTTTTAAACTCTAGATAAATTAAAAATATTTAATATTTATTCTTGATTTCGTTTGATTGATGTTTATATCTTTGTCATCATCCTCATGCTTATATTGTGATGAAAGTCATCTTTGGCCTGGAGTGCATAGATGGACTGTTGATTGGTATGATTATGACCAGAAATTATGTATCTGTATAATCATGACTTGGAATGTTACAAATGATGTGGTAAAAGTCCTCATTAGCCCGTAGTGCATTGATGGACAGTTGTTGACATGATCATGTGTGACACCCCCAAATCCGAGTCCCTTCGAACCTCGGATCCGGTCCACCACGATGCTACTATCGTCAAACTATTTATATCTTTTATTCATAACTTAATGAATATAACTTTGCTTATTACAATTTAGAATATAAATTCTTTCCATTTCTAGGATCTGTATAATGACCACAAATTTTTATAAGTTTCAAATCTTGGTCATTTACCATTCCTATCTTACATCATATTCGATGTTATAAAAATATGTGGAATAATTTAAACTTTTTCAATCTCCTTAAAATAAAAATCTTTTATTGATTTCTTAACTTGAATCAATTACATATTTTTGAATCAAATTATGTTAGGATTCATTCTATTCGAATTACTGTATAAATTTCTACATCTCGATTCGAATTCCTCTATGCATCACATAGTATAATTTTACAGCTCAACATGAATTACACACCGTAAACTACTATCATGTACATCTCCTATAACCTAAACATGGTTTAAGAGCATATATTTAAATAAATGAATCAATCTCCTTTGATACTATTGAACTCTATCAATTAAGTAGCACGTAATCTTTATCGTGAGTCTTTAACCTGTAAAAATGGTTATTTGCAAGGGTGGGCTCGACAGCCCAACAATTCTAACAGTTTTCATGCATCACATAGCATATAATAGCATACTCAGTTCATGCATTCACAATCAATTAATATTTACTACACATGTTACTTCTCACATAACAGGCATTGAGATTTACTTCACAAGCATATCATCAAAGATCAACTTTCAAATTTCATACATATCTCATATGCATTTCATATATATGCATCAACATTCTCATAGCATAATATAGCTCAACTAATAGTTATCGAATTCATATATCAAATAGGAACTGAAAGACTTACCTTGATCGTTGTTTACTAGTAACAGATTAACAACTTACAGCTATCTGCACTTCACGTGCCCTTCACAATTATATAATCATGCACATTAACTATTAGCAATGCATAGTGGTTGCAATATAAACTTTACTCTACATCTCATAACCCTTTCTATTAATCAATACACAATGTTCAATTTAATTGTGTTAACTTTCGACTTATATCTCACTATATTTCTTTTTAAGTCATACCCGAAGTACATTCAGATTTTTAAGTCTTGCTAAGACTCCTTATTAGTTTTATATTAACCACATTCCATATCTTATAATGTTTATTTCATTTAAATTGAAACACTCTTTAAGTTTATTAACACTTGTCATGGCGTTTCGACGTTCATTCGTCATACGCCCAATTTATCTCTCTTGTGTATGCTTATACAACTTATCTAATACATCATTTATTAATGTTAAGTATCATTATACTTACTAATATTCACGTTTTATAACTTAGAACAACATCTTTTATCTTCAGAAGCACTACACTTGCATACGTGCATGCCTGACGCCCTCCGATTGCCTCCTAATACATATTAGTCCTAAAGATGACCATTTTAACCCATTCTAACGATCTCAAATTGAAAAACTTAAAGAACAAAAGTTGTAGGTCTATTTATCCTCGTTCTGGATCATCTTGAATCGCCTCAATCGGAGTCCGTATGAAAATGGTATGGTCGTTTTACCAAAATAGATTAAAATAGTCACACCAGACAAACTATGGGCGCGGGCATTTTCTTCACAATCCCAGCACGCCCATGCCATTTGGCAGCGTCCAGCTGTGCGCCCGCGCTCCTGGTCAGCGCGCCCATGCTTGGCTTTGTCCAGATTACAGTTTTCTCAATATTTTTACTTTAAATCATAACTTCTTCATTTTAAGTCAAAATTAGTTGGTTTTCGATTCGTTGAACTCGTTAAACTCTTAGCTACTCATCTACAAAATAATTATAACGCCTTAAAAATATTAACAAATCATTTTAAGGGTTTCAATTCAGTATTCATGCTATATTTTCATCTTTTAAACATATTTAGCGAATTCATTCACTACGAATTCGTTTCTCAACCAAATTGGTCCGTTTAACTTTCGTTGTTTTCGTATTTAACTGTATTAACAGTATTTAGAAAACAATTCACAGATTGCAACAAGTTTTAGTCATCAATTTTATAACTCAAAAGAAAGTATTTCATTATACTTTTCTAGTAATTGAAGAACTTTGAATTCAAGAACATATATAACAGAAATGTTACCTTCTTAATGTTTGAAATTGGTTAACTATTGCTCTTCAATCCTCCAATCTCAAATTGCTCACACAATAGCAATTCACTCTTTATCAGAAAATTATCAGAACTTAGCAAATGGAACTTAGGAGAGAGGGTCTTCCATTTATAGGGAATTCAATACCCATACCAAAGCTTTGTCCACTGATTTTGTTTAGCAGGAAGAAGAAGAAAATGGTGGACAATTATAGGTTGGTAGAATAATGGCAATTCACTGTTGAGGCCACTCCCCATTCATCATTACCATGAATTGAAATCTTAGATATTTACACTGTAGGAGTAGCATAGGCCAATGGTTTAATACACGGTTGTTATAATAACTGTGACATTGATTTTGGGATAAGGCTTATTACTCTCTAATCTATCAGTAAAATGGGTCTAATTCTACTAAGGCAAATTCTTTTTGGGCTTGTTAAATCAATTATAATGATTTAACATTAGGGTCCTTAACACTAATATACAATAATTAGAAAGTATTTATAAAAACAATACATACACAAAATAATTACAAAAATAACGCAATTCATATTAATAAGGAAACCTAAAATTAAGGAGAAATATCTGCCATAACTAATCATTCAAATTCAAATATCTGGGATCTAACCATAAAAATAAATTCAAATTCAAATATTCAAATTCAAATTTCATAAGAAAGACTGCACAAATTTTGTACTTTGCAGGAGGTGGCGGAGGCAATTTTCAGAGGAGGAGAAAGCTTTGTAGGAGGTGACAGCGTCGGAGGAGGTGGTAATGGTGGCTTCAGAGGCGGTCGTGATGGCTATGGAGGACGTAACAATGGCGGTGGTGGCGGTGGCGGTGGTGGCGGAGATGGCGGTGATGGCTCAAGTGGTGGTTACAGAGACGGTGGAGGTGGAGGCTGGGGCGGTAGTGGCGGGAGCAACCATTTTCTGGTAGTAAAAGGAAATTCTCAAGATACTGCAGAGGAGAAGATCGTTAGTAATGTCATGGTAACCAAACTTTTATAACAAAGTAACCAAACTTTTATACTAAGGTAACCAAACTTTTATACCAAGTTAACCAATCCTTGGTAGTTACCAAGGTAACCAAACTTTTATACTGAGGTAACCAAATTTTTATACCAAGGTAACCAAAACTTTTATACTAAGGTAACCAAACTTTTATACCAAGGTAACCAAACTGTCATACCAAGGTAACCAAACATTTATACCAAGGTTACCTTGGTATGAAGGTTTGGTTACCTTGGTGTGAAGGTTTGGTTACCAACTGCACTATGAAAAAATTGATGGTGTGGAGGTGGATTGATTACCTTAATATGACAGTTTGGTTACCTTGGTATAAAAGTTTGGTTATCTTAGTATAAAAGTTTGGTTACCAAACTTTTATACTGAGGTAACCAAACCAAACTTTTATACTGAGATAACCAAACTTTTATATTAAGGTAAACACCAATCAACAAAAAAAAGTGATCATAAATTCATAATCAAACACACATTTTGCATAAAATTAAGATCATAAACCCCAAATGAATGAAATTAAAGAGAAAACCTTAAAAACTGGTGCTCGAGAGAGAGAGAGGTAAAATAGAAGTATTTACAAAAACAGAGTACAAAGAAATATGAAGAACAATTGGAAGAATGAAAGAGAGAAAAAAATGACAGAATAAAAGAAAATGGAAGAAATGACGTCTTCATCTTTTATACAAAAATGGAAGAAATGACGTCTTCATCTTTTATACAAAAATGGAAGAAATGACATCTTCATCTTTTATACAAAAATGGCAGAAATGGCGTCTTCATCTTTTGAAGAAAAAATGGCAGAATGGAATAAAATGATAGAGAAAATGGCAAAATGGCGTCTTCATCTTCTCTCTTCACTGGCATCTTCATCTTCTCTCTTCACTCTTCAACTTTTGTCTTTAAATATGAAAATAGAAGAATAGAATTGTAGTGGCGTACATAAAATGGCAATAGGAGGAGATGAGAGAGAAAATGGCACCTACCAAAATTAATCCCCTAAATTAAGGAATCCTAATTACACTGATATTGCCATGTCAGTCATTACATATTAATCCCTTAATTTAAGGACTTTTAATTATGTTAAGATTGAAAATAAAAACAAAAAAGTGTAATACTTTTGTAATTATTTTATAGGTGTATGCTTTTTATAATTATTTTTAAAAATGTACTACTATATGTAATTTAATCCTTAACATTACTACATTAAATTAAGTTATGGACACATATATTCACATATATATGTACCTACCCACATATAAGAAGTATACTTATATTTTAAATATACACCCATATATAATCTTATATCTCATATACATTGTTTTAATCCAATAATATTTTAATTTGGCTAATTATAAAATAGTTGAATATTCTCAATCCATCATTTTTCATAAAATTTATCATCTCAAATATACCAAATTATCATAATGATAATTAATACCAATTATTTATTAACTCACCATTTATTTTCTTTTAATACTTCCCATTAAATCTCCCTTTGATTTAACTTACCTAATTATGCCACACAAGACATAATTATGTGAACTTAGTAATTAATAGTCCACAAGTTTATAATAATATAATCTCACACTACTACAAAATAGTAAATATATAACGCGTAAAAAACGTTGTAGAAGATCTTACAGAAATATCGTATTTAAGGGTGTTGTCTATTTGACACATTTATACAACATTTTTAAAACGTTATAGTTTGACACATTACACAACGTTTTTTTTCTTAAAAAACGTATATTTATTTTCCATAAATTCTTGAATACTTGAAAACGTTATAGATGATATGATTCAACAACGTTTTCTGACATAAAATGTTGTGGTTTGATACATCAAACAACGTTTAAACACATTTATACAACATTTAGAAATTGTCATCTATTTAAAGCCAAAATGTATCAAACATTCAAAATATACTAATTACAAATAATATTACTATCCATACACCTCCTAAACATTCATTAGCATAAACCATGCAAATTCACCACAAAAAACAAAGCTCAAAGCTCATCAAATCAATCTACAAAAATCTAGCATTTGGAAATCAATTAATAATATGTACATTTTAAGTCCAAAAAAAACCTCAATTCTAGACTAAATAATAGACATTTATATCCATGTTACATTATCCAACTGTATATAACATATTTGTTTAGTTTTGGCTTTTTTACATTTACCATTACTTCCTCCATAAGGATAATCTCTCTGTTGTGAGACCACCTATATTTTTGATATACTGAAACGCTTTTTCCATGAATCCACCACTGCAGCCTTGGTTACCTTGTTTGACATTGCAGTCCACAAGCTCTTTTTCCACCAACAACAGGAGCAAGGGGCATCCCAAGGGGTCTCCTCCAAGACCAAGACAACAGCTCATCACGAAAAAACATAGCTAAATGATGCCAAATATGCCGACTTTGTTGCAACATCAGAGATTTTAAACACATTGATCATCACAGAGAGAGGAGACAGAATAATGCAAAGCAGAAACAATTTTAAAACAGAACTCACTTTAGGCGAAATCACTGCCCGCACTGCTGAAGACATGGCAGACACAATGAGTCATTCCACACCAAAATCACTGCCTGCGCTGCTGAAGATATTACTTGATTCAGCTGCTCCTTAAAATAGGTGATGGGCAGGTCTGCCTCTCTGTCATTCCTAACAAAATAATAAGCAAGCAGTGAACGCATTGTAGGATTAGTGATAATTCAGAATGTAATAAGATGGAAAGTTCAGCAGTACATAAGTGTAGTATAATGCAAGTCCACAGGGAAAATAAGGCACTTAAGGAATTATCCTTCTTAAGTGCAAAAACAGAAAAAAAAAAGAAAAAAAAAAGGTGGATTGACTAGCACTTAGCTACAAAAAGAGACATATGAGGCTCAGATAGTGTGTTCCCAACAAGAAATGCCTCAAAGCCAGTGGGTGGTACAATTTTGTAACCTACAAAAAGAGACAGATGGATGTTGCATCCAGAATATTTTTAATGGATTGCAGACAATGCTTCAACAATTATGTGAAAAAACAATCAGACAATTTGTCAGTTTACCTCGCGAATGGTGAAGAAGTTCTTCAGTGATTTTGACATTTTCTCATCGTTTGTTGTAACAAACCCATTATGCATCCAATAACCACATTGCTCTTTGGGCAGGCAACACAACTCTGGGCAATCTCATTTTCGAGGTGTGGAAAGATCAAATCCATCCCACCACTATGAATATCAAATGAGGATGTTAGATAATGAGCACTCATTGCACTGCACTCTATGTGCCATCCTGGTCTTACCCCAGGGGCTATCCCAACTTGGTTCGCCGTCCTTTGCAGCCTGAAACAAGTTAATATATCTATAAGAATCTTATGGGAGAATATATCATAAAGACGACAAGTTATGAGGGGGGGGGGGGAACCTTCCACAGGGCAAAATCAGCATGATATCGCATATCTAAATTATTGTATAAGCAAGAGTATTGCATATCTAAATTATGATCTGCATGCTTTCCTAATATTAAGTTTGTTATTTAGGTAGGTTATATGACTATATTTGTCAGTACACTTTTGTGCTTTAAATCACAACTAACAAGGAGAGCCCAAGCAGATGGAAGATTCATGTGTGTACTTAAGTTTGACAGATTAAATGTTTTCCAAGTTCCATTGTATTAAGCTCATTACTAAGAATGCACGAAGCTCATCTCCAAGAATGCTTTAGATTTTCATCAATAATGCAAAGATAATTGTCGAATGCACTATGCAATTGCCAATATAGAACTTGTGCCTGAATTAGTCAAGTTCTTATTACTGGATACTAATTACATAAACTAACACCATTCAAGATCATATAATAAACTATTGGGACTATACAATAATCAAATTTAAATAGAAACTCAAATTATAGGAGAACATACTTTAAGATTGGGGAACAGGGTGTCTTTGACGAATTGGGATGTCTCTGGTCCTCCATGTCCATCATAGAACCCAACGAATGTTCCAAAGGGGACACAATTTAGTGAACTCAAAGGTCCTCATATAAGTTGGCTTTGATCTTCTAGCAAATTGTTTGCTTGAATTACAGCCATTGAAAACTCTCCACTTACATGGGTTCCTAAATCTTTATGCCACATCAATCCATAAATGTGACCATTAGGATCTCCACCTTGGCTACCTCCGTCACCCTCAACAGATGGTTCCAATAAGGTTTAACCATATTTTTAATATCCACCCAATTGCAAATATATCGTAACAATATATTCTTCAAACTTTGAATTGAATCACAAAAACTAACCCAAATAAACCCAATATATATATCATCCAAAAGACCCTGCAAATAATATATTTATCAAATCTAGCCTCAACTCCAGTTTTCGTTTATGCTCTAAACCTGTAACTCCAATTCCTGCACTATATACCCACCACCACTACAAGACCCTGACAACATTAATAAGTAACAAAACTACAAAAAAAAAAAAAAAAAAAAAGACCAAATGGGTATGGGCAAAATCAAACCAGGAAATGTCTCTCAAGACAAGAAAGCAATAGTTTATATATGAGTTCAAAGAATATGGAGCTCTGCTGGTGTTGCTGTTGCATAACTTGAACCTGAGTTTAATGCTTAAACTACAATACACCATGACCATGGCAGAATGCAAACCCCTTACAAAGTTGATACATCAAACTCTGCATTCAAGAAGAAAAAATAGTTAAATAACCAACTTCCCCACCGTATATCAGGAAGCTCCATCACTGATAAACTCCAATCTCCTCTGTACCTTGATGGTTTTTGAGGGATTGTTCTCCCCAGTTTGATGAAAAGCTTGGATGAATTTCTTGAGATCAGTGTCCATGTACCCAAATACTAAGTACAAAACTGTCTTCCCTTCTTTATTCTGGCCTTGTTTGACATCCATCAACCTATAATATATACAAAAGTAGACTAGAAACCAAAACAAACATTTAGTTTAGCGCAATTAAAAGTGAGACTGAGAGCTTTCTTTTTCTATTGGCGGGTGGGGAGGGGGATCAAATGCATCTAAACACTAAAATTGGGGGAAACCCTAACCTAGTATAAGAACAAATTAACAAAATCGACACTATAAATCGAAAATTTCTCAATTTGGTACAAAATAGGCCAAGTAAAATTGGGGGTAACCATAACCTATTATAAGAATGAATTAACAAAATCAACTAAAGAAAAGGAAATTTCTCAATTCGGTACTTCATAGACATGAATCCAAGTAAGGAATACTGTGAAATTGAGACCAATTAAAACCCTAAACATATAAAAACAAAAGAAGAGTTCAACAAAATCAATGTGCGTAATTTAGGAAACTCAACAAATAACTGCGAAACCCTAGAACTAGAGAAATTAGTAGTATAAACCTGAAAATGTGGGGATCCCTCGAAAGCATACGCAACAAGGAGACTTCACGGAGAGTGGTGGGAGGGACTCCTTCATCATCCTCGTGGAGTCTCGTCTTCTTCAGGGCTACAATTTTTCTGGTAGCCCTTTCTCTCGCTCTGTGAACCTTCCCGTACGTTCCTTCGCCTACTTTCTCAAGCTTCTCGAAAGCATCCTGCGAGTTGAGACAAAATCACAGTTGACTTGGCGTCGAAGACTTGAACTAGACCTGAGTGGGATCCGACGACGAGTAGGCGTCCGTCCGAGCCGAAAGAGGCAGATGTGGCTGTATCTTTGAAGGCGGAGATGGTGGCTTTGGGTTTAGGCTTTCGGACGAGAAAATGGAGACGGTTGCGGAGTGAGTGGCGGCGAAGCGGTGAGGAGAAGTTGGCGAGAAGGAGAGAGAAGTAAGTGGTAGCCGAAGCTTTGGATCATAGGAGAGCAGGGCACAGTAGATCTAAAAACTGTTTTAATTTCAAATTTTCAGTTTTGCTTTTTTTTTTTCTCCGTGTTTTTTTTACATAGATAACATTTTTTTTTATAAAAACGTTATCTATTTAAAACCAAAAATTATCCTTATAAATATATAATATTTTTTCATATGTATCTATAACGTTTTGTTAAAAAACGTTATAAAATAAATACCACAACGCTTTTTATAAAAACGTCTTCTTTTAAGTGTTGTCTATTTATAGTTTTGTATTAATGTCACAAAATAATATTATTCTTAACATTACATCTTATAATATGGTCATAATGTAATATCATTACATTATATGTTTTCATAGCTTATTTACTAGCACTAATTTAATGGTCTCTATTCATAGTCAATTTATTACCCTCGTCATTATACAAGGGGCAAAGAAGAGTTGGTGGCTAACTCCCACCAACTGCTACTATTCATTGTACCCTAGCCATTGGGATAACCATCATTGCTATCACATGAGCTATCTAGCAAGCTTATTTAACTCCAATTTTCAGCATTTCTAAGGGTCATGGGAGTTGTCTATTGCACCATATTATATTTTATTATCTCACTTGTACATAATGTAAACATACAAATCTTTATACATATGTATTCAAATACTTCCCTTATACATCCATATATGTATATAGATATATACATGTATCTCTCACATTATATAATCCATGTACATTTGACAGTACCGAATATATTTTAATTGAGTAGTGTCACACCACATTATCATGAACTTTATTATTTCAATTATACTTAATTCTTGAAATAACTATTAACAACAATTATTTATTTAGCTTAATTTAATATCCTTCATAAAGTACACATTAATATACCACACATAACACATTGTCACATAGGTCCATTTGTGTAACTTATGCGACTCATTCCACTTTGCCATATAGTTTCCTATATTATATAGTTACCATTGAAGTGTCCCACTTTATTTCATATCATATAGATGTAGCTACTATATAATATATAATCATTTCACATACAATTTAATTCCTCCAATTATTCATTTATTAAATTATTTAATGAATGCTTATTCCATCACTTTGTCACACTAGGCATATCTTTCAAGCTTACATTAAGTTTATTCTCATTTTCATTACTTATTCATTTACCACCACATTACTATTTATAACATGTTCAATTTACATCGAACTATTTTATCACAAAGTTCACATATATAATTATATCATGAATGAAAATATTTAAATATTCTTTATAACATTCGCGGTAATATAATAACTCAAGTTATTTAGTAAATTAAAATAACTTAGTTTTCTTTTATAACTTTAACCCTTTTGGAAAAACATTACTATAATCAAAATTACGTATTTCGCCATAACATAACATAAGATGTTTTTATCATATTTTCTCTAATTATAGGAACTAATCATAATAAAACGATTTACTCATTTTCTCAAGATATTATTCTTAATATAATATCTATGTATTATTAAAATATTTACATGCACAATACACATACACACTATATGTAGAAAATAAGTTTATTTCCTATTTTGATAAATTGTTTCCATTAACTTATATAGCAAATATGTTTTAATATATTTACCATATTACTTAATCACACATATTTTCTCGTACAAAGCTATATAAGGTAATATCAAAATAATATTCCCCATTTTATTAAAATAATCAAATGTTAGAATTTATTTTAATATCCTTTATTAGAAATATACTATAATTATTTCTATTTCCTTTCTATAGATTGTCTCAACACAATTTCTTTAATCTATACATTTAACCATATCTTAATATTAATCAATAAATCTCTAACCAATATTTATCTAAAGATATATCGATTTTCTTCTCTCGTCAACAACGTACATATATACAAGTCTAAACCTATCACACATCGAGTCTTTAATAGTATTCCATATAGTACACTGAGTGATTTCCCACAAACAACCAACAAATTAGTTTCCGTCTCGTCTACACTGTTTTCACAGTGAGTTAAATCGGTTACTAATTCGTATATACATCCGCTCTCTGAAGGAATCGTTTAGCCCAGCTCCTATACATCCACCATTAAAGGGTACTGTGACGCCCCCAAAATAGGTATACAACACCCATTCTGAGTCGCCAAATAAATGGTACAAAAAGCAAACTACAACTTCAATAATACAATTGTCGTGCAAAATACGACAACACATACTGTGAGTTTAAATACAAATATTGTCTGCTAGACAATATCCACACTCAAATAAGTCCTCATTACAATTATTCAAACACTATTTTACAGAAATAGTGAGGACTGCTAAAACATCTTTCTAGAACCATCACTCCATACCCCGACTAGATCCTGCTATGTTCTCACCTTCTGAGAAGAAAAATGGAACAAAAAGAAAAAGGGTGAGCTCAACTAGCCCAGTAAATAATATTATGACTAAGATAATATACAACAAATTATCATTAATATTCAACAGGGAAAAATCTGATAGAATATAATCGACAACAAGTTTTAGATCAACAACTGCAGCGGAAACAGTAAACTATTAGAAGAGTCAAGTAGAGAATGAATTCTACTATCTTCTAAGATTTAAAAGTCCATCATTAATATTTTATCCCTGTAACATCAATTAATAATCATCTTTAACCAAATATTCATCTTTGCACTACAGGCCAAAGATATTCATTTGTATCACCAGTCAATTATGTTCATATTTGCACTACAGGCCAAAGATATTCATCAGGTAATCATACATCTTTGCACTACAGCCCAAAGATATTCAGTAATATCATCATTTAGGACTGAGGATGATGAAAAATATCTTACAGAAAACGAATCCAGTGAGACAGAAGGACAAATAGTAGGGATTCGTATAACAGTTTATCCAAGATCAATAATACTTCATAATAATCAATTGTAAAGTAGAATTCAAAAATAAAGATCAAAACATGAATACAATCAAAAGATAGTAACCATAATAGACATCTTGGACAAAAAGGGAAAATTTTATTTTTCGGTGAATAGTGTTGTATTCGTGAATAGTATCGTATACGTGAATAGTGTCGTATACGTGAATAGTAATCCCGACACAAAAAGTTTCAAATTTGATAAAAAAAAACTCATATCAATATTTCAGCATAATGATATTGAAGAAAATAATATCATTTAAGAAGAAAATAATATCCCTTACCTCAAAATAACCGTACTTTTGACTGAATATCGGATATGAGGCAGAATGAAACGTGTGCTGAATAACAACTCTCAAAATATAAATACTCACAAAATACACTCAATAATCTAGAGAGATAAAGAGAGAAAACTTATGAATTCTGGTGTGATTTTCAATTCTAACTTAGCCCTCTATTTATAGGAAAATGTTATCACACCGAAGCAGACTTAACCTGCAACCTGATGGCTTTACCTGCTACTATTCCCACCCACCACATTTGAATAAAAATCTCAGCACATTTCTTCACCAACCAAGAGTGGAGCCCACCAATTCTAGAATTTTCAACCAAAATGATAAATTCTGAAACTTCAACAATTTCTGAACCAGTCATCTCGTAAAATTCATAATAAATCATACGTTCATTTTTAACGGTTCAAAATTTGTGGACATATACTTAACTTATATATGTATAACATATCCAAAAATTATCACGATCCAACGGTCGGATTAAAAATTATAACCCCCACAAAATATCTCAAAAATTCTGATTTTTAATACCTCCATTCCGACAAAAATACTGATAAAAACCTCAACATTAACTCCTTCATTTTTAACCACAAAAATATATCCCTCATTTATATCCACATAAAATAAATATTTCCTTATCATATGAATCAATACTTAATTATTCACAAATAATATTACAGAATCACATTTATGACAACCAGGCCGTTCCCAGGAAAGAGGGGGCTTTCCAATAAGGATTTCTCCTTATTAGCGCGTAATTAGATGACCAAACCTCTCCTTAGACATAAATTTTTAGACATTGCCAATAATGCTATTAAATAATATTATTTAAATAATATGAATTATTGATTTGATAATGAAAAATACTGTGCAGCAACAATTATTGAAACAACAATAATATAAAATATCAACGCAGCAATTATTGAATTAATAAAATAAAATATTGAACAGTAACTACTGTAACAATTATTAAGTAGAGACTTCCTTCGTAAGAATCAATAATTCTAAAATACTGTGCAATCCGTGTGCTACTGTGCAACCACGCGTATTACTGTATTTTAACCACGGGGTATTCCAACAGTGTTAACGGTAACAACTACGCCGTTATTTATAAAAACTCAATTTTTGTCGTTATCTTCATCCAATCGTTTTCCGTTATGGGGCCCACAAATAGCTGCGCCGTCGTACGAATATTCCCCGACAGAAAGAATATTCCACGACCACACGAATATTCACCAATCAAAAATGAATATTTTATAACCACTTGCTTATTTGAAATATTTGCGCATTTTACCTATAACCAAAATATTATATCAAATTAACACCTTATTATTCACAATAATAATTAGAGAAAATTTAATTTTATTCATTAATAAGTTGGGGTCTTACAACCTCCCCTCCTTATGAAATTTCATCCTCGAAATTGACGTACGTACCTGGTGTTTCGAAAAGGTGAGGATACCTCGCTTTCATTTCTGATTCCAACTCCCAAGTCATTTCTTCAATAGCATGGTTTCTCCACAAAACCTTAACTTGTGGTATAACCTTCGTGCATAGGACATGTTCTTTCCTATCCAATATCTTAACAGGTACCTCATCGTACGTTAAATCTTCGGCTATCTCGTCTGGTTCTAACGCAATAATATGATTCGGGTCGTCCACATACTTACGTAACATCGATACGTGAAAAACGTTATGAACACGCGACATACTTAGCGTTAAGGCGAGTCTATAGGCCACAGTTCCTACTCTATCGAGGATTTCAAATAAATCGAAGGCTTGAGCTTTCTTCTCTTCATCGACTCTTACTTCTAGAATAACACATTCTTGCACCTTCTTCTTTATATTAATCAGCTCCAGGTCTATAGCTTGAGCGGCTTTAACGTTATCGATTAAAGTCGATTTTACTCGTATATCATCACGTGGGTTCCTAGAGTCATTAACTCTATCTCTATCATTTACAAATTATACAAAATTGGTCTTTGTGTTCAACAATATCGCACTCGTACTCGCGTATAATCTTCTACTCAACGCGTCAGCTACCACGTTCGCTTTTCCAGGATGGTATGGTCAGAACAGGTTCCGAATGAGTCGCCTCTTGAGCTATTGGAAAATCTTCTAGCATTCCTCGCTCCATACGAATTTTGTATCTTTCTGAGTCAGCTAAGTTAACGGAGTAGCGATTCGAGAAAATTCTTTCACGAATCTCCGATAGTAACCAGTTAAGCCCAGAAAGCTACGTACTTTGGTCACCAACTTCGGTTGCTCTCAATTGTGATTCATATCCCAATCTTGGATAGCACGTCACAATGACACCTATTGTTTTACCACCACACAAATATAGAGTTCCTTACGGAGAGTCTAGCTTTGGTGCATTCCACAAAGGAAGTCACCAGATAGAGGCTCGGGTACCAACTTCTACAGTTGGATTTTTAACTCCTGAAGTTCAATAGGAGCTATTCAATATGAGATTTTAGAAATGGGTTTTGTATCGGGTTGAAGATCAATACAAAAATTCAATATCACGCTCTGGGTTAGGCCAGAAAATTCTTCAGGAAATACGTCAGGAAATTCACTAACAACAGAAATATCATTCAAATCTGACATATTTTTCCATGACATGGGCTAAGAAAGCTTGACATTCGTTTTTCAATAAACGAATGGCTTTATAGCTTGGTATGACAACGATTGATTTTAGTGATTTGGTTGCTTGAATTAGCATAACAGGTTGGTTAGGAATATGAAAACTAACAACCTTACGAAAATAATCAATTTTGGCATGATGAGTAGTTAACCAATCAATTCCTAAAATCACATCAAAAGCAAGTATCTTTAAAGAGATAAGGTCAACAGGTAATGTGATTGTGCCAATTTGGATTAAGCACGATTTATAAACTGTAGATGTAATGAAAGTTTCTCCTAACGGAGTCTCCACAGATAGGTCAAAGTTTAATTTCTCCGGAGTCAAGTTTAAACGTTGAGCACAAGCAGGAGAGATAAAATAATGGGTAGAACCGGTATCTAATAAGGTATAAACTTCGCAAGAATTTATAATTAACTAACCCATTATACCTTCGTTCGGGTTCCTCGCGTATTGGGCAGTCACGACAAACGCTCTTCCAGAAATCGCCGACTTTATTTTGTCCGTATCCGCCTTTGGTGTCACCGTCCCAGCTAGACTTGGTTTCGTTATAGTACAATCTCGAGCGATATGTCATTCCTTTCCACAATTATAATATACCTTGAACTGTTATGGGCAGTTTGGACTTATATGTCCCTCATCTCTGCATCTGTAACATCTAACTAGCGGTCGTTCTCCTCCCCTAGAATTTGTTCCTGGTGCTGGTGCTGCTGTCGACGTCTTCCTGTCATCGTTAAATCTTCTCTTCTTGAAATTTCCACTTGACTCACCTCTCCTATTATCATGGCCACGATGACCACCAGAGTGGTTACCACTTTTGTCTGTATTTTTCCCTCCTCGCTGGTTCTCATCGCTCCGATGACTGCTGTCACCAGTATGACCCTGGTTGTGGTCCCTCGGTTGAACATACTCATTATCTCACTCTAATAATTGAGCCCTGTTTACAACATCTGAATATAAAGAAAATTTATGAGAGATAAGTTATTGCCGAATCTCGGATTTTAAACCTCTCAGAAACATCCTTGTCATTTGTTCCTCATTCTCGACCAAATGAGGTGCAAACCTGGATAATTCTGTAAACTTCGCCTCGTACTGGGACACCGTCATGTTGTTTTGTTCCAGTCTAATAAACTCTACCTCCTTCATATGATGAATACTTTTAGGAAAGTACTTGTCATTAAACAGTTTCTGAAACGTTTCCCAGGACATGTTGAGTGCGTTAGGCTGGGTACGCTTCACAGACTCCCACCAGTAGTCTGCCTCACCGCGAAACATAAAGGTGGCGAATGGAACCTTCTGTTCCTCCGTGCATCTCAAGACATCGAATATCTTGGTAATTTGCTTGACCCACGTTTCTGCCATGATCGGATCCGGCTTTCCCTTAAATTCTGGTGGTCCCAATTCTTTGAACTGCTTGGCTGTGACAAACCGCGCGTTGTTATCATTTCCACCCGTATTCTGCACACGAGTCTCCCTCGTCTGATTTTGCATGAACTGCAAAAATCTCCTAAACATTCTATCATTCATCGTTTGCTCGGTAACGTTGTTTACAGGAAGAATATTGCCTTCCTGTTGCACGTTCCCCTGGGTGGTGATCAAAGGTGTCTCCACGGTCTGATTTACTCCATTATTAACGTTCTCAGCTGCCATTCTTAAATATTGCCATAAAATAAGGGTTAATAGTCATGTCATATATTATACCTATACTCTGACCGACCAAATAAATACCAAATAAACTTAGTCAGGTCATACTAGCGAAGGAATTCCCCGTCTCTCCCCTCCTAGTTCTTGTCTCACATCTCAGCCAGGGATCATATCCCTAAGCTTTGATACCAACTGTGACGCCCCCAAAATAGGTATATAGCACCCATTCTCAGTCGCCAAATATATGGTACAAAAAGTAAACTACAACTTCAATAATACAATTGTCGTGTAAAATACGACAACACATACTGTGAGTTTAAATACAAATATTGTCTGCTAGACAATATCCACACTCAAATAAGTCCTCATTACAATTATTCAAACACTATTTTACAGAAATAGTGAAGACTGTTAAAACATCTTTCTAGAACCATCACTCCATACCCCGACTAGATCCTGCTATGTTCTCACCTCCTGAGAAGAAAAATGGAACAAAAAGGAAAAGGGTGAGCTCAACTAGCCCAGCAAAGAATATTATGACTAAGATAATATACAATAAATTATCATTAGTATTCAACAGAGAAAAATCTGATAGAATATAATCGACAACAAGTTTTAGATCAACAACTGCAGCGGAAACAACAAACTATTAGAAGAGTCAAGTAGAGAATGAATTCTACTATCTTCTAAGATTTAAAAGTCCATCATCAATATTTTATTCCTGTAACATCAATTAATAATCATCTTTAACCAAATATTCATCTTTGCACTACAGGCCAAAGATATTCATTTGTATCACCAGTCAATCATGTTCATCTCAACACCTGTTCATCTTTGCACTATAGGCCAAAGATATTCATCAGGTAATCATACATCTTTGCATTACAGCCCAAAGATATTCAGTAATATCATCATTTAGGACTGAGGATGATGAAAATATCTTAAAGAAAACGAATCCAGTGAGACAGAATGACAAATAGTAGGGATTCGTATAACAGTTTATCCAAGATCAATAATACTTCATAATAATCAATTGTGAAGCAGAATTCAAAAATAAAGATCAAAACATGGATACAATCAAAAGATAGTAACCATAATTGACATCTTGGACAAAAAAGGAAAATTTTATTTTTCGGTGAATAGTGTCGTATTCGTGAATAGTGTCGTATACGTGAATAGTGCCGTATACGTGAATAGTAACCCCGACACAAAAAGTTTCAAATTTGATAAAAAACTCATATCAATATTTCAGCATAATGATATTGAAGAAAATAATATCATTTAAGAAGAAAATAATATCCCTTACCTCAAAATAACCGTACTTCTGACTGAATATCGGATATGAGGCTGAATGAAACTTGTGCTGAATAACAACTCTCAAAGTATCTAAATACTCACAAAATATACTCAATAATCTAGAGAGAGAAAGAGAGAAAACTTATGAATTCTGGTATGATTTTCAATTCTAACGTAGCCCTCTATTTATAGGAAAATGTTAGCACGCCGAAGCAGACTTAATCTGCAACCTGATGGCTTTACCTGCTACTATTCCCACCCACCACATTTGAATAAAAATCTCAGCACATTTTTTCACCAACCAAGAGTGGGGCCCACCAATTCTAAAATTTTCTACCAAAATGATAAATTCTGAAACTTCAACAATTTTTGAACCAGTCATCTCGTAAAATTCATAATAAATCATACGTTCATTTTTAACGGTTCAAAATTTGTGGACATATACTCAACTTATATATGTATAACATATCCAAAAATTACCACGATTCAACGGTCGGATTAAAAATTATAACCCTCACAAAATATCTCAAAAACCCTGATTTTTAATACCTCCATTCCGACAAAAATACTGATAAAAATCTCAACATTAACTCCTTCATTTTTAACCACAAAAATATATTCCTCATTTATATCCACATAAAATAAATATTTCCTTATCATATGAATCAATACTTAATTATTCACAAATAATATTACAGAATCACATTTATGACAACCAGTCTGTTCCCAGGAAAGAGGGGGCTTTCCAATAAATATTTCTCCTTATTAGCGCGCAATTAGATGACCAAACCTCTCCTTAGACAGAACTTTCTAGACATTACCAATAATGCTATCAAATAATATTATTTAAATAATATGAATTATTGATCTGATAATGGAAAATACTGTGCAGCAACAATTATTGAAACAACAATAATATAAAATATCAACGCATCAATTTTTGAATCAATAAAATAAAATATTGAACAGTAACTACTGTAGCAATTATTGAGTAATGCCTTCCTTCGTAAGAATCAATAATTCTAAAATACTTTGCAATCCGTGTGCTACTGTGCAACCACGCGTATTACTGTATTTTAACCATCGGGTATTCCAACAGTGTTAACGGTAACAACTACGCTGTTATTTATAAAAACTCAATTTTAATCGTTATCTTCATCCAATCGTTTTCCGTTATGGGGCCCACAAATAGTTGCGCCGTCGTATAAATATTCCCCGACAGAAAGAATATTCCACGACCACACGAATATTCATCAACCAAAAATGAATATTTTATAACCACTTGCTTATTTGAAATATTTGCGCATTTTACCCATAACCAAAATATTATATCAAATTAACACCTTATTATTCACAATAATAACTAGAGAAAATTTGATTTTATTCATTAATAAGTTGGGGTCTTACAGGTACGGTTGCACTGCCTTAGACTTGATACTTACTCGTACATATACTCAAGAAATTGATGATTATCAAAAATATTTAATGTCACCAACTTACTATGATAAAATAATTTCACATAAATTATTTAATATCGATAGATAAATTTCTATCCATATTCTTTACATCAAATAACTCGCCTCTCCAATAAATAACAAATATATAATAATAATATATTTATTAAACACAAAAATCATTTATTGCATAGTTTATATTACCCCATACAACACAATACCACATACCTCTCAATGCATATATATATTTTTATTAGAACCCTTCTCATGCCTTAAAAATTTTATTTACTAAATTGTTATTTTAATAATTTCTGAAAATTTGAGTTCTTACATCATGACCATTGGTGATAATAACGAATATCCTTGGCCCGTAGTGCATGGATAATTCGTGGATGTGATACTAACGAATATCCTTGGCCCGTAATGCATGGATAATTCGGTGATGTGGATTATTTATTGAAAAATGTTGCAGAGATAAAATATTGATGATGAACTCTTAAATCATAGAAGATAGTAGATATCATGCTCTACTTGACTCTTTTAATGGATTATTTATTTCGCTGCAGTTAAACTTATTATCTATTGCATTCTATCAATTTTACACTGTTGAAGGCTAACGATAATTTATTCTGCATTATCTTAATTATATTATTCTTTATTGGGCTAGTTGAGCTCATTGTTCACTTCAGAAAATGAGAATATTGCTAGGACTAGTCGGGGAATGGAGTGATGGTCCAAGCTGGTGGTCATAGTAGTCTTCACTATTCTATGAAATAGTGTGATAATAATTGTAATGAGGACTTCATTTGAGTTTGGATATTGCCTACGAGACAATATTCGTGTTAAAATCTCAGCTATGTTTTGTCGTATTATCTAAATAAAGTTTGTATTTAAATTCTGTACCATGTATTTGGCGACTCAGAATGGGTTATGTATACCTATTTTGGGGATATCATAGATAAGGTTTAGATACTTGTCTTAAGCGTAGTTTATCAACCTTTAGCTTAACGATACTTTTCGAACCCTATTATAACATAATTATGTATATAGGATATTCATTAGTTATGTACATCCGATACACAAACTTAATATGTAAGTTTATCATACACATATGATTCTAACTTAACCGTACAATTCTACACGTAAGTTATTACGTACTTTACATACACGTAAGTCACTCTGAATCAAATAACATGGTTCTTACTCATTACTTAATAATCACAGTTTGTAATCTTAGGTGACTCAATATTTGAAAGTTTGTAAATACTTATCAAACCTATAATTCTATTGCCAGTATGCTCATTGACATCTGGACATACAACTAAGCAAGTATTGCAGATTAAGATAATAATACAAGCATGCATCAAGTTCAGGTTATAATTAAACAGGCTCTGTCCATTCTGCATATTGACGCGGCCGCGCTTGGTTTGCACTACGGAGTGGCGCGGCCGCGCTGCTCCTGGTTCAGACCAAGACATGGCTATTCCTGTAGAATCCCAGCGTAACAAGACTTGCACATATATAAAGAATCATGCAAAACACATATGTTAGGATATTGATATCTAAGTTTGACCCTACATCTTATCTTTAGCATAGGTCGTTATCCATTCTCATTTAATCAAAACTCTAAGTGTTCAATTAACAAAGTCTCTTACGTTTAGCCGTTATACATATGCTATGCGATCAATATGTCTCAACTATACATGCTTACGTTAGTTTAGTCATGTATTTCAAGTTATGAAGTTCTACATCATTTAGACTTGTCCTAATCCATGCTCAACTATTTTACAATGCGTATGACTAACTAGGCATTCATGTCAATTATGTCTTTAGGCATAACACACCCTAACATGATGGTCAAACTTCATAATACTCGTAGTTATTGACCAAACTAGTTTTCAAACTCTTAAGGTTTCTTTTGAAAATCTCATGTTAACCAACCAAGCATGCAAAGCTATTTCTCTTACTATACATCATACTTTCATATATACATAACTAGACCACATAAGCATGCTCACAAGTTCCTAACTCAAAGTGTATATAGTTTATCAAGTTTGTATTTGAAACTTTAAGTTTCCATTAGTAGATCATCAAGACTTATTCAAGTATGCAAGGTAAGTCCACATATTCTATATCATGCTTTCATGCTTATGTATATATGTTATCAGATCATGATAACATGTTTTCAAGTTCGGAATTTAAAGTATACATAGTTCATTTACACATAGCTAGTATAGTCCTTTACTTGCAATTTCCTTTTAAATTATGCTTGAATAGTCTATACTACCTCTAACAATATAAACTAACATATCAGTCACATGTTATGGCATAACAAAGCTTAATATGTCGGTACCTAAGGTCAGAATATACATTACACCATGCTTATCAAAATTAGTTTCTAAATCTTTAAACTTTCTTTGAATACGCATACCAAACCAAGCTAAAATGAATTACTATTTGTAATAAAACATCATTCCATATGTTAGGGTTATTTACATGCATATTCAAACCAAAATAGCCTGCTCATGACAACACAAGGAACCAACATCAGTTTTCAAGATAGGCAACCCGCGCGGCCACGCGATGTAGTACTATAGAAATGGCGCAGCCGCGCCACTTTGAGTAGTAGCAAAAAAAATGGCTCTACTTCTGCAGAGCCTCAACACAAGCAATATAAGCGTTGCTAATTCCTGCAACTCAGACCAAATATAATACTTCTAAACATGCATATAAGCTCAGATAACACAATGACATACCATTTCATACCAATTAACAGAGAATTCATGAGAATTATAAGAATTTGACAAAACTCGAAATTAAGAACACAAAATAGAATTGATACCTCTTGAAGCTTAAATGGCTACTCCTTACAATCTCAGACTCTTTCTTACTCAACTCAGCAACTCTCACTCTCAATATAAACTTATCAGACAAAATATCTAGCAACTAAGAAATGAGAAAAAAAGCTTCCATTTTATAGAAGATGGATTACACAGTCCATGAATTTGCCTACCATATACAAACCAACGGGAAAGAGAAGGAACCATTGGATTGAGAGAGTTTGGTGAAGAGATTTCACCAACTCCTTCTTCCCTATCTCAGCTCATCATCACAGCAAAGTTTCTAGCAAGCTTGAGTTCACGCAACTGAGTATGAGCTACTGTTTGGTCACTGTTTGGGTCACTTAATATGGGATACGAGTTTTAAAACTAAGCAACTTAGTTATATAATGCTTAGTTTGGTTTCTTGGATTTCTAAAAATATAATTTTAATGTGTTAATGCTACTACATAATGAAAAGCTAGGGATTATATATGTACACACATCATATAATCTATGTACATTAGTCTAGTCCAATTAATATTTATAACATATATGGACTCAATTTAATTGGTCACTAATAATTTAATGTCTCCTTAGAAATTTATTATTCCAATTATACTTACCTACTGAAATAATTTGTAATTCATTGATTTAATATACATAAAGTACATCTTTAATGCTCTCACACATACATGTTGTCACATAAGCATTATTTATGTAACTTATAATTCATTCTATTTTACTATATAGTTCCTATATTACATAGTCATATCACAATGTCACACTATACTTTATATTATATAGATGTAGTTACTATATAATATGTGATTACCTATCGTTACACTTAGCAATTTATTGAACAAACACTAATCTTATTATATTAATCAATTATTTATTCATTAATATGTTATTACTCATAATAACAATTAATTAACAATATATTATTAATTAATCATTCACTTATTAATTCCATCTTTACTTAATTAAATCATCATAATTCTTATTATCGTGCTTGTGACGCCCCCAAATTCTGACCACCACTTGGTCACCCGAATTCGGTTCGTCACGTTCTCAAGATATTACCATAATAACTAAAATCACTCATTCACAGCGAAAGATCTAATTTAGAATAATATACAATGATTTATTATAATTATTCCCCCAAGTCTCGCAACCTACATTACTAAATAGATTACATAATAATATCGAATAAAGACTTATTACATAATCCTACTTAAGTTTAAACATAGTTTGCAAATAGTCTTATTACAACATGATAGATTTAAACATAAAAGGGACAAGCTAGTCAGTAGCCTTGCCCTTGCCCTTGTCTTTCCCAGAGACACCTCCCTGTTCCGTCTTAGCTGAAAGGTTTTAAATAAGCAAGGATGAGCACAAATTGCCCAGCAAGTAATATACAACAAGGGTGTAGGATATAATATCACAAGATTTGAAATATCGAAGGGTTATTTCTAAGATAGTTCAAAGTGTCAGGATAACATCATGAATAAGGGATATGACAATTCAATATAATTCAGCAGATGTATATGAATTCAACGGCTAACAATGTATCCAACTGGATAATCACTTTATACTGAGCAGTCACTAAAGACCATTGAACTTTCACTAGAGTTACCAATATTAAATTGATAACCAAAGATATCAAGTACTATAGATGATCAGTCTACAATACTTCACGTTATGCATAACACCACAATAATATTTATTCATGTGTTGGGGTTTCCAACAACATACACTCCCCTTACCAAAAGGGTTGTTCAACTCAGTTTTCAAGATTTCCGCACCAATCAATTGGTTTGGACAGTTTTATTATAAACATGCATATAGTCTAGCCGAATCAAATGGCATCGACTTTTTCACAATATTCAAGATCAATACTAAGTTTATCATGAATAATAGTTCTCACAAGGGTTTAAGCATATTAACTCATTTGCACGAGAAAGTAATATAACTTGTATTCAAAGAAATAAGTTTACGGTATTCGTCGAATAAAGAATGCAATTATACTTGCACAATAAGAGTAGGGTTCGGATACTTGCTCAATATAAAAGAGAGTAAGTTAGGGAACTTGCCTTAAGCGTTGATTACCACTTATAGCATAAAATCACCTCAACGAACTATATTATCCTATTTATGTATGTATAGGTACTCATTAGCCACACATCCTGACATAAATCTCAACATGCAATTATTACACATATATCTATCCATACACCTTAGAACTCATAGATGTATAATTCAGATTGTTCTTACTTTTAAAAACCTTAACAACATTTTAGCAAATTTAAGTCTCATATACTCATTTCATGTTTGTATACGTGAAACATTACTTGGGTTACGCATTCTATATTACGTCGTTCACACATACGTGCCAAGAAACTTTTAAATTAAGTTTATTCGGACGCAACTAGTATAACCCTCTACTTAAAATTTTAGTTTAGTTCATGCGTGGGTAACATATATCAATTTGATAATATTTATCAATTAATCCCGCCTTTCCCAATGTCACAATGTTGTTTCCAAATCCGAAGACATCCCGCCACGTTCGAACCCGAAGACATCTTACGAAGTCGAAGACTTCATCTCCGAACCCGAAGACACCTTCTATCATTTTACTTGTTTAATCAATTGTTCACTTGGTTTTATTTATCCATGTCTCATTACATAAATAAAGTATTCTTACCTTACTTAGTATTAATATTATATTTTTATCTTGTTATTAATCTTATTTTATCTTATTATATCCAAAAAAAATAAGTCTTGACCCGTTTGACCCGACCCGAACCAAACTGACTCAACACTGAAAATGGCCTAGCGCCTAGGCGCTTGAAATAAGTCTGGGTTGAGCGCCTAGGCGCTCCCCTGCAGAAGCAAAAATCTGATTTTTTCAACATTTTCAGTTTTGACCCTTTTTGATTCAATCTTTCATAACTTGCTCATTTCATATCCAAATGAGTTCAAACCACTTCCATTATCTCATAAACTTACATATCTTCAATATGCGATATCTTGAACAATTTTTCAAAATATTTATTTAATCAAATTATTTACTTTTCCAAGCAAAGGTTCTCATGCTAGCTTGTCTTACCAATTATTTTGCTACGAGTTCGTTTTATGACCGAATTTGATGATTCAACTTGTGTTATGATCGTATTTCATATATGCTTAATATAACATTTTAGAATTACACATATCTCTTACATATGTTAATCACGATTATCAAATGTTCAAGCATACTAAGCTAGGTTTCATGCTCACATGCTTTTACATGATTCATTTTAACTTAGATCACATACCAAGCCATATAAATCACATATTCTCCTTCCAATACTCATCATTATACTTTTATATCCATCATGATCACACAACACATAAACTTCCCACAATCAAGCATGCATTCTTACTAATATCTACACATACTATCTTAGCTTGCCAAAAATAAAGCTAGATTATGAATCTTACTTCTTGTAGGCTTTCTTCCTCTTGGCTAGGAACCTTAAGTAGTTCTCCACCTTTGTTTCTCCTTCTTGAACTCCTCTTGAACCACCAAAGTGCAAGAGTTCCTCTAGAATCCTTCTACTTCCCTCAATTTCTCTCTAGCTCTTATTATACTACTAACACTTATGAAATTTCAAGTAAATGAAGCAATGTACTAGGATGGGTTATATTTATAGGCAAGTTCTATGTATACAATACATGTACTAATACTTGGTATAATACTTGTATATGTACACCCAACTAGGTATTAACCATGGTTAAAAGGTGATTAGGTAAAAAGAATTACCAACTCCTTCACCAACTATGTCCTTCTTCATCATGAGCCCACATGGGATTGCTTGTAAGAATTTTTGTGCAACAAAAATCATCACTTAGGCTTAATAGGGCCAAAATTTTGGCCATGAGGGGTAGCATTCCATATGTTGCACTTTCATTCCATCATTTGTACCATGTGCTAGCTTATTGCTACCTTTACACATACATCTCTACACCTATATATATATATATATTCCTATATATATAAGTATACTTATCTTATATATGTATTTATATAATCCATGTACATTGGGTTTGTCCAAATTAATATTTGAATTGGGCTAGGTACAAACACTTATACACATTGGGTTAAACATTAGTCTACCAATTCAAATTCTTGGGCTAAACTCCCAACTATGCAAGTATGTTACAATAATAATGTTGGGCTTGGATTTATCCTAGATCCAACACTTCATTAAGTTATCCATCAATTAATCTCATTAAGAATTTAATTACACCACAAAAGACTTTACACTTAAGCTTAATCAATCGTAACCAAGCTTATCAATATTATCAATAAATTTCTTAATCCTTTCAAACATGATTCAATTAAATTTTCATTTTCACCTTTCATGACCCACCAAAATATATATGTGTTCAAAATAAATATTCAAACACTTTTATTTCTAATTTATAAAAATCTCGGGTATTACATCCTCCCCCCCTTATAAAAATTCCGTCCCGGAATTGCTACAAGGTTACACAAATAGATTGGGATAGTCCATCCTCATCTTATCTTCTAACTCCCATATTGCCTCCTCGACATCATGGTTACGCCAAAGTACTTTTACAGAAGAAATGACTTTGTTCCTTAAAGTTTGCTCTTTCTTATCCAGAATTTGGACAGGAATTTCTTCATATGCTAAGTTCTTCTCCACCTGAATGGGTTCATAAGAAATCACGTGCTTGTAGTCTGGCTTGTACGGACGCAACACGGATATGTGAAAAACGTTATGGATACGCTCCAACTCGGGTGGTAGTGCAACTTTGTATGCTACTTCGCCCACTCGCTTGAGTACCTCGAACGGTCCTATGAATCTTGGACTCAGTTTCCCTTTCTTGCCGAAACAGATCTTTCCCTTCCATGGAGATACCTTCAAAAATAAAAAACTACCGATTTCAAAATCGCGGTCTTGCCGATGCAAATCTGCATACTTTTTCTGGCGATCTTGAGCTGCCACAAGTCTAGCCCTTATTACTGTCACCACATCCGCGGTTTGTTGTACTAACTCTGGTCCGAGTATTCGTCGTTCACCGACTTCATCCCAATATAATGGCGTCCTGCACTTCCTTCCGTAAAGAGCTTCGTACGGTGGCATGCCGATACTCGCATGGTAACTATTATTATATGCAAATTCGACTAAGGGTAGGTGGTCGTCCCAATTTCCCTTGAAGTCCATCACGCAAGTTCTAAGCATGTCCTCTAACGTTTGAATTGTCCGCTCACTCTGTCCATCTGTCTGAGGATGATAAGCTGTACTCATCCTCAACTGTGTTCCCATCCTCTCTTGCAAGCTTTTCCAAAACTTTGACGTGAAACGCGGGTCTCGGTCAGAAACAATCGATACCGGCACTCCATGTCTTGAAACAATTTCCTTTACGTACAGACTTGCTAACTGATTCAAACTGTAGCGGATCTTGATCGGTAGAAAATGTGCGGTCTTTGTAAGTCGATCCACGATAACCCAAATGGCATCCAAACCTTTCTGCGTGACCGGAAGTCCTACCACGAAATCCATCGTAATATGCTCCCATTTCCACTCTGGTATTTCTAACGGTTGAAGTAACCCACTCGGCCGCTGATGCTCTGCTTTTACGCGTTGACAAGTCAAACATCTACCAACGCACTCTGCGACTTCCCGTTTCAAATTGGGCCACCAAAAATGTTGTTTCAAGTCTCGATACATCTTAGTGCCTCCCGGATGAACGGAATATGCCGTATTATGTGCCTCTTGTAGAATCTCTTCTCTTAACTCGGTTACCGCCGGTACCCACACTCTCTCTTCGAATCTTAAAATACCATCTTTATCTATTCGAAATTTTTCTTCCTCATTTTCCGCAATCCTCTTCCTGATCTTCTCACACTCTCCATCATTTTCCTGTGTTTCCTTTACTCTATCCAACAATGTCGGACGAGCTTCCATTGCAAATAACTTCTCTTCAGACCTCTCGGGTCCCTTTACTTCTATTTCCAACTTCTCCATATCTCTTATTAACTCCTCCTGAGTTGTTAGTTGAAACAATTTCTCCCTTCCTTTCCTGCTCAGAGCGTCGGCAACTACGTTTGCCTTCCCCGGGTGATAAAGAATCTCACAGTCATAATCTTTGATTAGTTCTAACCACCTCCTCTGACGCATATTCAACTCCTTCTGTGTGAAGATATATTTTAGACTTTTGTGGTCCGTGTATATCTCACATTTCTCTCCGTACAAATAATGTCTCCAGATCTTTAACGCAAAAACTACTGCCGCTAACTTTAAATCATGGGTAGGGTATCGTTTTTCGTAATCCTTTAATTGCCGTGACGCATATGCAATGACCTTGCCATGCTGCATTAGCACACAACCCAGTCCTCTATGCGATGCATCACTATACACCACGAATCCTCCCGTATCATCTGGTAGGGATAATACAGGTGCTTCGCTTAATCTCTTCTTCAACTCTTGAAAACTCTCTTCACATATGTCGGTCCATACAAATTTCACTGTCTTCCTTGTCAGATTAGTCAACGGGGTCGCTATCTTAGAAAAATCTTGGATGAATCTTCGATAGTACCCTGCTAACCCTAGGAAACTCCTTACTTCCGTCGGTGTTTTCGGTTGTTCCCAACTACTTACTGCTTTAACCTTTTCGGGGTCTACTGAGATTCCATTCTCATCCACCACGTGGCCTAAGAATTGAACCTTCTTCATCCAAAATTCGCATTTTGAAAACTTCGCATACATCTCCTCCCTTTGCAGTGCCTCTAAAACAATCTTCAGATGTTCGACGTGTTCTTCCTCTGTTTTTGAGTAAATCAAAATGTCGTCGATGAAAACTACAACGAATTTATCCAAGTATGGCTTAAAAACTCGATTCATCAAGTCCATGAATGCTGCCGGAGCATTAGTTAAACCGAATGACATTACCAAAAACTCGTAATGTCCATAACGGGTCCGAAACGCAGTCTTTGGTATGTCCTCATCTCGCACTTTCAGTTGATGATATCCTGTTCGTAAGTCGATTTTTGAGAAACATTTTGCTCCTTTCAGTTGATCAAACAAGTCGTCTATCCTCGGTAATGGATATCGATTCTTGATCGTTACTCTGTTCAATTCTCGATAATCAATACAGAGCCTCATCGATCCGTCCTTTTTCTTCACGAATAACACTGGTGCTCTCCAAGGAGACACACTCGGTCGTATGTAACCCTTATCTAATAACTCTTGAAGTTGTATCATCAATTCCTTCATTTTTACTGGCGCCATACGATATGGAGCTTTCGAAATCGGTGCCGTTCCCGGTGCTAAGTCTATTACGAATTCGATTTCTCTGTCTGGCGGAAGACCAGGCAGATCGTCTGGAAACACGTCTTGAAATTCATTCACTACGGGTATATCTTTAATCTCTACTCCCTTTTTCTGAGTATTTATGATGTAAGCTAAATAACCTACACATCCTTTCCTTAACAACTTCTTGGCCTGCATCATCGTAACACAACATGATTGCTTAAGCGATGAGCTACCATGAAACACTACCTTAGACTTACTCGGAGTCTGAAGGTTCACACACTTATTCTGACAGTCAATTATCGCTGCATGGTTATATAACCAATCCATTCCTAGTATTACGTCAAATTCTCCCAGTCTAATAGGAATCAAGTCTACGCTCAGTTCATGTTCTCTAATGTTTGCACGACAATTTCGATAAACGTATTCTACAGGGATTATTTCCTTATTTGCAACCTTTATGTTCAAGGAATCTTCTAAACGTTCTCGGGGTGTACTAAATTTACTAGCGAATTCTTCAGATACAAAAGAACAGGTGGCACCCGAATCAAATAATACATAAGCATTTATATTATTGATTGGGATTATACCTGACACCACGTCCTTCGTAGTCACTGCGTCCTGGACAGTCATGTTAAAGGTTCGAGCGGTCGATCGGTTGGGTTGTGCAGGTCCACCAATCATTAACTTGCTCCCTCCTCCCTGGCCTCCGCCAGCTCCACTGCTTCCTTTCTTCGGGCAATCCTTGATCTGATGCTCTGTCGATCCACAAGCAAAACATCCTCGGATCTTCTTTGGCTTTGGGCAATTTGGCGAGATGTGCCCCTCTTGGCCGTAATTATAGCAAGTGGTCTTTCCTTTCCAGCATTCTCCCTGATGGTTTCTTCCACATTTATTGCAGGCTTCGTTCCTTTTCTTGAAGTTTCCCTGGTGACTCCCACCTTGGTTATTGTTTCGGTTGTTGCTGTTGTGGTTGTTATTGTTGTTTTCCCATTTCCTTTTTCCCGAATTACATCCTCCGCTGCTGCTTCCTCCACGATGCTCGCTACCAGTGTTCTTATTCTTCTTCTCCTTGTGATATAGACTTAAGGCCTCACTGCCACCTTCCGCAATGACTGCCTTCTCCAACAGAGTCGTAAAGGAATCAATCTGAAAGACTGATACCTTATTATACAACCACGGCTTCAACCCTTGCTCAAAACGTCTCGCCTTCCTCTCCTCATCCATAACTTGGTGTTCTGCAAACCGCGCTAGTTCATTGAACTTAGCTGCGTACTGCGCCACTGTCATATCACCTTGTTTTAATTCTAGGAATTTTACTTCCATCCTACTCTTCATACTCTTCGGGAAATAGTTCTCGAAGAACAACGTAGTAAACCTCTCCCAAGTTATCGTTCCGTCCCCCGCTCTCTGCTGGTTAGCTTCCCACCAATAGTTTGCTTCGCCCCTCATCATGTATGTGGCAAATACAGTCTTCTGGTCTTCACCCACGTGTGCAATAGTGAAGGCCTTCTCGATCTCCTTGATCCAAGTTTGCGCAACTATCGGGTCAGTAGTTCCCGTGAACTCTGGGGGTCCTACACTCTTAAAGTCTTTGAAGGTTGTTACTGGGACAGTTCGGGGAACGGGTGGTATAAGTTCGTTTCTTCCCCTCAAAGCTTCTCCCAATAAATCTACCAGTCGCTGTATCGGATCTATTGGACCTCTCTCATCGTTAACTGACTCTTCTGGAATAGGTATTCTACGTCTGGGCGGCATTTTCTGCATCACAAAATTTCATCTTATTATCCAACTATCATGTTCAGACATTTCTCAATTGAAAAGATCTAAAAGTGTACAACACGTTTTTGAAATAAGATCATTCATATTCATATGCCAAATGGTTACAATACATGCTCTTTTCTAGCATACTGCTATAAATGAAAGCACATATCCCCTAATATCACAAAAGACGGGGACAACACTAACTTACTACCCCTCTAATATTTTCCAAAAGTTCGGGGTTTACCACTATCTCACATCTTACACAAAAGACTGAGATTTCAACAATATTTTAACAACACATAATTAAGAATACTACACTACTAAACTTTTTTCTCTAGACTCAATCTAACATCCCACGCTCCATGGCGCTTGCATACTCCTTTTGTGTGATGTGTGCCACCATATCCCGACTTATGGTATGTCGGGTCTGTCCTTGCTCAGCGGGGTAGTGATTTACCCCATCGATCAATCTCTCCATGGCTGTGCGTAGAGCATAGCCCATCTTGTTCATCTTCCTCCTCTTGCATCGTACCTCATCTTCAAGATCACCTACTCTGTCATTAGAATCCTCCCACTTCTCCTCGAAGTGGATCCGATCCATCACTTCCATCTCTAACTGAGTTCGGAGAGCCTCCTTCTCCGCCTTCTCACTCAACGCCCTCTGTTCCAATTCTTCTAATTTCCCTGCCAACTCGACATTCCTTGCCACCGATCGGTGAAACAAGGCACCCATCTGGATCCCTGCCTCCTTACGGTGAGCAATTTCTACTTCCATCTCCTGCATTACTAGCTGCCTCTCAAGAGTCTCAGTTTCTAACTCTTCGACTCTACTCCCTAACTCCAAAATCCGCTCCTCATACTCTCCTAGCATCCGATCCTCAAAGGTAGTCCCGTCGGAGTCCTCCATGGGCTCAAGTTCCTCTTCCACGGGTTCCTCCTCCATAGGCTCCTCCTCAGGATCAGATTCCTCCGGTAGAGGCACCATCTCCTCCTCCTCATCATCGTCATAAATAGGGGCAACAACCGATATAGGCTCCGCTATCAAGGGTGCCTCATAGACTACGTGGATATCACGCGGCTCTTCCTCTACTACTCGGCTAGGTCCTCCCATGTCAGTCATCCTACAATCATCAACATAAGACAAAACAAACAACAACTACATCAGAATGTTAAATAAACATAAGTTCATTGTATAGAATGAAGTTACATTTCATGACACCCTGAGTCTCTCAGGGAAAACTCTACATGAGTTTTATCCCTCTTCCTAACTTCTAAGTTTTCTTAAGTTATAGTATAAGGATTCTCGTTTCCTAAGTTTTATAACTATAGCTCTGATACCAACCTGTGACGCCCCCAAATTCTGACCACCACTTGGTCACCCGAATTCGGTTCGTCACGTTCTCAAGATATTACCATAATAACTAAAATCACTCATTCACAACGAAAGATCTAATTTAGAATAATATACAATGATTTATTATAATTATTCCCCCAAGTCTCGCAACCTACATTACTAAATAGATTACATAATAATATCGAATAAAGACTTATTACATAATCCTACTTAAGTTTAAACATAGTTTGCAAATAGTCTTATTACAACATGATAGATTTAAACATAAAAGGGACAAGCTAGTCAGTAGCCTTGCCCTTGCCCTTGTCTTTCCCAGAGACACCTCCCTGTTCCGTCTTAGCTGAAAGGTTTTAAATAAGCAAGGATGAGCACAAATTGCCCAGCAAGTAATATACAACAAGGGTGTAGGATATAATATCACAAGATTTGAAATATCGAAGGGTTATTTCTAAGATAGTTCAAAGTGTCAGGATAACATCATGAATAAGGGATATGACAATTCAATATAATTCAGTAGATGTATATGAATTCAACGGCTAACAAGGTATCCAACTGGATAATCACTTTATACTGAGCAGTCACTAAAGACCATTGAACTTTCACTAGAGTTACCAATATTAAATTGATAACCAAAGATATCAAGTACTATAGATGATCAGTCTACAATACTTCACGTTATGCATAACACCACAATAATATTTATTCATGTGTTGGGGTTTCCAACAACATACACTCCCCTTACCAAAAGGGTTGTTCAACTCAGTTTTCAAGATTTCCGCACCAATCAATTGGTTTGGACAGTTTTATTATAAACATGCATATAGTCTAGCCGAATCAAATGGCATCGACTTTTTCACAATATTCAAGATCAATACTAAGTTTATCATGAATAATAGTTCTCACAAGGGTTTAAGCATATTAACTCATTTGCACGAGAAAGTAATATAACTTGTATTCAAAGAAATAAGTTTACGGTATTCGTCGAATAAAGAATGCAATTATACTTGCACAATAAGAGTAGGGTTCGGATACTTGCTCAATATAAAAGAGAGTAAGTTAGGGAACTTGCCTTAAGCGTTGATTACCACTTATAGCATAAAATCACCTCAACGAACTATATTATCCTATTTATGTATGTATAGGTACTCATTAGCCACACATCCTGACATAAATCTCAACATGCAATTATTACACATATATCTATCCATACACCTTAGAACTCATAGATGTATAATTCAGATTGTTCTTACTTTTAAAAACCTTAACAACATTTTAGCAAATTTAAGTCTCATATACTCATTTCATGTTTGTATACGTGAAACATTACTTGGGTTACGCATTCTATATTACGTCGTTCACACATACGTGCCAAGAAACTTTTAAATTAAGTTTATTCGGACGCAACTAGTATAACCCTCTACTTAAAATTTTAGTTTAGTTCATGCGTGGGTAACATATATCAATTTGATAATATTTATCAATTAATCCCGCCTTTCCCAATGTCACAATGTTGTTTCCAAATCCGAAGACATCCCGCCACGTTCGAACCCGAAGACATCTTACGAAGTCGAAGACTTCATCTCCGAACCCGAAGACACCTTCTATCATTTTACTTGTTTAATCAATTGTTCACTTGGTTTTATTTATCCATGTCTCATTACATAAATAAAGTATTCTTACCTTACTTAGTATTAATATTATATTTTTATCTTGTTATTAATCTTATTTTATCTTATTATATCAAAAAAAAACAAGTCTTGACCCGTTTGACCCGACCCGAACCAAACTGACTCAACACTGAAAATGGCCTAGCGCCTAGGCGCTTGAAATAAGCCTGGGTTGAGCGCCTAGGCGCTCCCCTGCAGAAGCAAAAATCCGATTTTTTCAACATTTTCAATTTTGACCCTTTTTGATTCAATCTTTCATAACTTGCTCATTTCATATCCAAATGAGTTCAAACCACTTCCATTATCTCATAAACTTACATATCTTCAATATGCGATATCTTGAACAATTTTTCAAAATATTTATTTAATCAAATTATTTACTTTTCCAAGCAAAGGTTCTCATGCTAGCTTGTCTTACCAATTATTTTGCTACGAGTTCGTTTTATGACCGAATTTGATGATTCAACTTGTGTTATGATCGTATTTCATATATGCTTAATATAACATTTTAGAATTACACATATCTCTTACATATGTTAATCACGATTATCAAATGTTCAAGCATACTAAGCTAGGTTTCATGCTCACATGCTTTTACATGATTCAGTTTAACTTAGATCACATACCAAGCCATATAAATCACATATTCTCCTTCCAATACTCATCATTATACTTTTATATCCATCATGATCACACAACACATAAACTTCCCACAATCAAGCATGCATTCTTACTAATATCTACACATACTATCTTAGCTTGCCAAAAATAAAGCTAGATTATGAATCTTACTTCTTGTAGGCTTTCTTCCTCTTGGCTAGGAACCTTAAGTAGTTCTCCACCTTTGCTTCTCCTTCTTGAACTCCTCTTGAACCACCAAAGTGCAAGAGTTCCTCTAGAATCCTTCTACTTCCCTCAATTTCTCTCTAGCTCTTATTATACTACTAACACTTATGAAATTTCAAGTAAATGAAGCAATGTACTAGGATGGGTTATATTTATAGGCAAGTTCTATGTATACAATACATGTACTAATACTTGGTATAATACTTGTATATGTACACCCAACTAGGTATTAACCATGGTTAAAAGGTGATTAGGTAAAAAGAATTACCAACTCCTTCACCAACTATGTCCTTCTTCATCATGAGCCCACATGGGATTGCTTGTAAGAATTTTTGTGCAACAAAAATCATCACTTAGGCTTAATAGGGCCAAAATTTTGGCCATGAGGGGTAGCATTCCATATGTTGCACTTTCATTCCATCATTTGTACCATGTGCTAGCTTATTGCTACCTTTACACATACATCTCTACACCTATATATATATATATATATTCCTATATATATAAGTATACTTATCTTATATATGTATTTATATAATCCATGTACATTGGGTTTGTCCAAATTAATATTTGAATTGGGCTAGGTACAAACACTTATACACATTGGGTTAAACATTAGTCTACCAATTCAAATTCTTGGGCTAAACTCCCAACTATGCAAGTATGTTACAATAATAATGTTGGGCTTGGATTTATCCTAGATCCAACACTTCATTAAGTTATCCATCAATTAATCTCATTAAGAATTTAATTACACCACAAAAGACTTTACACTTAAGCTTAATCAATCGTAACCAAGCTTATCAATATTATCAATAAATTTCTTAATCCTTTCAAACATGATTCAATTAAATTTTCATTTTCACCTTTCATGACCCACCAAAATATATATGTGTTCAAAATAAATATTCAAACACTTTTATTTCTAATTTATAAAAATCTCGGGTATTACAGTGCTACACAAGGCATACTTCGAGCTTATCATAAACTCCACACTTTTCTCAATTCTTATAAACTCAATTTGATTTTATTTAATTGCTCATCTCACAACACATCAATATTTATATTCAAATAAATATTCATTTTCTTATTATATCAGAATAAATATTTATTCATGAAATTCACGGTTCTTACACAAAAGAAATTTAGTAACAACGGACAATTATTGACCCAATTGATAAGTGGTACTAGTTAAAAAAATGTGTAATTTTTTACGGTTAAAAAATGAACTACATGTGGATATGAATGAAAGTCAAGAAGAGCGTTATGGGTGCGTAAGATCTTTGGTTCAAATCATCCCGACCACACTTTGCCTTTATGTTGACTTAATAGTGCAAATGCACTTTAATTTGTCCTTACTCCGTAAAGTTGCATCAGAGAAGGAATATTAACATGATATACATTATTGACGTCTCTTTCTAACAGTTTAAGCTTTTATATGAGTTGATTACTTCAAATCAATTATTCCGAATAAGTAGGTTGGGAGGATCACAAAGTTGTTGATGAAGCATTTTCAGTTCCATACCTTTGCATATAGATGGATTCATCAAGATGGGATTCAGGCGCATGGCATTTATTTCAGAAACATTTTGAGTAGCCAAGCTAGATGTTGATGTAGCCTTGTAATTTGGTTTTGAGATGTATTTTATATTAGTTTTATGACGAATGAATTGTTTGAGTTGTGATTCTGGTGACAGAATCCTTGTAAGGAGGGAAGGATGTGACAACCCGAATTTTTATAAGTTATTAAAATATGAATTTAATAATTAAAATTCTTATTATGAGATGTTTTGAGTTTGAATATGTATATATACGTGCTATATATTTTGAAATATGTGATCTGGTGTGAAGATATATATATATATATATATATATATATATATATATATATATATATATATATATATATATATATGTATATATATATGTATATATGTATATATATTCATATATTAGGAAAGTGAGGTTTAATAGTTAAGTTAACTATTGAAGAAATTAAATGAATTTGGTAATTATTTTAAATATTGATTGAATTAAATAAATATTTTAAATAATTTATTTATTGAGAAAAATAAATAATTTATGAAATTGTGGTATAATAATTTAGTTACGTGCGTATGATAATTAAATTAAAATAAATATAAATTTTATTCTTTGAAGATTTAATTTAATGAAATAATTAAATTAAATGAGTTGTTTAATATTAAAGAAAATAAGTAATTAAATAAAGTGATGTTTAAGTCTAATTTATTAATTAAATTAGATATATGATTATTTATTAATCATCAGAATAATTATAAGTATTTTAATTATCATTGTAAGTTATGTAAATTGGTTACAGATGTAACAAATAAAAACTATATAATGTAATATTATTAAAATAATCTAGTATGAGAGAAATTGTGTGTAACCAAACGCAGCCTTATGGCTTTTGGTTTACTGTAACTGACGCTTATTGGTTTTGTTAACTGATATCCACGATTATCAGTTGGCTTATTTTATTTCACGTATTCTTCTAAAGCCTAAGAGCAGAGAAAGAGAGTTTGTGAGGAAGAGAGTGATTCTCTATATATCTTGCTAAGGAGTTGGAGTATCAAGGTTCTTATTATTCTTTTTCTCAACAATCAAAGGATTTAGGTATAATTTACCCCTAATTCTAATTCTCAGTCTTGTAATTTTTCTATTATCTGAAGTTGGGTTTTGATGATTTGTTGTTTCAAACGTGATTATGTGATGTGGGTTGTATTGTAGAATCTGTTGTCATCATATACGAGTGTTGTATCAGTTGTCAAATTCATGAAATTGGTTTGTAAGAAGAAGAAATAAATAACAGTGTTTATGTTCATATGATATGGCTTATGAAAGTATGAAATTTTATGTCTAATATATGTTGTAATATGTAAATTGGTATTGGATTATGTTAGTATGTGAAGAAACGAAAACGGCGTAGTTTGAATCATGTCAATTGGTTAAGAAACGAAGTCGTGGCGATTGAATTCGCTAATTGTGTTTAAAACATGAAAATATAGCATGAACACTGAATTAGAACCCTTAAAATGATTTGTTAATATGTTTAAAGTGTTATAATTATTCTCTAGATGAGTAGCTAAGAGTTTAACGAGTCCATAGAATCGAAAACCAATTAATTCGGACTTAAAACGAGAAAGTTATGGCAAAAACTGTAAACTGGGCGAGGCCAAGCGCGGGCGCGCCGCCTAGGAGCGTGTACGTACGGCTGGGCGCGCTGGCGTGGACGCACTGGAAGTGGCGCAGGTGCGCTGGATGTGGCGCTGGCGCGCCCAAAGTATGTCAGGTGTGACTGCTTTGACCTATTTTGGTAAAACGGTCATAACTTTTTAATACGAACTCCGATTGAGGCAATTCAAGATGATCCGGAACGAGGACGAATAGACCTACAACTTTTGTTCTTTAAGTTTTTCAATTTGAGGTTATTAGAAGGGGTTAAAATGGTCATTTTTGGGACTATTGTGTTTTCAGAGGCAATCGGAGGGCGTCGGGCATGCACGTATGCAAGTGTAGTGCTTCTGACAATAAAAGATGTTGTTCTAAGTTATAAAACATGAATGTTAGTAAATATAATGATACTTAACATTGATAAATGATGTATTAGATAAGTTGTATAAGCATACTAAGCATCCACAAGAGAGGCAAATCGGGCGTGCAACGAATAAACGTCGAAACGCCGTGACAAGTGTTAATGTGACACCCCCAAATCCGGGTACTTCATTTCCACCAAATTTGGTGCTCACTATCAAAATAATTACATCTAATTACCCATGATAAAGGATAAAGACATAATTTAAATAACTTCAATAGTAATCTCTCCCATTAAAGGGTTACATCAATATCTCAAAAACAATCCCAGGTAATCTAACCTTAAAATTATCACATCAGTTGCAGAATACATTAAAATAGAAAACAAGTCTTATAACATCATGCATTTAGATAAGTTCTAAAATAATTCTTCATCACTTGGACATCTTGCCCTTTCCTTTGCTAGTAGATGGCTCATCAACTCTTTCAACTTTAGCTGCATTGTTAATTGCAAGAGTGAGCAAACAAATTTCTCACTGATATAGAAGATAGTAATAACAACATGAGAATGAACAACGAATGCTAAACAGCAATGAACTTGTTCTACGAATCAGAAATAGAAAACAAGTTCGAGCTTAATATCTGACGGTCTTATGACCACGAACTTTGTCCACGGTACATAGGTATTATTACCGTAGCCTTAATAGTCATTTAGACTATACATACTCTTCTTAACGTACTTAGGGGGATCAGCCATTTGTACCATGTATTGTGCACAAACATCTAAACGTTACACGTACAAAATTCCCAATGTTAGGGTTGTTCGTCTTAGTTTGAATTTAGAATTTCCGCACTAAAGAAAGCTTAGTTTGGAACTAGCTTATCAGTGCTTCTAGAATTTTAGAACACTATTTAGTTTCCATCAATAAAGGTTTAATACTGTATAACTGAACAAGGCTATCAAAGTTAAATATCGGATATTAACAATACATAACTGAATAATCATGATACACATGCAAAGTACTATGTTCAAAAGAGTTAGAACAATCTCATTTGAATCGACGTATTAGAATAATGTATGTTTTGTATAGTAATTAGAAAAGTGAAATTTTCTCGATATAACGAATTAGATTACAAGAGCTTAATCAATCGTATATAAGAATAGAATCAATAATATTGCTCAATAGAATTTAGGAACTTGCATTCATTAATAAAAGAATGAAGTTAGAAAGATTGCTCAATGTAAGAGTTAAGGTTTAGAAACTTACACAATTATGAAAGTAGAGTTAAAGAACTTGCCTTGATTGTAAGCTACACAAACGTAAAATAATCTCCAATTACCCTACACATATCATTGAAATTACAACAACAATTAATTGTATGAATATTAGCTTTATGGGTTTAACCCATCATTTAGGTCATAAACCTAACCTACCATCTAACCATTTAGGTTAACATACTTAAGGGTTCTGAAATCTTACTATAAACTAACGTAACTTAATCGTTCATTTCTAACTTTTGGAAACATCACTTTTAGTTTCATTATATAACTTATTTAAATAATTTTTTCAAATCTTTACACTTTGCACCACAACACATTGACCTCTGTTATTATAGTTTCTATCATGTTTTAACATCATTAACATGCATGCTAAACTAACACAAGTCCATTACACATGACCTGCAATTAAGTAGACTTCACTGTCTGTGACTGGCTACTCGTGCGGCCGCACGAGTATTACACTGGGCTATCGCGCGCCTGCGTGACACCGCACGCCTGCGACCAAATGCTGCGCGTCCGCGCGACAACCGCGCGCCAGGCAGCGCGCCCGCGCGATGCACCAGACTCAGTTTTGTAGAACCTCGAAAACAGACTCTACTTTGGCCAAAAAATCCTAATTTCACAGAATTCCACCACACTTCAACATCTAACACTGTTCTATATTATAATTATACATGCTAAACACCATTCTATCTACAAAACATTACATAAACATCATTTTGAAGAATTAAAACTATATTTTTTTCCAAATTTCTTTATTTTTATACTTTTAACGAATTTGATCGCCACGAACTCGTTTCTTAATCAATTGACATGATTTAAATTCTGTTGTTTTCGTTTCTTAACATATTATTACAATCCACCAATAAATTATAGACTACATCACATATTGGACAAGAAATTTGGTACTTTCTAAGACCATTTATATATGAACATAAACATTGATATATATATATATATATATATATATATATATATATATATATATATATATATATATATAATCTTCTGCTACAACCCAATCCTCACGAATTTGATACTCAAACAACCCTCATACATGATAATTAACAGATTCTACAACATAGGACACACCATTTACACAACGCTTGGACAACAAATCCACAAAAACCAATTCACAAAGAACTTAGATAAAAAACTAAAACTTAAAAATTTAGGAATGAATTATACCTTAATCCTCTTGATTTTAGGCTAGCGCAAGATGGTGAATCTTTTCTTTCTCTTGGCAATGCATAGAGATTACTCTCTCTCAATTTCTCACTCTCAAAACTCTGTGTTTTCTTCCTCTCTATAACTCTATGATATGAAGCCTCAGAAAAAAAAGACGCGAAACAGAACTAATATGGCTTAACTCTCCCACGTACTCTTCCGTTAAAGGGAAACAAAAGACGTCAGTTGAATAATGCCAAAGGCCATAAGGCCTTGTTTGGCTACCACGTACGTAAGTCCCATAAACTAATTTATTATATAGTTTTCATGTCACACCATTAATTTAGTTAATGTAAATAACTTTAGTTTAGTTAATTTAAATAACTCATATAATAATAATAAAAATCTTATTATCACTATACTTATAATTAATAAATAATTATATATCTAATTTAATTAATAAATTAGACACATCACTTTATTTAATTTATTCATTTAATATTAAACAATTCACTTAATTTAATTATTTCCTTAAATATTAAGCATTTGATTTAATTTAATTATCAATAATCAATTTAGTTACTAAATTAATCCACTACAATTCCTCAATTATTTATTTCCTCAATAAATAAATTATTTAAAATATTTATTTAATTCAATAATTATATAAATTAAATTATAAATTTCTTGATCATTACATCCTTCCCTCCTTAAAAGGATTCTGTCCCCAGAATCACAACTCGAAAAAATTTATTCGTTACATCATTCCCTCCTTAACAAGATTCTGTCCCCAGAATCGCTATACAAAATCAAGCAAACAACTGAGGATAATTCTTCATCATAACGCTTTCAAGCTCCCACGTAGCTTCCTCAGCATTGTGGTTCCTCCAGATTACCTTAACAAAAGGTATCACCTTATTCCTCAGTACTTGCTCTTTTCTGTCAATAATTTGAACAGGGACTTCCTTATATGTTTAGTCTTTCTCAAACTGTAAAGGCTCATATTCTATTACATGTTTATAATCAGGCTTATATGGCCTAAATACTGATACATGGAAAATATTATGAATATGTTCCAACTCCGGAGGTAAAGCTACCTCGTATGCTACTTCACCAACTCTTCGAAGTACTTCAAAAGGTCCGATAAACCTAGGGCTCAATTTCCCTTTCTTGCCAAATCGAATTTTCCCCTTCCAGGGAGACACTTTCAAGAAAACATAGCTACCAACATCGAATTCTCGATTTTGTCGATGTTGATCGGCATATTTCTTATGTCTATCCTGTGCAGCTAACAATCTCGCTCGAATCAACTTGATGATTTCGACGGTTTGTTGTACCAACTCTGGACCCAATAATTGACGTTTACCTACCTCATCCCAGCATAACGGAGTTCTGCATTTCCTGCCGTATAACGCTTCGTAAGGCGGCATGCCAATACTCGCGTGATAACTATTATTATAGGCAAATTCCACCAATGGTAGATGGTCATCCCAATTTCCCTTAAAATCCATGATACATGCTCTTAGCATATCTTCTAGTGTTTGGATGGTTCTCTCACTCTGTCTGTCGGTTTGAGGATGGTACGCTGTGCTCATTCTCAACTGAGTTCCCAAAAATTCTTGTAATCTCCTCCACAAATTTAATGTGAAACGTGGATCTCTGTCCGACATAATGGACACAGGTACACCGTGTCTTGAAACAATTTCCTTTACGTACAGTTTTCCCAACCGATCTTAGCCATTTCCGACACTAACTTCTCTTGAGCTATCAACATCATTAACTTCTCCCGTCCCTTCCTACTTAAAGCATCAGAAACAACATTCGCCTTTCCGGGATGATAGAAAATCTCGCAGTCATAGTCTGTGATCAGTTCCAACCATCTTCTTTGTCGCATATTCAAGTCTTTTTGTGTAAAGATATACTTCAGACGATTATGGTCAGTATATATTTCACACCTCTCTTCATAAAGATAATGTCTCCAAATCTTCAGGGCAAACACCACAGCAGCCAACTCTAAGTCATGAGTCGGATACCCTTTCTCGTAATCTTTCAATTGTCGTGATGTATACGCAATAACTCTGCCGTTCTGCATAAGCACACAGCCTAGTCCTTTATGCTATGCGTCACTATACACCACAAAATTTCTTGTATCATCAGGCAATGACAACACTGGTGCTGAACTCAACTTCTTCTTCAATTCTTGAAAACTTTCCTCACACTTCTCTGTCCAAACAAACTTAACCGCTTTTATAGTTAAATTCGTCAACGGAGTCGCTATCTTGGAAAAGTCTTGAATAAAATGCCTGTAGTATCCTGCCAATCCTAAGAAACTCCTTACTTCTGACGGTGTCTTCGGTTGATCCCAGTTTACTACAGTTCCAACTTTTGATGGATCTATCGAAATTCTGTCCTTATCAATAACATGCCCTAGAAACTGTACACGTTCCATTCAAAATTCACATTTTGAAAACTTAGCGTACAACTTCTCTTTTCTCAACATTTCCAACGTCACCCTCAAGTGTTCCACATGTTCCTCCTTGGTTTTGGAATACACCAGTATATCATCAATAAACGCCACCACAAATTTGTCTAAAAATGGTTTAAACACCCTGTTCATCAAATCTATGAGCGCTGCAGGTGCATTGGTTAAACCAAATGACATAACCAGAAACTCGTAATGACCATACCGAGTTCTGAATGCCGTTTTCGGTACGTCCTCCGGCCTCACCTTTAATTGATAATAACCACTTCTCAAGTCTATCTTCGAGAAATATTTCTCTCCCTTCAACTGATCGAATAAGTCATCGATTCTAGGCAATGGATACTTATTTTTAATCGTGACTTTATTCAATTCTCGGTAGTCAATGCAGAGCCGCATCGATCCGTCTTTCTTCTTAACAAACAACACTGGTGCTCCCCATGGTGAAACACTCAGCTGAATATATTTCTTGTCAAGTAATTCTTGTAATTTCACCATCAACTCCTTCATCTCTACCGGGGCCATTCTATATGGTGCCTTAGATATCAGACCTGTTCCTGGTACTAAATCAATCACGAACTCGATTTGTCGATCTGGCGGAAGACCCAATAAATCGTCTGGAAATACGTCTGCAAAATCTCTTATGATCGGTATTTCTTCTAACTTCGCACTCTTCTTCTGTGTATCGACTATGTAGGCTAAGTATCCTACACATCCTTGTCTCAACAATTTCTTGGCTTGCATCACCGTCAGACAACTTGCTTGTTGAGGTGACTTGCTGCCAAAGAACACAACCTTTGACGGAGTCATAAGGTTAACACATTTTCTTTGGCAATCAATTACTACTTCGTAATTGAATAACCAATCCATTCCCAGAATAACATCAAACTCACCAAGTTTAATTGGTATCAAGTCTACCCTCATCTCTTGACCCTTTATAACCACTCTACAATTCCTATATATGTATCTGACAGGAATCACTTCCCTATTCACAATCTCTATACTTAAGGGAAATTCTAATTCTTCTTGGGGCAAATCTAAATTCTGACCAAATTCATCGGATATAAATGAACAAGTAGCACCCGAATCAAACAGTACATAAGCATTAATACCATTAATCGGAATGATACCTGACACCACATCCTTAGAATGAACAGCATCCTGCACAGTCATATTAAAAGTTCTTATAGTAGGTTGGCTTGACTGAGCTGGTCTAGTGATAGTCAATGCACCACCACCGTTGTTGTTTCCCTTTCCTCCACTTGCACTTCCCGCTGGCTTTGTAGGACAATCACGAGCCATGTGATCCTTCGAACCGCAGGTAAAACATGCTCCTTTCTTTGGGCAAAAACAGTTCGGTGCAATGTGTCCCTCCTGACCACAGTTGAAACACACCCGCTTTTCCTTCAAACATACTCCAGTATGGTTCTTCCCGCACGTCGCACATGCTTCAAACTTTTTCTTCTGCTGACTTCCTTGATGTCCCGCAGTCGAATTCTCGTTCCACTTCCTCTTCTGATTGTTACTTCCAACGTTACTTCCACTAGCCTTATTTTCATTATCATTCTTCCTCTTCTTCTGTTCTTGGTTGTACTTGGTCAAAGCATCGCTTTCACCTTTCGCGATAATTGCCTTTTCCAGTACAGCTGCAAATGTATTCAGCTGGAACATTGAAACCTTGCTGTAAAGCTAGGGCTTCAATCCTTGTTCGAACCTTCTCGCTTTACGCTCGTCTGTATTGACTTGATAAGTGGCAAACCTTGCCAACTCATTAAACTTCGCAACATATTCTGGCACCGTCATAGTTCCTTGCTTCAACTCCAGAAATTGCACCTCCAACTGATTCTGAGAACTCGCTGGAAAGTACATTTCGAAAAATATCTCCTTAAATCTATCCCACGCTATCACTCCTTGTCCCCCACAAACATTATTTGCCTGCCACTAGTAGCTAGCTTCAGACTTTAGCATAAATGTTGCGAACGCAGTCTTTTGATCTTCGTTAACTCTAGCAACGTCAAACACCTTCTCCATTTCCATGATCCAGGTTTGGGCTTCCAATGGATTCATAGACCCTTGAAATTTTGGCGGTCCAACCGCTTTGAATTCCTTGAAAGTCGTGACTTGAGCTTGCGGTTGATTCGCAAGTGTACCCGTCAACAGAGCTACCAACTGTTGAACCGGATTAGCGTTGGCGTCGTTGTTATTATTAGTAGACCCCTCAAGAGGTGGTTGTTGGCGTGGTTGTCTTCTTTTAGGAGGCATCTTCTGTTAAGATATACGCTTATTAGCTCATTACTCAACTTCTTGGGTATTTAAAGTTTAACTTAAACATTCCAAGATTGAAGTTTTAACACATAACATTTCAAATAAACTCTAATATTTTATTCATTCATAATACTTTAAAATATATAAAAGATAGCATATCTGCTATAAACATCCACTTTCCTGAACTAGACAAGTTTCAGGATTACATACCCATACTATCCCTCTATTCATTTCAAAGTAAGGGATTTAAAAACTTTACTTATTCACATAAATAACCACATATTATTACCACTCTTATATTTTTTTTATATCTACGCATATTAAGATGTCGTAAGGCTTCTCGATGTTCCTCCTCCATAATTCGATACGCTGTTCTACGATCCATCACGAACCACGGCGAGTCTTCAAATTGAGGTGGGTAATAATGGACTCGATCCTGGGCCCTATCAATCGTCGAATTAAAAGCATAATCCATCTCTTTCATCTTGGCTTTCTTCACTTGGATCTTATCCTCAGCACGGTCCGCACGTTGAGTCGCCTTCCTCCAAGCATCCTCTGCTCTTGCACGCTTAACGGATTCCTCTTTGAAGTCATCTGCTATCTTCTCCATGTCCGTCTTCATTTTCTCGTTCACTGCCAACAGATCTTCAGACTGACCCTTAGTATGAACTAGGTCCCACTCTGTGTTTCCAAGTTTTTAGTTAAGTTCCTGAATCTTTGCATCCTTCTGCTCCATCGAAGCGTGATGCATCTCAACCATCTCCTTCAGTTCCTCTACATCATCCTGTAACTCTATGTTACGGTCGTACAAAGCATTATACATCTCAGCCGGTACGGAGTTTGGTGGAAACTCCTCAGGATCCTCTTCCTCATCATCCTCTGAACTATCCTCCCCGGGATCGGTCACAAGCTCATCCTCCTGGATCAACTGTTCCCGCACTACATGAATATCCCGGAGTTCATCGTCTCTAGGTAATTGAGGTATCACCTCTCTAGCTGGACTGGATCCTCCTTCGTTAGACATCCTGTCAACAAAATATTTTAAGTTTTACTTAACATTATCGATACTCGCGAGCACATAAGTTACTAACACATAACACATAATGTCTTTTATTATTTAACTTCAATGGATGCCTTAATCCACTCCTTAAAACCTAATAAGAGTTAAACACCTCTATGTTTTCTGTTTTCTGTTTCCTTAAAGGTTACTTCCTAAGGTTTTCCCCACCTAAGGTTCATAACCTAAAGCTCTGATACCAACCTGTGACACTCCCAAATCCGGGTACTTCATTTTCGACGAATTTGGTGCTCACTATCAAAATAATTACATCTAACTACCCATGATAAAGGATAAAGACATAATTTAAATAACTTCAACAGTAATCTCTCTCATTAAAGGGTTACATCAACATCTCAAAAACAATCCCAGGTAATCTAACCTTAAAAATTATTACATCAGTTGCGGAATACATTAAAATAGAAAACAAGTCTTATAACATCATGCATTTAGATAAGTTCAAAAATAATTCTTTATCACTTGGACATCTTACCCTTTCCTTTGCTAGTAGATGGCTCATCAACTCTTTCGACTTTAGCTGCATTGTTAATTGGAAGAGTGAGCAAACAAATTGCTCACTGATATAGAAGATAGTAATAACAACATGAGAATGAACAACGAATGCTAAACAACAATGAACTTGTTCTACGAATCAGAAATAGAAAACAAGTTCGAGCTTAATATCTGAGGGTCTTATGACCATAAACTTTGTCCACGGTATATAGGTATTATTACCGTAACCCTAACAGTCATTTAGACTATACATACTATTCTTAACGTACTTAGGGGGATCAGCCCTTTGTACCATGTATTGTACACAAACATTTAAACGTTACACGTACAAAATCCCCTATATTAGGGTTGTTCGTCTCAGTTTGAATTTAGAATTTCCGCACTAAAGAAAGTTTAGTTTGGAACTAGCTTATCAGTGCTTCTAGAATTTTAGAACACTATTTAGTTTCCATCAATAAAGGTTTGATACAAGAATGTATAGCTGAACAAGACTATCAAAGTCAAAGATCGGATATTAACAATACATAACTGAATAATCATGATACACATGCAAAGTACTATGTTCAAAAGAGTTAGAACAATCTCATTTGAATCGACGTATTAGAACAATGTATGTTTTGTATAGTAATTAGAAAAGTGAAATTTGCTCGATGTAACGAATTAGATTACAAGAGCTTAATCAATCGTATATAAGAATAGAATCAATAATATTGCTCAATAAAATTTAGGAACTTGCATTCATTAATAAAAGAATGAAGTTAGAAAGCTTGCTCAATGTAAGAGTTAAGGTTTAGAAACTTGCACAATTATGAAAGTAGAGTTAAAGAACTTGCCTTGATTGTAAGCTACACAAACGTAAAATAATCTCCAATTACCCTACACATATCATTGAAATTGCAACAACAATTAATTGTATGAATATTAGCTTATGGGTTTAACCCATCATTTAGGTCATAAACCTAACCTAACATCTAACCATTTAGGTTAACATACTTAAGGGTTCTGAAATCTTACTATAAACTAACGTAACTTAATCATTCATTTCTAACTTTTGGAAACATCACTTTTAGTTTCATTATATAACTTATTTAAATAATTATTTCAAATCTTTACACTTTGCACCACAACATATTGACCTCTATTATTATAGTTTCTATCATGTTTTAACATCATTAACATGCATGCTAAACTAACACAAGTCCATTACACATGACTTGCAATTAAGCAGACTTCACTGTCTGTGACTGGCTACTCACGTGGCCGCGCGAGTATTACACTGGGCTATCGCGCGCCCACGTGACACCACGCGCTCGTGCCCAAATACCGCGTGCCCGCGCGACAACTGCGCGCCAGGCAGCGCGCCTGCACCAGACTCAGTTTTGCAGAACCTCAAAAATAGACTCTATTTTAGCCAAAAAAAATCCTAATTTCAAAGAATTCCACTACACTTCAACATCTAACACTTTGCCATATTATAGTTATACAAGCTAAACACAATTCTATCTACAAAACATTACATAAACATCATTTTGAAGAATCAAAACTATATTTTTCCCCCAAATTTCCTTATTTTTATACTTTTAACGAATTTGATCGCCACGAACTAGTTTTTTAATCAATTGACATGATTTAAACTCTGTTGTTTTCGTTTCTTAACATATTATTACAATCCACCAACAAATTACAGACTACATCACATATTGGACAAGAAATTTGGTACTTTCTAAAACCATTTATATATGAACATAAACATTGATATATATATATATATATATATATATATATATATATATATATATATATATAATCTTCTACTACAACCCAATCCTCACTAATTTGATACTCAAACAACCCTCATACATGATAATTAACAGATTCTACAACATAGTACACACTATTTACACAACGCTTACACAACAAATCCACAAAAACCAATTCATAGAGAACTTAGATAAAAAAATTAAAACTTAGAAATTTAGGAATGAATTATACCTTAATCCTCTTGATTATAGGCTAGCGCAAGATGGTGAATCTCTTCTTTCTCTTGGTAACGCACATAGATTACTCTCTCTCAATTTCTCACTCTCAAAACTCTGTTTTTTCTTCCTCTCTATAACTCTATGATATGAAGCCTCAGAAAAAAAAGACGCGAAACAGAACTAATATGGCTTAACTCTCCCACGTACTCTTCCGTTAAAGGGAAACAAAAGACGTCAGTTGAATAATGCCAAAGGCCATAAGGCCTTGTTTGGCTACCACGTACGTAAGTCCCATAAACTAATTTATTTTTATATTATTCTTATTATATAGTTTTCATGTCACACCATTAATTTAGTTAATGTAAATAACTTTAGTTTAGTTAATTTAAATAACTCATATAATAATAATAATAAAAATCTTATTATCACTATACTTATAATTAATAAATAATTACATATCTAATTTAATTAATAAATTAAACACATCACTTTATTTAATTTATTCATTTAATATTAAACAATTCACTTAATTTAATTATTTCCTTAAATATTAAGCAATTGATTTAATTTAAATATCAATAATCAATTTAGTTACTAAATTAATTCACTACAATTCCTCAATTATTTATTTCCTCAATAAATAAATTATTTAAAATATTTATTTAATTCAATAAATATTTAAATTAAATTACAAATTTCTCGATCGTTACAGTTAATGAACGTAAAAAGTGTTTTAAGTCAAATGAAATAAATATTATAAGATATGAAATGGGGTTAATATAAAACCAATAATGATTCCTAGAAAGACTTAAGCACTTGAATGAACTTCGAGTATGAAATATAGTGAGATATAAGTCGAAAGTTAACACAATCAAATTGAACATTGTGTATTGATTAATAAGAAGGGTTATGGGAGGTAGAGTAAAGTATACATTACAATTATTATGCATTTTTATGTGACTAATAGTTGATGTGTATGGTTATATAATTGTGTAGGGCACGTGAAGTGCAGATAACTGTAAGTTGTTAAACTGTTATTGGGAAACAACGATCAAGGCAAGTCTTTTGGTTCCTATTTGCTATGTGAACTTGATGATTAACTGTTTTAAATCTTTATTGCAAAGAACATGATGTGTTATATATATGTTGAAAGTATGAAATGTTAAAGTCAACTTATAACTACGTTAATTGAGTAAAGCATGCTGATTGAGTAAAGAACTCAATCTTTGTACTTGTTATATGAACTCTAGCATGTATGTTATGTTAGTCCAATGTTTATGAGATATATGTTGAGCATGTTATTATATGATACGTGATGCATGAAAACTGTTAGATTTTGCTGGGCTGTCGAGCTCAACCTTGCAAATAACCATTTTTGCAGGTAAAGAATTGAAGGTAATACTATGTGGTACTTGAAAGACATAAATCAGATGTAATACACAAAGATTACTATTTTAGCTAAAGTTGTTATTTCTTTAAACCATGATTAAGGTTCATGAGATGTACTCAATGTTTTATGTATGTATATTTTATGTTGAGTTGTAAAGTTAAAGTTTGAACCGTCCGATGTGTAAAGGATATCGATTTGATATGTAAGTACATATAATAACTTTGATTAAGCGAATCATAAAATAAGATTGATTCTAAGATATGTAAATGATAAAGGTTTTGATTCAGGGAATTAAAGTAAGATTACAGAAAAGTTTAAATTATTCTGCATTTTATTAAGCTTAACATCGAATTATGATGTAAAATCAAAAGTTAGACGTATTGTTAACCACCGAAGTCGATAATTAAATTATATGAATTTTGGGGTCGTTACAAGTTTACATTTGCGTAATGCTTATTGTGATGCCCCCAAAATAGGTCTACACAACCCATTTTGAGTCGCCAAATACATGCTACAAAATTTAAATACAAACTTCATTTATACAACTATTGAACTGTCATGTAAAATACGACGAAACATAGACTGTGAGTTTTAATTCAAATATTATTTCGTAGACAATATCCAAACTCAAATAAAGTCCTCATTACAATTATTATTACACTATTTTATAGAATAGTGAGGACTACTATAGCTACCATTTTGGACCATCACTCCATTCCCCGACTAGTCCCAACTATATTCTCATTTTCTGAAGAGAACAATGAAAGAAAAGGGTGAGCTCAACTAACCCAGTAAAGAATATTATGACTAAGATAATGTAGAATAAATTATCCTTAGTCTTCAACAGTATAAAATCTGATAGAATACAATAGACAACAAGTTTAGATCAACAACTGCAACGGAATAAGTAATCCATTAAAAGAGTCTAGTAGAGCATGATATCTACTATCTTCTATGATTTAAAAGTTCATCATTAATATTTTATCTCTATAACACAACTCAATAAATATTTCACATCAACGAATTATCCATGCACTACGGGCCAATGATATTCGTTAGTATCACCAGTGGTCATGATCATGCCAAACAACTGTCCATCTATGCACTACGGACCAAAGAGGACTTTCACCACATCATTTGTTTATAACATTACAGGTCATCATTATACCAAAACACAATTTCTAGTCATAATCATACCAATCAACAGTCCATCTATGCACTACGGCCCAAATATTACTTTCACCACAATATAAGATTGATGATGATGACAATGATATAAGAAATCAATCAAGCGAGATCAATGATAAATATTAAAGATTTATAATTTAATTTATCTAGAGTTTAAGAATGTCCGATGTAAGACCCCAACTTTTATGAATAAAGATTGACTTTTCTCGAAATATAATTTTGAATATTATGGTATGGATTTGATATAATGTTATAGTTGTGGATAATATTTATAAATTTTGCAAAGTAAATAAGTTATAAAATATTCAATTGGTCGGAGAATATTCGTTTTATCAGGGAATATTCGTACGACGACACAATCATTGGTAGACCCCACAACGAAATTACTGTCGGAGTTAGAAAACGACAGAAATATCTTTTTATAAAAATGACGGCGAAAGTTTTACCGTTAAACTGTTGAAATACCCGGTGGTAAAAGTACAGTAATACGCGTGGTTGCATAGTAGTACACGGTATTGTACAATATCTTTGATTATTGATGCTTAAGAGAGAAGTCACTCAGTTTTATTCAATTATTGTCACAGTAATTGCTGCATAGTATCTTTCATATTATTGATTCAATTATTATTACAGTATCATCTGCACAATATTTTATATTATTAAATCAATAATTGAGACGATAAAGTTATTCATATTATTATTTACATTATTGACGATGTCTAGAAAGTTCTGTCGAGAAAAGAGGTTTGGTCACCTAATTGTGAAGCCAATAGGGAGAAATCTTTATCGGAAAGCCCCCTCTTTCCTGGAAATGATCTGGTTGTTAAATATTATGAGTTATAATATTAATGATGAATAAGTTTGTGTTGATTAAAGATGCTTATTCATTTAGTTTTCTTTAATTCTTCCGTGTCCAATTACCCTCAAAGGAGGTAATTCTGTGATTTGCTGGTTTTGTTATTATTAACCAAACGGATAATTAATCGGGTAAATTAGCAATTAATTGCTATTGGTTCACATGCAAATTACTATTTGTTCACATGTATAGAACTATTGGTTCACATGCATGTACTATTAGGGGAGGTGGTGAGATTGATAATACTTGCAGGACTAAATTAAAAATAGAGGTAAAGATGAATGTACTATACTGTAATAATTTGAGCCCTTAAATGTACAATTATCGAACCTGTGTTTTCCTATAAATAGAAGCTCATTTCTTCTTTCATTCTCACCAATTCACTAAGACTCACAAGCGCAACTATAGAGAGGAAGAAGAAGAGTATTCTACTACTTCACTATTTCAGTATTCAGTCTTCTGCTAAGGTAAGAGATATTATTTTTGTTCAATATTCGTATGAAATAATATTTTTTTTCCATACTCTGTAGTATGTAAGTAATATTATTTCGTTTCGTATTCCTAATTCTACCCTCATTTTGTTAAAGTATTGCTTCTATACTCCGTGAAATTAGTAGAATATCTTTGAAATTTGCGCTTCATCTAGTATCATTCACAAAGATATTTTTCTGAACATTCTTATCAAATTTTAAGCTTTTCAAGTCAGAGTACTATTCACGGGGTACTATTCACAAAGTACTATTCACGAGATACTATTCACAAAATACTATTCACAGGGTACTATTCATAAAATACTATTCATATGGTACTATTCACGGGATACTATTCATGACAAAAATTGATTTCTTTTCTGTCCAAATCATTTTTGATACAATATTATTCTTGAATTTTACTCCACAAAGCAGTATCATGTTGACTGTTGGTTTTTTGAATTTATGATGTTTTGAATGATGACTAATTTAAGTATATTAGACATGTGCATGGTTCATGGTTTGTTATAATAATATTATTAATATGCATGTGTTATGGTTATTACATGAACACTTGTTGATTTCCTTCCGTTAGAAATTAAGGAAGATTTGATTTGGAGTTTATTAAGGAAGATTTGATTTGGAGTTTATTAAGGATGATTTGAATTTGAGTTTATTAAGGAATATTGGTATTTATAATTTTTAATGCTATCAAATATTATTAGATGGGTTTATATATGTTATTCCAGCTGGCTCAAATTTTCTTCATCTATTATACAGAGTATTTCGTGGGTACTATAATTTATTTAAGGATATACTCTTGCTTAGTGGGACCCATAACTGTTAGTGGTACTTTGAATTCTAATTGAGAAAGGAGTCTTACTGAAGTCGTTTAGAGTTGGTGGGTCTCATCTTATCTTATCTCCTTGTTCCTTTATTTAAGGTGTTTTGGTTTGACTTGAAAACATATCATTGAATTACTAAATCTGTTGGACTCTTTAATTGCTAATATCATGGGATATACCAACTTTGATATGAGTTTCCTAGTCTATCTTATGTTCATAACTGTTGGTCAATATTAGTAGCTAATATTATGGGATTTAAATCATCTGATTTCTTGCTATGGGATTTAAATCATATGATTTCTTGCTAACAATTATTTTATAGCCGTTGGGTCTCTCTTTATATATAGTCTTATCTCATGGCTAAGCAGGATGGATACAAGAAGCTAATTCACGTTGCTATACAGAGAAGAATCCTATTGAGAGCTTTCATTATTATTTTCCAGCTATTCATTGGACTGTCTATAATTCTTTGTAGCTGGAAAATAAGAAGTCTATTGTAATTTCTTATATCATATTCAAAGTTCAAAGCTTGTTTGGCTTGATCGATCCAGTAGTGGATAGGGTCTGTTCAAAGAGAGCTTTCAAGGTAACAGAGGTGCAAAGGTCTCAGTGGTGAGAAAGGTTGCAGAGGTGCAAAGGGGGCAGAGGTGTCCATCAGTAGAAGGCTTCTTTGAAACAGGGAGTTCTTTTTATTGTATTTAATTGAATATTAAGTTTAATAAAAAGTGTCTCCAATCCTAGTTGGGATTGGACGTGGATTAGGCCACTAGATTAGAGGATAGGGGCTGAACCACGTAAAAATCTTGGTGTGATTTTTACTTCTGTTTATCTCTTTAATTGTCATTCACGTTTTGCACTTTTTGTTATTCACGCCACTAATCCAGACACTAAAGCAGACAGGTCTAGCTGTCTGATAATAAGAAACGAAGAGCATAAACTAAAGCAGACATGCGTAGCTGTCTGAATTATACCTGTTGTAGAAAATTTCAAAAAGTTTTCACCGTTTATCACTTTTAGCTTAAACACCTATTCACCCCCCTCTAGGTGTGCATATACACAAAATTACATTGACAATTTGGACATTATTAAATTTTGGATAAATTAAATTATAAATTTTTTAAAATTTAACCTTTGCTTTCTTTTAATTGAATTCTTATATCTTTGTCATCATCCTCATGCTTATATCGTGATAAAAATCATCTTTGGCCCCTAGTGCATAGATGAACTATTGATTGATATGATTATGACCAGTGATTATTCGGTATAATCATGACCTGTAATGTTACAAATGATGTGATAAAAGTCCTCATTGGCCCGTAGTGCATTGATGGACAGTTGTTAGCATGATCATGACCATTGATGATAACACGATTATCCTTAGCCCGTAGTGCATGGATAATTCGTGGATGTGATACTAATGAATATCCTTGACCCGTAGTGCATGGATAATTCAGTGATGTGGATTATTTATTGAGCTGAGTCTCAGCGATAAAATTGATGATAAACTTTTTAAATCATAGAAGATAGTAGATATTATGCTCTACTTGACTCTTCTAATGGATTGCTTGTTCCGTTGTAATTAAACTTGTCGTTTATTATCAGTTTAACACTGTTGAAGGCTAACGATAATTTATTCTGCATTATCTTAGTCATAATATTTCTTACTGGGCTAGTTGAGCTCACCCTTTTGCTTTCATTGTTCTCTTCAGAAAATGATAACGTAGCTGGGACTAGTCGAGGAATTGAGTGATGGTCCGAGATGGTGGTGGTTGTAGTAGTCCTCACTATTTTATAAAATAGTGTGATAATAATTATAATGAGGACTTTATTTAAGTTTGGATACTGTCTACGAGATAATATCTGTGTTGAAACTCTCAGCTACGTTTTGTCGTATTGTATAAATGAAGTTTGTATTTAAGTTCTGTACCATGTATTTGGCGACTCAGAATGGGTGATGTATACCTATTTTGGGGGCGTCACAGTTGATATCAAAGCTTAGGAATATGTTCCCTGGCTGAGATGTGAGATTAGAACTAGGAGGGGAGAGACGGGTTAATCCTTCGCTAGTATGACCTACCTAAGTTTATTTATTATTTAATTGGTCGGTCAGAGTAGAGGGATAATATGTGACATGTCAATTAACCCTTGTTTTATGGCAGTATTTGAAAATGACATCTGAAAATGTTAAGATAAGCAATGTAGCACAGGAGACCGTTGAGTCACCACAGATCAATAACCAGGATAATGTGCATCAGGAAGGAAGAAACAGTCCTCATGTAAATAACAACACCGACCAAATGATGAACGATGGGATGTTCAGAGGCTTTATGCAATTCATGCAACATCAAGCGAGAGAGACTCCTGTTCAAAATGCAAGTGGAAAGACTGGCAACTCTCGTATGGTCACTGCTAAGCAGTTCAAGGAGCTGGGACCACTGGAGTTTTTGGGAAAGCCAGAACCACTTAAGGCAGAAACGTGGATAAAGCAGACCACCAAGATATTTGATGTCTTGGGATGCTCCGAGGAGCAAAAAGTTCCCTTTGCCACCTTTATGTTGAGAGGAGAGGCAGATTACTGGTGGGAATCAGTAAAACATACTCAGCCTGCCGCACTCAAAATGTCTTGGGAGAGGTTCCAAGAATTGTTCAACAACAAGTACTTTCCCGAAAGTATTCGTCACATGAAGGAGGTAAAGTTCATCAAGCTGGAGCAAAACAATATGACCGTGTCGCAATATAAGGCTAAGTTTGTAGAGTTATCCCGATTTGCATCCCACTTGGTTGATAATAAAGAGAGAATGACGCGAATATTTCTGCGAGGTTTGAAACCCGAAATGCTTCAATACCTCATTTCTCACAAACTGTGTTTATTTTTAGAAGTTGTAAATAGGGCTCAGTTATTGGAGCGCGATAATGAGTCAGCCCAACCAAGAGATAGCAGCCGACAAAGCGATAATACCAGTGGTAGCAGTCATCGAAGCGGTGACAACAAACGTGGAGGAAATCAACAAGCCAGAAATGGTAACCAGTTCGGTGGTAATCATGGCCAAGATAATAGAAGTGGAAATTTCAAGAAGAGAAGGTTCAATAATGATAGAAAGATAGCAGCACCAGCACCCATTTCCAAGGAAGGAGAACGACCACCGATCGTATGCTTCAAATGTGGAGGGGAGGGACACATCAGTCCAAATTGCACGATGCAATCCAAAGCATGTTACAATTATGGAAGAGAAGCTCACCTAGCTCAATTTTATCGTGCAGTAAAGCTAAGTCCAGTTGGGATGGTGACACCAAATGCCGTCCTAGAGAAGTCAAAGCCGGTAGTTCAAAGGAGAGCGTTTGTCGTGACCTCTCAAAAAGGGAGGAACCCGAACGAGGTTATCACGGGTAAGCTAATCATAAATTCTTGCGAAGTCTATACCTTATTTGATGCCGGTTCTACCCATTCTTTTATTTCTCCTACTTGCGCTCAACGTTTAAATTTAACTCCGGAGAAATTAGACTTTGACTTATCTGTTAAAACTCCGTTGGGAGAAACCTTCATTACATTCACTGTTTATAAGTCTTATTTAATTCAAATCGGCACCCGCGCGTTACCTGTAGATCTTATCTCTTTGAAAATACTTGCATTCGATGTAATTTTAGGAATTTATTGGTTAACTAATCATCATGCTAAAATTGATTATTTTTGTAAGGTTGTTAGCTTTCATATTCCTAACCAACCTATTATGTGAATTCAATTAACTAAACCACTAAAGTCAATCACTGTCATATCAAGTCATAAAGCTATTCGTTTATTGAAAAACGGATGTCAAGCTTTCTTAGCCCATGTCATAGATTTAAACAAAAATACGTCAAATTTGAATGATATTTCTATTGTTAATAAATTTCCTGACGCATTTCCTGAAGAACTTCCTGGCCTACCCCCAGAGCGTGAAATCAAATTTTGTATCGACCTTGAACTTGGTACAAAACCCATTTCTAAAGCCCCATATTGAATGGCTCCTATTGAACTTCAGGAGTTAAAAACCCAACTGCAGGAATTATTAGACATCGATTGCATTCGTCCTAGTACGTCTCCTTGGGGCGCTCATGTTCTATTCATAAAGAAGAAAGATGGAAGTATGCGACTTTGTATTGATTATCGGGAGTTGAATCATGTCACCATCAAAAATAGGTACCCATTGCCTCGCATTGATGACCTGTTTGACCAGTTGCAAGGCGTCAAATTCTTTTCAAAGATCGATCTTCGTTCCAGATATCACCAATTAAAGATTAAAATTGATGATATTCCAAAGACTGCTTTCAGAACTCGGTACGAGCATTACAAATTCCTAGTCATGTCTTTTAGATTGATTAATGCTCTTGCTGCCTTCATGGATATGATGAACCAAGTATTCAAGGAATATTTGGATCATTTTGTGGTTGTCTTTATTGATGACATCCTCATATACTCCAAAAGCCGTGAAGATCATGAGAAACACTTGAGACAGATACTCTAAAAGCTTCGTGAAAATAAGCTATATGCCAAGTTGAAGAAATACGAGTTCTGGCTTGAGGAAGTAGCATTCCTTAGGCACGTGATATCAAATCATGGAATATCTGTTGACCCGGCAAAGATTGAAGCAATTCAAAGCTAGGAGAAACCTAAGTCACTGATCAAAGTGAAAGTAGTATGCACACAAGCCAATCATGTTTGATGATAAAGCATATACTTTGTAACAATATTATTCATTTATTAATAAAAAGTATTAATTTCTTAAAGGCTTTTAATTATCTACATGATGTTGTTTTATAATATATGATAAACTCATAGTTTTAAGCAATGCTTTTAGAATAATGATGATGATCATTCTAATGATATCTAAATTCTTAGAAAGCTTAAAACTAAAAATAGTTCTCAATCGTTGGATTACTAAATTGGGGATTAGTGAATCCGGATAGATTGGTACATACGTTGCTTGCTCATTGGATGAGGATGATTGATCTCATGATCATTTGTGTGGAGACACTAAAGCAAGTATGTAGGTGCTTATTAGAGAATAAGTTCACTGAACGAGGCTCGCTAAGGAATACCTAATGGAGTTTTACTTGCCTGTCAATAGGAATTCTTGTAGTGATAGTAGTACAAGTGATCCTTGGACTTGAGATCATCATAGTATCTTGTGCATGATGAGTTATACTTTAACTTA